>JAMXBC010000012.1:0-600000 GCA_024138005.1 Lumnitzera racemosa
AATGCTCATTATTAATACCCTAATATTTAATATTGACACTTGTACTATATTTCTTTTTGTCTTTTATCATATTTACCCTTTTTTATACATACTAGGAATCTTTTTCTTATATTATTTTTATAATATTTTCTATTATTGGATTGTTGTCTTAAAGGACTTACTATAAGTAATCTTCTTTACTATAGCGATAATCATCTTACATACCTTACATCTAATGAATATTCTTGTTCTTATGAGAAACCGCTCTCCGAATACATTTTCTCCTACACTCTTATCTAATTTTACTAAGTAGCTCGAAATTAGTGGCGAGTGAACGTTAGTATGAGCTTGTACATCATGTCAAGTGAAATACTAAGTCATTATGTTCATTGGTGTATTATATCCTTCGAGCAGCTTTATGTATGCTACTTTGTGTTTGTTAACCTATCTATTGTTCCTTTCTTCGATATCTCAAATGACTCGTTTGGTTATAGCTACTACGGTAAGCCCTAGTGATTAACTTAGCTCTTAGGTACGCGTCATGTACTTTAACCTATAGGTATAGGTTTCCAAACTTTATTACCTGTATCCTACTGTAAGATACTTTAAAATCACTCTATACTCTATGGGTACCTAGTAGAACATGTAAATATTTTTTTCTTATAAATTTCAATATAGTTAGTTTCTATTTATTTTTCTTTCCTTTTAATTTATTTCTTTTTGAATAAGTCCAACATATAAATACTTATATTTTCTCTGTTTTTAAATAGATGCTTTTGAAAGTAATTTGATAATTTCTCACTTTCTTAATAAAGAAATAGTTTTTCCAACAGTTTTGATCACATAATCATGTTTTAAACTAAAATTTCCAATTTCATAAATTTCTTTGGGTTTTTCATTAGTGTTTGACCAATTATCTAGATCTTGTTTAATTTGAGAAATCTTAATTTTAGAAGGCTTATAAATATTTTGATTTGAATCACTTGATTCTACATCGACAGAAAAAGAGCTTTATCTAGATTTAAAACTTGAAGAAGAGGAAGATCTTCTTAATAGATTTATCTTTGTTTAATAAAGACTCAAAAGAGCATTACGATTTAGTTGTACCCTATTTATTAATTTTAGCATTGTCATTAAAATATAAAATCTCAATACTGTTGATGTCACAACCTGGAGGGGAGTTAAGTCGTGGCAGTACTACCATGTAATACGTGAAAATCCAAGATCAAGCACCATCCTTGATCAAGGGCTTTTGGCATACTATACAAGGCACTCACAACTACGACCTTCTCCTAGTAATTAGCATTAAGTAATAACATAACATATGAATTGAAATTAAACTATCTAAATAATCATCAACATAACATAGATAAGCAGGAATATCAAGTTTCTCCTAAATTAGTCATATAGTACTAGGATAAATCACCATAAGCAGTCTATGCTACTTAACAAATTGAAGATACTTAATAATTGGTAATTAAAGTCCACATATATATAAATGAATGGTTTACTCAAGCTCTCAACTTCTTTACATCCTGATTCCGACTGGTGCTACTGACTTCGAGCATCTTGCGGCCTAGCTCTAACCACAAGTCCTGCTGCAACAATAAACTATAGGAGGGTAAGCTCAGCTACTTAGTGAGTAACCTATTTATTCTACAACAAGCAATACTAAGCAAGTTATTAAATAAGCATATGAATGCATGGTCAAACATATGCAATGCAATAGTATATACAGTATATTAGTAACTGTATACAGCACAGTTTTAATACCCACTATTACCCAAGTTAAGAAGTATTTTGGCACATCAAGATCGAAGTATCTACGTCCAATTCGAAGTCTCTTATCATCAATATCACCCTCAACAGTAGACACGGCATGGCCTTAAGTAAAAGGTGACTCTCCTAAGAGTCAAGTAGTTCCTAAAGGTCAAGACAGGAATACATTGCACGAAGTATGTCATACAATGACAACTTTTCATACGCAAAAATACAATATGAATCCTCTAGGCATGATCCCCCATTCTATTGCATGATGCTAACGCCCATATTATCATGTTATAAGATACGATGTATGTCTAGTTTAATTATGAGTCAATTATTCATTATTTCGATTTATGGGTAACCAGTCATAATATACAGACACTTCAAGACCTTAAGCTTTAATGTAGTAAGCATATAATATTCATATCAACTTAAGATATTTTTGCAAATAAGGTCAATCATATCAAACACATACAATTTCCCATTTGACTCAACATACAACAATTTCAGTTATTAGATATAATTAAGTATTCTACAAACTACAAGCACAAACAAGAAAAGTAAAGAGTAGTGTACTCACTCAGCAATGATGCTCAACAATCCTAATAATCCTCTACGGCATCCAAGTCAAACTCCCCATCCCTTGAAGAAAATAATTAAGTTTTATGAGTATTTTATTTGTACCAATTAACTAGGTTTACTGCTCACTATCCCGAAGTTAGTTGTTTCCATAATTTGGGCATATCTTCTTTGTTTTAACTCTATTTTCAGTGATCTTATAGTTGTTTTTATCGCTTTTTAATGTTCTTTCATTTGGTGAAGTTATTTTTAAGTTTTTGAATCAATTAGTTTTTAGTTTAGGCCCTACAAAGTCATGGGCCCAAGTAGTGAGTTAGGTCATTTTAGGATTTGAGCCTTAAGCTTGTTTTTTGACTTTGGGCTTTATGTTTAATAATTTTTTGCTTCTTTTAAGTATTTTAAATGGGCTTTTTCTACCCAATACTAAAAATTTTAAAGTGAGCTTTGGTGATACTTTTATAGTTCCAAATGGGCCTTTTTACTAAGTTTAGGGCCTTAAATGACTAAGGGGGCTACGGTAGGCATCTTGGATGGGCTTTTGGGTTTTGTAAGCCTTCTAAATAACTCTTCCTAAGCCTTTTATCTTTGGGTTCAGATTTGGTTAGCTAGCTATTGTCCGCCTTGAAGTGGTAGAGTCATAACAATCCCACCATGTAAACCATTATAAGATAAAAGCTGGCCATACAACTACTATCTTAAATCTAATTTGCATAAGGCGTCTACAACTAACCCATTCTAAAGTAAACAATTCATAATTTAAAAAAGTTATTTATTTACGAACTTAAGAAAAGTACATACTTGCATTAAAATAATCTGGTATGAATCATTTCATACAATATAAGCCAAAACAACAAACAAAATCATAATATCACTTATAATCAAGTATATGCACACAGCTTATAATCTCAAGTCTCCAAAATACAGTAATGTATTAATCCCAACTTACCTCAACTCCTCGTTTGCTCAATTGAGGTAGAACTCGTTCAGTCCGTTGCCAATGATCTCTATAATACCAACGTTGTCTCAATTTTCATATAATTGTTATGGATTAGTTTTACCCTATAACACTTATTGTTATATTTTGTTTAGGGTTCGATAAGCCCAATTATCTAGGTTCGTAAGTTTTTTACTATTATTCTTGATTCAGCTAAGTTCGAGTTCAATTTTCCACATTGATTTCGAAATTAGGCTCTAGTTCAGTTTCTAAATACAATTTTATACATGAATCATAGAAACTCATTTCAACCCATAATGTAAAATTAATCACATTACTTCTAGATATCCTAAATACCAGAATTACCCTAATCAATATGTTATTATATCCGATACACTTAATTTCTTATTAATGTATCGAATTTACTCTTGATGTAAAAAATTTTTACATTCTTCATTGAATTATCTAAATTTAAGTTTTCCATCAGATTTATTATATATTCCTATTATTTATATAATATCAATTTTTATTCTAATATCTTTTATTTATTATATTTCCAATAATTACGTATTATGTGTTATCACCTATTATGTACATAATACACATCTAATATTTCTTTCACTCTAATTATGATCTCCCAACGTCAATTAACATTTCAAAATGTCTAAATTCATCCCAAATTAGGTTTTTCACCTAATTACCCTAATTTACAAATTAACTTAAAATTTAATATTTTTCTCTATTACTTCTTTACTACATAATTACCCTATTAATTACATCTAACACTCTAAATTCTATAAGTATCATACTTCATCAAATTTCAACATCCTAAAACATATAATTATTTACTAAATCAATAATTAACCATATAATTACTTAATTAACCTAAAATAAGTCATTTTATGCATCATTTTAAGACCTAAAAATAATCTAAAAATTTCAAAAATTCATTTTTCAAAAAGTGCTTCATAGAAATGTTCTATATTTTGAAATGTAAACCCTAAACCTTAAAACCCTAAACCCTAAACCGGTACAAATAAAATTTCTAGAGAGAATTGCTTACTTCTCTTTACATGTCCCTTGTGCTCCCTTTCTCCCTCTTAGGGGGTTACCAACCTTTCCTAGGCTTTGGTAACCCATTTTGAGGCTCTAAAAAATCGTTTCGAGCTGATCTAGCATCCTATAATGTCAAAATCCTTAAATTTACACTTGTTTTTTCTTCTCTTTTTACACTTGTTTTTTCATAGATTTTCAACGTCTAATCCATTTCTCTCTGTTTCTGGTTTTATTTCTTTTAGTTTTAGTTTTCTTTTTTAGATTTGAGTCATTTTTTCTTCTTCTTTTTCTAGTTTTTTTGTTCTATTGCTCCTTTTAGTCTCTTTTCTTGGGCATTTTCTGTTTGTGTTTCTTTCTTTGTTCTTTTGGTTAGATCTACGTCCTTTTTGTTTTTCTTTTGAGTCCTATTCGATGTTTTCCCATGTACATTTTTTCTTTTTTCATTTTATGCTGTCTATTGTTACTGATTGCGCTAGTTGCAAATCTATAATCCTTATTGACTGTATTGTATCCTATACGTTTCCCTATCATTCTCTTGTACTTTCTCTTGCATATCTAGTGTTTTATTTGCTTTCCAGTTTCTTACAGGTTTCTATTTCTTTTTCTGCTCTTTATCTCTTTTTTGCAAATCTTCATGCTGATTTTCTGATCTTTTGCTACTGGTACTGGTTGCTGCTTTGGTTGTTTTTTCCCTGTTTTCTAGTTATTTCATTGGTGTTTTCTTGCTCGTTTTGACATGGTATCTCTATAAGGTTTTGGATCATTCGTTAGTTCTCCTTTCTCATTTTAGTTGCTATTCTTGGTTTTCATCATCCTTTGTTCTTATGCTGCTAAGTATTGCTCAATGTTTCTGGTGTTTTTTTCCTCATTGATTCTTTTCCCTCATAGTAGATTCTTATAGTAAAGATGCGGCTGATTTGATGAAACAGGAAGAGGATTCTACTATATCTCTTCATAACTTTAAAAAATTCTTTCCTTAAGTGGTTAGGGCTCATGATTCCCAGCAAGGAGCAGTTCTGGGGTTGAAAAAAGCAACCACTTTCAAAGGAGAACCTGCTGTTATTCTTAATGAGGAGGAAATTGACAAGCTTTGTCATCCTCTTAGATTTTCTTTGGTTGGTTCTTTCTCATACTCAAGAACTTGTTATCCAGGAAATTAGAGAATTCTTTGTAGCTAAGGGTCTCAAAGGTCATGTGGAGTTTGGTCTTATCAATCAAAGACAAATCCTTATCTGATTAACTTTACAAGAGGACTATACGAAGATCTGGGAAAGGAGAATGTAGATGATTAACTCTTCTCTTATGAGAGTGGTTAAATGGTCTCTTAGTGCTCACTTTAACAAGGAAAGTTCCATTGCTCCGGTATAGATTGCTGTTCCTAATCTCCTAATTCATTTCTTTGAAAAATCCATGTTATTTGCATTAGCTTTAGCTTTGGGAACTCCATTAAAAGTTGATGAAGCTATTGCAAACTTACCCATTTTATTGCTTTGGTTGCTTTAAAATGGGTCATTCTATAGACAAATGTCTTGCTAAATCATCTTTTCCTAAAGAACCAAACAAGGAATGTAATAAATCAGGATCCCAAATTTACACAATTTCTCAACCCAAAATGGAAAAATCTAATAAGGTTAAACAAATTTATGTCCCCAAGGTTATTATAGATGCTCAAGAAAAAGGCAAATCAACTATGGATTTAAGACAATGTTCAAATACTAATACTTCTAAAGAGGTTGGTTGTTGTACTATTAGTGAGAATGCAGGCACTAAGATCGCTCTATCTGCTAAGACTGAAAACATATCTAGGTAGCAAATTGATCCTAAAATTCGGATCACTCTGTTGGAACATGACAATATTGGTCAACCTACCGAATCATCAGATGTTCCCCTTGCTCTACAAGTTAATACCAAGGATTTGCATCAAAAAGGTAATGAAAGTTCTTCTGATGATATTATTTGTCTTTCAAATGGTGTTTCAGATGATATTCCAAGCAATGGGTCATTTGCTGGACAAAATAAAGACATTCTTTTGGAGTCTAATGTGGATGGGTCAAATGATCATTCAGAGGTTGATTATGACTCTAACTATCACCCTACTCCAAACGTTATTATAAGCCCCACAACCAGTCACTTAAGTTTCAATCGGTTGAAAGATCCGATCAAACCTAAATTATAAGTAAAGTTAGAAATATTATTACCGTAAGTTTGAATTTAAGAAAATAAGCAATAAAATAAAAGAATATAAAAATTCCAAATTTTAAATATATAACTCGTTATTTATCGAAAATGCGTAAAATGCATTTCGATAATTAACGAATCACTAAAGATAAATTATATGTATATTAAAAATCATAAAATGACCTAAATAACATTTAAGAATATTTATTTGTACTATATATGAATTTACATGTATGTAGAAATATGCGTAATTACTTAAAATATGCGAAATGTGCTAAAATAATACTAAATACTTAAAGAAAATTCATAATTAATTAAGGAAAAATAAAGAAAAATCAGGAAAAATAAGAAATGATCCAAATATAGGTTGTGGCAGCTAGGAAAAATAAGAAAAAAATTAGCCAATTAAATTAGAATAATAAAAAAGTCAAATTGGAAGAAGATAAGGCAATTGTCTAATTAAATTAATGCACAATAATTTCCCTAAATGTCTATAAATAGGAAAAAATTCAGAGAACTCCTTTGGACAGTTAGGGATTTGAGAAAAATAGAGAGACTCAAAATTCAAGGGATAAACTAGAGAAAAGAAAAAGAAAAGAAAAACTGTGTACTTAAGGCCACAAAGGAGAACCCAAACCCGACGAGCAGCTGGAAGTAAATATTATTAGAAAATTATGAAACTTGTTATTCTAGAATATTTTTGTATGTAGTTTTCAAGAAAAATATTATTTTGATGAATATATGTCTCGTGATATAGAGTCCTTGAGAAATCATACAAAACATAGCATGTTTCGGTTTAGAAATAAATGACCTTAGAAGTGTAGTTTTGAACCAAAAATTTTTGTGTAGACCACTTAAACAATATAAAATAGTTCTATAAATCCTGATTTCAAAAATTAATTTTTAAAATTTTTAGATAATTTTTAGGCCTTAAAATGAGGCATAAAATGGGTAATTTAGGGTTAATAAAGTAATTAAATGGTTAATTACTGATTTAGTGAATAAGTATATATTTTAGGATGTTGAAATCTAATGGAGTATGATACTTGTAGCATTTAGGGTGTTAAATGTAATTATTAGGTTAATTATGTAGTAAATGAGTAATAGGGAAAAATAGTAAATTGTAAGTTAATTTTGTAAATTATAAGTTAATTTTGTAAATTAGGATAATTAGATGTAAAACCTAATTTAGGATGAATTTAGACATTTTCAAAATGATAATTGATGTTTAGAGATGATAATTAGAGTGATAGAAATATTAGAAGTGTATTATATACATAATAGGTAATAATGCATAATATGTAATTATTGAAAATATAATAAATAGAAAATATTAGGATAATAATTGATATTATATAAATAATAGGGATATATAAAAAAACCGATGGAAGACTTAAATTTATGTAATTATATGAAAAATGTAAAAATTTCTCACATCAGGAGTGAATTCGATACACTAATACGGATTTAAGTGTACCGGGTAAAATAAAATATTGACTAGGAGTAATGATGATATTTAGGAGATCGGAAAGGAATGTGATGAATTTCACATTATGGGTTGAAACGAATTTCTAGAATTCGGGTATAAAACAATACTTAGAAATCGAACTAGAACCTAATTTAGAAATCGATACGGAAACCGAATCTGAACCTAACCCCAAACCTAGAATAATTGTAAAAGACTTAAGACCAAGAAAATTAGGCATATTAAACCCTAAACAAAACATAACAATAAGCGTTATAGGATAAAATGAACCTATAATAGTTATATGAAAAACTAAAACCACGTTTGTGTTATAGAGATGATCGGCTATAGCCTGAGCAAGTCGAACCTCGAGTAAGTGAGCAAGGAGTCGAGGTAAGTTGGGATTAATACGTTGTTGTATTTTGGAGGCTTGAGATTATGCTTGGTTGTGCTTGTTAGATAGTTGGTTATGTGCATGTGCTTGATTATGAGTGATGCTATGATTCTATCTATTGGCTTGTATTATATGGTTTGTATAAAATGATTGATCATCTTAAACTGAACCTAATCAAATATACGACCTATAATCATAATCGGATCTACATGGCAACCCATTAGGGGAACTTAGGACTTTCCGGCCAAATACCGACCCCTTCAAAAGGGATAGTGTAGGATTGCAATGGGTCCCTTCTTCATCCTTAGTCGAACTAAGTGACAGGAGAGGAGGTCACAGCGAGGGTGAAGACAATGGTTCGAAGGTAGTAGTGAAAGGAGCAAGGTCTCCATTATACAAGCCTGGGTTTGGTCGTGAGTTGTTGCATTAATGGCAACTCCTTAACCCGAATTAGAGCGGGCGCAATTTCTCTAATCTCATGACGAGCCGGACAACGTCGCGTGATGGCATTTGCTTGCACATGCATTGCACCTAATAAGTTGATTGAAAACCTTATTGTGTTTATGATATAGTCTTAAGTCCTCCATCCTAACTTACTAAGCTGTGGTTGCTCACATCCCTATAGATGTCGAGCAGGTTCTGGCTAAGAAGTGGCAAACAACTACTCTGAAACTGGCAACTACTGGATCTTGGGGAGTGAGGAAAAACATTTGAAAAATAAACACATATTTTTAAGGTCTAAGTTTTTATTTTATAATTATTTTTCATTTCTGAATAATGTAATAACTAGGAAATATATTACGAAGAAATATTGTAAATGATATTTGTACTAACTAAATTATAATGTATATATGTATTTCCTCACTTTCTTAGGTAAATGATTTATTTAAATTACAAACTATTTACTTCAAAGCGGGTTAGTCATAGACGCCTTATGTAGATCAGGTCTAAGATAGCGGTTGTAAGGCCAATTTCTATCTTAAGATGGTTTACAGGCGAGGCTGTTACGACTCTACCGCTTTGGGGTGTGATAGTTATGAAAGGAAAATCAAAGGATGATTTGTTAATAAGCACTTCAAATTTTCCTCTTGCTAAAGAAAAAGGCACGCAATTGCATCCTCCATCACCTTATCACCATAGGGCTGGTAAATCCGTGTTTGGCCCCTTAACCCTCTCACCATGAGATGCCTATTCTGGAATATTAGGGGTTTAGCTAATGGTAGATCTTTAAAACATCTTCATATTCTTTCCATTATTCATAAACTTCAAATGATCATGATTGATGAGCCTATGACTTCGAGTAGTAATATTGAAAAGTTTGCAAGATCTTTAAATTTCAAAAACTGCACTTCTAATTTTAATTCTAAAATCTGAATTTTTTGCCATGAGAATCTTATCTGTAACATTGCGATAGAATCTAAGCAACTCATACATGTGGTTTTTTCTTCTAATTCTTTCCCTTTTCCTTTTTACATTACTGTTGTGTATGCTAAATGTTCAAGACTGTTTCATAAGGTATTGTGGAGAGATTTAAAGTCCATTTTTGATCACCTTAATGGTCCTTAGATGGTTATTGGTGATTTTAATACTATGCTTTCTCCTCATGAAAGGAAAGGGGATATGAAACATGATTTAGGTTCTATGCAGGATTTCCAAGGGTTTCTTATTAAATGTCAGTTATCTGATGCTGGTTTTTCTGGTAACCCTTACTCTTGGTCTAGGAATAAAATTTATGTTCGGTTGGATAGGGCTTTGATTAATGCCGATTGGACTTCTAAATTTGATTTCTTCAATGTCACCCATCTTAACAAAACCTACTCTAATCATGCTCCTCTCTTAGATGATTTTTCTAAGAAAAAAAACAAAAAAGAGGGATCCAAATTCAGATTTCAAAATATGTGGACTAAACATCATTCTTTTACAAAAATCATAGAATCTTCTTAGGAAGCTGAAAGTAATTTTAAGGGTCTTATTAACTTTCAATTAAAGCTTCAAAGACTCAAAAACTCTGTTATAAATTAGAATAAAAAGGTTTATGGAAACATTCGCAAAAAAGTAAAAGATGCAAAGGATGAAGTAAGTGATAGTGAAAAGACTTACATGTTAAATGGACAAGAAGAGTCTTATCTAGATCTTCAAAAAGCTAAAAGAGAGTTAGTGAAATTAATCGAATAGGGGGATATTTATTGGAAACAAACATCTAAGGTGAGATGGTTAAATCATGGTGATAGGAATACTAAGTAATTTCATGCAATGGTAAAAGAAAGGAGAGTTAAAAACACCATCACTATAATAGAAGATAATAATGGTACTTGGGTTAAGGGGGATGCTCTTGGTCCTTCTGCTATTAATTTTTTTCAGGATCTGTTATCTAAAGATTTTAGAGTTAAAACATTCCAATGTCCTAGCTGGGTGAAGAAAGTGATTAATGAAGAGGACAATAACATGTTGATTGCTGTTCCATCTTTCGAAGAAGTATATCAAGTCATCAATGACCTTGAAACTGAATATAAGCCACAGCCGAATGGCTTTGGTGAGTTGTTTTATAAATTTTGCTAGAAGATTATTGGTAAGGACTTTTATGAATCTATTTTAGAATTTTTTTTAGGGTTTCCCTCTTCCTAGGTTTTATACTGCAACTACCATTGTATTAATTCCTAAGATTTCTAATCCTCTTCATTGGAAGGATTTTAGGCCTATTAGTTTATGTAACACAAATTTTCTCAAAACTTCTTTATAATAGGCTTAGTGTCATCCTTCCTAAAATTATCTCCCCTAATCAATTGGGTTTTGTTAAGGGCAGGAACATTCTTGACAACATTCTTCTTGCTCAAGAGCTTTTGTACGATTTGAATCACAAAGTTAAGGGTGATAATATCATCATGAAACTTGATATGGAAAAAGGCATATGATAGGATTGATTGGGCTTTTCTTTTCTCTGTGCTTGATAGTTTTGGTTTTCACTGGAAATTTACATATATGGTCAAAAGGATTGTGTAATAGTTGGTTCTCTATTCTTATTAATTTCCAAAATTCTGGTTTATTTCCTTCTTCAAGGGGTTTGCAGCAAGGGGATCCCCTTTCCCCTTCCCTTTTTGTCATAGCAGCTAAATATTTATCCAGGGGTTTGAATTTCTTGTTTAATAGATATGCTTCTATTAGGTACATAACTTATTCTCCTATTTGGATTTCTCATCTCAATTTTACTGATGATTGCATTCTTTTCCTTAATGGTGCATCTCCTTCTGTCGTTAGGGTGTTCAGTTTTCTTAATCATTATGAAAAGATCTCGGGATAAAAGGTCAATAATCATAAGAGCTCCATTCTTATTCTAGATAAAATAAAATCTAGTAACAAAAGAAGGCTTAAAACTACTTTTGGGATGAATATTCATTCTCCTCCCCTTGTTTATCTTGGTTGTCCTCTTATGATTGGTCAAAGGAAACGTCAAGCTTTTAATGATATTTTTGAAAAGGTTTCCCATAAGATAAATCATTGGTCCTCTCTTTGGCTTTCTACTGGAGGAAGGATTTGTCTTATTAAAAGTGTGTTAACCTCATTGCCCTTATACCTATTTCAAGCTATTTAACCCCCTAAATGGGCCATCAAAAAACTGGAAAGTACGTTTGCTAATTTTCTTTAGGGGGGATTCTTCTAAGTCTAAAGCAACCCATTGGGTTTTTAGGGGGGAATTATGTTATCCTATGGATGAAGGTGGGATTAGGGTTAGATTTATGAATGATTTCTCAAAAGCTCTTGAATTTAAAATTGGTGGAAATTTAGAAATGAAAAGATAATTTTCTCTGAATTTGTGAGTTCTAAGTATTTAAAAGGTAAGCACCCTAATGAGGTTTATGCTTTTAAGGATTCTTCTCCTTTATGGAAAAGAATTGTTATATCTCGGGACATGGCTAAAAGTACATTCACTTTGGGTTAAGGAGGGGTGATGTGAGCTTCTGGTTTGATCAATGTCACCCTCGTGGTCACCTTTTTCCCTTGGTTCCAATTTCTTTTCCTTATATTTTAGTGAAGGATCTTTGGAATATTAATAGCTAGGATTTGGATAATCTTAGTAAGATTCTCCCTACTAAGTATGTGGAAGAGATCTTGACCTTAAACTTAAACTGAGATGTCATGGACACTATTATTTGGAAAGGTTATTTTGATGGTATGTTTTCAGTGTCTAATGCTTGGAATCTTGTTAGCAAGAAGTCTGAACAATTAGGTTCTTTTTGTCTTTTCTAGAACAAGTTTCTTCCTATTAAAATCTCTCTCTTTATGTAGAAGGAAGTCAGATTATTTATTCCCTCTGATGACAAACAATGTGCTTGGGAAAGATCTGTTGTTTCCCAATGTGTAAATTGTTATAAAAAGTGTAAGTCTACTATTCATGTGCTCTTATCTTGTAGTTATGCCAGGAATGTTTGGAATTATATTGCTAGATATTTTGGCATTTTCCCTATTCCTAACATTGTGAAAATTGACGTTATGCTTAAATTCTAGAAGAGTAAGAGTGGTAATATAACCAATCATATCAGAATTTTTGTCCTTTCTATTACTTTGTGGCATATTTGGGGTGAAAGGAATAATCGTAAGCATAGAAATCAAAGTAAACCTCCTCATGTGCTTGTCAATCTTATTCTTAATGATCTTTTCATGTTTGATAAAGCTAACCCCCTTACTTTACGACAAATTAAGGATGATGAAAATCTTTTTAAAGGTATTGCTCTTTCTAGAAAAAAGGCTAGATGTAAACTTGTTTCTTGGGTTCCCCCTCCTTTTAATGTTGTTAAATTGAATGTTGATGGGAGTTTTTCAAATGCTAAAGGAGGTGGTAGTGGTATTCTAAGGGATTCTAAGGGCAATTTTATATGGGGTTTTGGTTTCAAAATGAACAACAAATCCATTGAAATTATTGAACTAAAGGCTTTAGTGAAAGGTCTCGAGCTGTGCAGGAAATTCAATGTTTTTAATGTTTGTATTGAGACAAACTCCTTAGTTGTTTCAAGATAGCTGACTACAAAGGTGATAAGGTGGGATGTTTGGAATGACATTTCATAGGCAAGAAGGTTGACTAAAGAAACAAAGACACAGGTTCATCATATTATGAGAGAAAAAAATTATGTTACTAATTGGTTAGCTAAAAAAGCCAAGGAGTCTTAAGATGATTTTCTTTTACTAAATCCATCTCTCTTGCCTCTTGAAATGAAATGGATCTTGCAACAAGATCTAAACCCTGAACCTTGAAACCCTGAACCCCAAACCTTAAAACCCTAAACCTTATAAAACCTTGAACCCTGAACCTTAATATGGAAAAGGCTTAAGATAGGTTGCATTTGGTCTTTCTTTTTTCTATGCTTGACAATTTAGGTTTTCATAGTAAATTTATATATGTGGTTGAAAGAATTATGTGCAACAGCTGGTTTACTATCCTTGTTAATAGAAAAAATTCCAGTTTCTTTACTTCTTCTAAAGGTTTGAGTCAAGGGGACCCTCTATCACCTTCCCTTTTCATCTTAGCTGTTGAATATTTGTCTAAGGGGTAAAACAATTTGTATGAAAGATTCACTTCTCTTAGGTATAGGACTTCTTCCCCCATTTGGATTTCTCACCTTAGCTTTTGCAAATGACTACATTCTATTCCTTAATGGTTCATCTTCTACTATCTTTAGGGTGTTAGATTTCCTTCATCATTATAAGATAGTATTAGGTCAAAAAATAAATAATTATAAGAGCTCCATTCTACCACCTAATAATACAAAGTCAATGAAGAAATACTCTATTGAAATCCTCATGGGAATGAATCTTTAACCCTTCCACTTGTCTATTTTGGTTGTCTTCTTATTACTAATCAAGAAATAAGATATTCAATGAAATCATTGAAAAAGTCTCTCAAAGGGTTAATAATTGGTCCAATCTCTAGCTTTTTGCTAAGGATAGGATCACTCTTATTAAAAGTGTCTTAACCTCCTTACCTATTTGTCTGTTTCAAGCTATTCAACCTCCTAGGTGTTGTAACCCCCCATTATTTTCCTTACCCAAAGAAAGAAAGAAAAAACCTCCCAAGTAGGTTATCAAATAGCTTGAAAGTATGTTTGCCAAATTTCTATGGGGGATTCCTCCAATCTCTATGGGACTTCTTAAAAGCTTTTGAAGATAAAATTTGGTGGAAATTCACAACTAAAAAGTCCATTTTCTCCAAGTTCATGATAATAAAGTACCTCAAAGGTAAACACCCTACTGAGGTTATTGCTTCCAAAGACTCTTCACCCTTATAGAAAAGAATTTTAAAAGCCCATGATATGGTTGAAAAGCATATTTATTTGGGTTTGGGTGGGGGTGATGTGAGTTTCCAGTTTGATCAATGGTACCCTCAAGGTCATCTTTTTTCTCAATTTCCTATCACATCACCTTGTATCCTAGTGAAGGATCTTTGAAGTAATCATAGTTGGGATGTTGATAAACTATGTCAATTACTTCTTGGTGAAGCTATTGAGCAGATGTTATCTATAAATTTGAACTAGGATGGAGTTTACTAGACTATTTAGAAAGGTTCTTCAGATGGTTAGTTTTCAATCTCTAATGCTTGGAATCTTGTCAAAACTAGGGCTGATCAACTTAGCACCCATACCCTCTTCTAGAATAAATTCTTCCCTATTAAAATCTCATTCTTCTTATGGAAGGCTATTAGATTTTTCATACCCACAAAAGATAAATAGCATACATAGAGTCGGTCCCTAACTTCTCAATGTATCAATTGTTACAAGGATGTTGAATCAACTATTTATGTTCTTTTAACTTGTTGCTATGCTAAGGATGTTTAGAATTGTGTTGCTCATTGCTTTGGCATTTTTTTGGTTCTAAACATCTCTATTGTAGATGACATGTTAAAATTTTAGAAAAGTAAGGCTTGCAACATTTCCAATCTTGTCAAAACTTTTGTTCTTCCAATTACATCATGGCATCTATGGGGTAAAAGGAATAATCGTAAGCATAGAAATATAAGCAAAACCCCCCTCACATTCTTTTCAATCAAATTATTAAGGATTTGATAATGTTTAGGAGAGCTAACCCTCCTACTTTGCGACAAATCAAAGAGGATGAGAACATTTTTAAATGCATAGCTAAATCTCCAAAAAAGAAAAAAAAATCGTTCTCTTTCTTAGGCTCCTCCTAAAAAAGATGTTGTCAAGTTAAATGTTGATGGTAACTTCTTAAAGGGTAAAAGAGGAGGCAATAGGATTCTTAAGGATTTGGCTGGTAAGTTTATATGGGGCTTTAGATTTAAGGAGAATAATAAATCAATTGAAACAATTGAATTAAAAGCTCTTGTGAAAGGTCTTGAGTTATGTAAGCAATTCAATATTACCAATGTATGCATTGAGACAGATTCTTTAGTGGTTTCAAAGTGGTTAGCAATTGCAATCACAAGATGGGATGTTTGGAATGACATATCTTGGGCGAGGAGACTTTTAGTAGAAATGGAGGGCTAAGTTAACCATATGTTGAGAGAAAAGAATAATGTAGCTAGCTAGTTAGCCAAATGGGATAAGGAGACAAATAGATTTCATCATTATGGAACTGACCCAGTTAGCTCTTGAGATGAAGAGAATATTAATGCAGGACTTATCAAGGATAGCATACCCTAGGATGGTTAATTGTTAGCTTCTTATTTTGGTTTTATGATGTATCTTCAATTATAATGTTGTCTAGATTAGATTTATACTGGGAGAGTTTCCCATTTTTTGTTATCTTTTTCTTGCAGGTGAACCATTATTGTAAAGGAAGTAGTACTCCCTTGTTTATTTTCTTACATGTAAGTGACAGGTTTTGTATGCCAAAAGGTCAAGTCTATGCCTTTCTCTCTCTCTCTCTCTGTGCTTTATCTTTTTATTAATGAAATTTAGGGCTAGCATCCAACCCCTTCCCCTCCCCTATCCTAGTGTACGAGGTTTACCACTATAAAAAAAAAAAAAAACCTAACCCCTAAACCCATGACCCTAACTTTAAAACCATAACCTTAAACTCAAGTTACATGTTAAAAGTTAATTTTCCAATCAAAAATACATCTTAGTATACATTCTTCCAAACACTAAAAATAAGAAACAATTGTTTATAATAATGAAGCCATATATTATGATGTGTGCATTAATATATATATATATATATATATATATATATATATAACACATCAAGTTAATCGGTTTAAAATAAGAAGAATGGGACTAAAGGTTTAACACAGTTGTAGACTACTAAATGCCATGCATAACTTTGAAAGAGGAAACATATGGGATATATTTTATTTTTTATATTCTTAGAAAATCCCTCTTTCAATGTATTCAAGAAATAATTTAACTTTAGTTAAAGCTCCACAATATGTATGGATTTTAATTTAAAATACATATAGTTATAAAGTAATAATTTCACTTAAAAGTTTAACACAATTAACATATTAGTAATGTAAGTATTGGTTTTATATGACCATTGATGGCTTTTTAACATCTATAACGTAAAAGCTTGTAAGTTATAAAAATTAAAAATTGCAAATAGTTGAAAGGTAATAAAAAAATGTATTATTTTCCAAACTTATGCGTTATAATAATTATTAGTTTTCTAAAATGTATGTTGACATTTATGGAGTACCATTGAAAATATTAGACATCTAATGGTGATTTCTCAATGGGCATTATTTTTTTAAAAGGTTGAATCCAAAAGTTATGATAACACAACGAAGGAGGACCATTGATGAATTAAACATGTATAAAGGATTACCATTTTAAAAATTAGACATTTAAGGAGTACTACTGAAAAATTAGACACCTAATAGTGTATTCTCAATGGGCACTACTTTTAAAAGGGTTAAATCGAAAAGGTATGATAACAGAAGAAAGGGGTACTATTAAAAGAAAATTAAACATCCAATAGCAATTTCTCAATGGTACTATTATTTAAAGGATTTTTTACAATCTCGTCTCTATTTTTTACATGATCAATTCCCCCATTCATTTCACCCTTAATTTATATTAATATAAATTTAAACGATTGAATAAATTGTAAATTTAACTATTCAAATTATAAAAAATGGAAATCAATTGTGGATGGAGAGTGAAACTGATCCTATCAAAATTGAGAACAAGACTGTAGAATAAGGCTAAATCGAAAAGTTATGATAATGGAAAAGTTTCCAAAATAATATATTACTAAAGGACAATATACCTATGTTGCAAGTGTAAAAAAATTTATATTAAAATAGCCAATAAAAGTGATAGGAATATGGCAGTCTAAAAATATAAAATAATTACAAAATTAATAGTTAAATTTTATTATGGCTATTTATAAAATTTTAAGTTACAAATTAATTAGGTGATAACATAAAAACTTCCATTGTTGCTTCTTTGAGTGTTTAAATTTAAATGTAATTAGTTATTTAGTTAAAGTAATATTTTTTTTTAGCCAACTTTGCTACAACTTGAGAGAGGAAAGTTTGAACTTAATCTATCCTGACAATGTTGATGCCATAGGCTATAAAATTATTTGGTAATATTATTTACATGATAATTGCCAATATAAATGTTTTTATATGACCACATCTTCTATTTTAAACTCCATATCTTTCGATCACAATTTTATCCTTAAATTTATTCAAAAGGAAAACCATGTATTATGACAATCCAATCTAAAGATATTCAATGATAAAACTGGAAACTTCTCTAACTCTTTCTCATATAATGGTAAATTAGTGGTGTTCCAAAGAGTAAAACAAGAAACTTCTTTAATAGAAAACTTAATGTTTTCTCTCCTTTTCTTTCTCGTATAATATTATTTTTTAACATATACTTTTAAGTTTATTTTCACTAAAGCCCTTATTAATGTTGTACATCCTATTATGTTATGAATTTGGTAATAGTTATATGATATATTTTTGCTGACAATAGAAAGGAATCTTTGATATTGCTTAAACCAAAGTATGTTGAAGGATTTTTTGGTATATTAATAAGTCAAATGGAAATAAAAACATCAAAGACACCAAAATTTAATTATAAAAGCCCCTATGGCTAAGATAACGTAGATAATAAATGTTATGCTATAAACATCACCAATAATGTATTTTACACAACGTTTGATAAATAAAGCTGAAACATACCAAAATTAGATGTGTTTGCACAATCTACAAATGTTATCTAAGACCAACATTCTTGTATGATGTTCTTTTCTTATGATCAACTTCTGGTTATAGTTGGTGTTAATTCTTCATTCATTACCGATGCTTCTTGTAGACACCCCTTTTATTTTATTTTATTTTTTTTAAAATAGGTTAAAGGGTCCTAAATTAGGAAAAATATATAAAAAATAGAAAATTAAAGAAAACCCTAAAAAAAAGAAATTTAGGAAAAAATAAAAAAAATAGAAAATTAAGAAAACTTGAAAATCATAGAAAGATAGGAAAATACAAAAATAGGAAAAAGTACAAATAATAGAAAATTTAGAAAAAAGCCAAAAGATAAGAAATTTAGAGAATAAGAAAAAAAACCCAAATAATAAGAAAAAATATAATAAAAATAAAGAAAGAAGCAAAATAAAGTTTTTTAAAGGAGTGCTAGGGTTTTTTTTTTTAGTTAGTTATTTTTAAGTAAATAATATATATATATATATATATATATATACTTGAAGTGGGTAGGACTAGGTTTTATTAACTTGGTTCATTTTCTTGGACCGAACAGTACCTAAGGCCCTACATGCATTTACAAGAGGGGGGGGGAGGGGGTACGCTTTTCAAATGCATGCATGCAATGCACGATGTATGGCATATTCCCTACACGTAACCAACGCCCCATCTCCTTCCAGA
Organism: Lumnitzera racemosa; assembly: GCA_024138005.1. Lineage (NCBI taxonomy): Eukaryota > Viridiplantae > Streptophyta > Magnoliopsida > Myrtales > Combretaceae > Lumnitzera > Lumnitzera racemosa. The sequence goes on from JAMXBC010000012.1 coordinate 19,196, forward strand.
TTTCCTTCTAGTTTCTTTTCTAGCTCTTATCTTCCTTTTCTTAGGTGCTCTATTCGAGGTTATTTTTTACTCCATTTATTACATGATTTCACTAAATTAATGGTGAAATCATATAATACATATGGCATACTTTGAATTGAGACCCAATTTTTGGCTAAATCCAGTCAAAATTCAATATTAAATTGCCTCCAAAAATAAGAAAATAAAAATAAAAATCTAGCTCCTCCATTAATAGCCTTTTCAAGCTTATTTAAGCTTCGTTTAGTATAAATAGGGGTCAGAAAACACACAAAAATAGATAACACAAGTTAGAAACGCTTTAAGTAAGTAAATCGAAGCTTTCTCTCTCTAACTCGATCCCTTTGTCTCTCTAGGATAGCTATCTCCATGGCAATTTTTGGCGAAAACTATCACCACTATCGAAATCCTTGTACCTAAAAACCCTAATTAAGTCACCTCAATTTGCATTTTCTAGCCGTACAAGCCAGTCGAAGCCGATTGGAGCCGACCAAGCCAACTCAAGCCGACCTCGAGCTAACTAAGTCAACTTAAGCTAACACTAAGCCAATCAAGCCGACCTAAGCTGACCTGAGCCATCCCAAGCCAACTCGAGCCCGATTTGGTCTACATATTTTTTTAATTATTATTTGTTTATTTTTTTTTATCCTTTTATTCATGTACTTGTAAAAATTTAGAAAAAAAAAAACATGAAAGAAGGAAGGAAAAAGAAAAGAAAAAAGAAAAAGGGAGTCTTTTATTTATTTATTTAGTTTAATAGAAGTAGATAAATAAGGAATAAATAAACAAAGCAATAAAAGTGAGTAAATAAGTTTGTAGAAATTGTTTTAACACTTAGAAAAAATCTAGTTTTCCAAAAATAAAAATAAATAGACATTTTTCCCAAATTAGGACTATTTTAGAGTTTTAAAAAATAAAACACTGATTAGGACCATTTAAGAAATTTTTCTTAAATAAATTGAACAAGATAAAAACATAACTTCAACCTTTTTTCGAAACTAAAATCAATCAACCCACTAAAGTTTTATAAAAAAGAACTATATACGTTTGATCCCAAATAGTGAGTACGTAAGCACCTACAGAGTAACAGTAAAAAAATAAAAAAAATAAAAACTATTTTTCCCTTTTTTTTCTAGATTACTTCAGTTATCAATTGAGTTATATTTCATAGATTTGAAAGGAGATTTTTAAGGATAAAATTAAATTTAGAAAGTTAGTGGTACCCATAAGGGTTTAAAATTTCTAACCCCCCGATCCAGATCTCTAGTTTCAAAAATCATCTTATAAAATTGATTTAATCGATAGATTGGTAGCTATGTTATAACCAATTCACCCAATTGGTTACAATTTAACTCTTTTTCTCGACCCTGGTCAAGTGGCGACTCCAAAGTGGTTTTCAAAATACAAAAAGAATCGCTTTGTTTTTTAAACCCTAATTGATGGTCAGTATTAACAGGTAATGGTTTAGTACCGATTGGTTTAAGAAGACCTAAGTTTTAAAAAACTGAGAGGTAAAAAACCAGGCTCAACACTTGTTTCATAAATTCAAGTCACTTATGATCTTATCAACTTTTTATCATTTGATTCTTGTTCTTGTTAAGCACCTTTAGGTATATAATTCTTATATTGTGTAGTGAGTAATTTGATTAGCAATAACAAAGCACCTTCATTCACATTAACGTATATTTTATTATCATCAAAATATATTTAAATGGGATTTATCATCAAAGATACTTTTCATTCAAGTTCTTGCTTTAACATATCAACAATAAGAAGAATAGAACAATAAAAAGAACAACATGTGGACTAATGTAATAATGTTGACCAGCTAAGTATCTAGGCCCTTTCATATTGTTGACATTACAATTCATTATTGTTCATAGTCCTATTATTTCTAGTTGTTGTGAGTTGATTTCCATTTAGTGATTTTGAAATTATGAATTCATTGTTTTAATGAGATTTAAGATTTCACATAAGTGAATTCCTAAGTAAAATTATTACTAGTTTAACTTATCTATTTGAAAAGTGATTTGGTGATTATTCCATTTATTACTTTGTTTTCTTTGGATTTATAATTGGCATGTTGTTAATTATATTCATGGAATGGTATAAAAGAATCTAAAGGTCAAATTTATTAGAAACTTAATTCGCAGAAGTAGAATGCCCAATTTAAGAACTTGGTTTTCAACATATAGATTCCGTAAATCTTGCAATTTTATGGATTATTTTCATACCTAATATTCATAAATCAAGTCTTACAACTCTCACCACTAATTCACAAACATATTGACTTGACAACTAAGCACTGCTCTCATATAAAATATGCTAGTACCAATTATCATTTTTATTAATATGACATGTATTTCCAATCATTTCAATCTTACTATGATGATTTGTTTATCATTAAGCGTCCATGTATACATGAGATGCCAAATAATGTTTCATTTGTTTACTTAGATCAACTATGATCTGAGGGGTTAATTTGTCTAAATGCAAGTAACAAAGATGGAATGACATAGGGTTAGGAAGCCAGTATAAGGAAATCAGTGCATTCTGTGGTAAGTTTTGAATCAAAGAATTTTAAAGTGATGTATTTAAGGACAAATATAACTAGAGATGCAAACTTATCTTAATTAAGTCAATATTAACATTATCGATAGGAAGATATCTGATTATTATCATAAATATATTGCATCTTATATATGATAAAAGGATATTATTAATAATTTAACTTACAATAATTCCTAAAGCTTAATAGGATGAAAAAATTTCTTTTTGAAAATGATTAAGGGTGATTAGTATACTTCATAAGAAGTTTAAAAAATAAAATTTTGACCTTTTTATTACGCATATATACTAAATAAAGGTTAAAGATTAATTTACAAAAAATTATATTAATATCTAGAAACTTATGTAAGTTTTGTTTTTAGTTAAAATATATCAAAAAATATTTGAGTAGAAAATTACTAGTACGATAAGAAAAGGAAATTGATATAGATATAAATATTATACTATCTTTTTTCATGATAACTTTATCTAATTGTTCCATTAGCAATGCTAAAAAAATGAAATGTCATTTTAAATATACGTTATTAACCAATCAATTATTTAATAATCCATATTCATTTTCATAGAATTAATTTTTTTTTTAAAAAAAATAATATAATAGGTATTATTTATTAATATTTTATGCAATTAGGCCAATATATTGGTAATATGGAAAATATAATTATTATTTATGGTGTATTACTAGTAAGAATTTAAAAAAAATGTAAAAGGACAAATGTCTTTTATGCAATAAATAAATGTAGAAAAAAATGAAATGATGCAATAAATTTATATAGAAAAAATAAAATGAAAAACATGAAAATTAAAACCAAAACCTCATGTTTGTAAAATTAAATGTTTAACCGCTAAACTATATCAAATTTTATGTTATCTTTTACTTTTTAAAATATATATTTAGTATATATATTTTTTTATTTTTTTAAATTTTAATAATTAATTTTTTCTAGATCCATCCACGGTTGGGGTATAAAAGGCCACATTACAATATATATATATATATATATATATATATATATATGCACACTATATGCCAAAGTTTGTAAATGTAAAGACTAACTCAAATATAAAGTGATATGTAAATATAGATGAAATATATCATTATGTTTTCTAAGCATCCACTATATTAATTTATGATACTGAAGGAAAGTTGGAAGTGATGTCTTCCTTCTTCTACTTCTTTTTTTTTTTATCATTTAATTATAATCTCTTTCATTAGTAAACCTTATCCTCAACTTCGGATAAGATTACATTGTAGGAACCAAGAGTAAAGGTAAAAGCTAAGCTGATGCTTCGAGAGGCAAGACATGACATTTGTGGTTGTTGTCCCACTGTAAAAAAATTTAGGTAATGAATTAAACGAATAATTAAATTAATCGCAGCGATGTTCCTTGGATTCGGCAGTGCAGCAAAGGACACATCCAAGAAATTTGGTTTCTTCAATGGATGGTGTATGAGGTAGTTTTCACTTGGAGGATGTTGAGATGCTGTAAGACTGGTAGTTGGAGTGCGTAAAGCATTTCGGTGACATAGATTTGGTGGGTTGTGTCCCCCAAATAGAGGGAAAGGAAATATTAAAATCATTTGATTTCATTTTAAGATAAGATCAAACCTTATCCATTCTTCGCCGTGTAGAAGATAACAACAAAGGCATGCATGTACTGTACCCGCTTCCGAAAGAGTTCATGGTGTGCCCGCTTTCGAACTGAAAATTTTATTTAACAAAGTGAAGAAAAGGTGGGGGATGAAAGCCTAGCTCTCATCATCATGATGCAAGCGCTAGAAAATATATATTATTGAATATGAGTTGACGAAATTGACATCAATAGATATTGCACATCGCCCCTTCCCCCCGCTTGCTCGTATTTTATTAATTTCTGTGGGATGGAAATTTTCAAGGAGAAATGCAAATGTATTAGAAAAAGAAATCGACATTGGAAGAGTTTGAAAGCGAGAGAAACGCGGTTGGTGCTTAGAAAAGAAGCGAAGTTCCCTAGGGCGAAATAATACTACGAGAAATGGGGGATGTACTTGGGGCGGTTGCCACTTTGTGGTGTAATTTTATGTTTGAAAATACATGGCAATACTACTAAAAATTACACAGTCATCAAAAGTTGCCGAAAAGTTAGTAGGCAATAAATCTTATCGTAGTTACCACAAAGAAATGTAGCATTTCAAAAATATACACACGACAACAATGGGAAATTAAGTCTCCACCTAGCAACTATGTCACCAAGAATTTTCAAAGAAATGGGAGGGTTGGTCCAATATGCGACTTAGAGGCAATTAAAACTTTGAAAACAAGGCAAAAATGCAATAAGTCATAGTTCTCCTAAATTGTATTGATGGATAAATCGTGATTCACACACAAAGCAATCTAAAATGTTCAAATTTTGAGAATTTATATTGGTGCCCTACTTAATTGATAGGCTAAATAATTTAAAGAGATATGGAACTGTCATTTTGAAATCTTTTTTAATAGTGAGCATTTCATTTTTGTTGGTAATGATGGTGATAATCACTGTTATGTATCCTCAGCCAACTCTAGGCTATCCTTTAGCCACCCACAATAAAAGAACTACACAAAGCCCCCTATGGCTAGGCCAATGAGGGTCTTCCAACACTCGTTAGTAAGAAAAGAAGTATGGTAGGGGATAGAAAAAATAATAGCAGTGAGTTCCCAAGAGTGAATAAAATGAGTGATGATCCTCTTTACCTAAAAATCTTACTCTTAGTTATAGGTCGAAGGTGCTTATTATTAATGACACGAAGTGGATCCTAACTGGCTAGTGTAGGATCCAGTGAAGTGGTATGGTCAACCCCTAATGGGACATCCTTCCCTCTGTAAGTTGGTAGAGACTGGAGGGATAGACCTGGTATGAACTGTGATTAAGAAAAGATAAGGTCGGTCGCTAGATGAGTCCGAGCTTTCTGAGCTTGCAGAAAGCTCGAAATAGTTAATAGAGGAAAGTAAAAAAGGAATGAATGATGAATGAATAGTAAGCAAAACCCACAAGCAACTCCAGAGGATATGATGCACCAATGGAATTTCTAAGGACTCACAGTACAATTCAATATGACAAACTAATCAATCCGGTAAGGTTATTTGCCACCTAACCTTGCTCAAGGGTTAATATAAAAGTAATGTCGAGAGTAAATAAAGTATTTACGTAAGGAAGGAAAAACACACAAGTGCGTTAATGATAATTTCTGTATATCTATTTGTAGCTACAGCTACCAGGGTATTTATACCCATAAGTTAGAGCAATTTGCCCAAAAAGGAAAAGGCAAAAAGGGAGCTCCCTAAGGTAGTAATGTACAAGATACAAAGGGGTAAAAATGAATATACAAAGAAAGAAATCATTAGTACAATGGATTCTACACATGATACTGTACACGTGATGATGCTATATTGGTGATGCCGTTGGAGGATGTAGACAAAAAGTATAGATAGCTTTCTTGTTTGAGCAGGGGTGGCTTAGTCAGTCCAAACTCTCTCTCTCAGCATCTCAGCAAAGGTAAGGCCGAGTAAGTAATTGGCCAAGCATATGAGAGAATAAAGATGTGTCGTTATCACGCCCTTTAGTTTCTTGACACTTAATGCGCGAGAAATAGGCAGTCACTCGACTCAGCAGGCAAAATTAGTCAACAAGGAGATACTTGGCCTCTACATGAGTCAGCTGGAACAGGAGAATTTGTCTTGCCAATCCTCTAGTCCTCAAGCTCGGTTGTGGGTCAAAGGTCCAATAGCCTAATTCCCATCATTCCTTCTAGGTTATTTTGGATTTGGGATCAAATCCGAATGCTCTTCAATAAGCTCTCCATGAAGGTGATATGAATTGAAGTCAACAATGTTAAAGGCGTCAAAAACCCCATAGTCCTCGGTCAACTCCAATCTGTAGGCATTATCATTGATCTTCTAAAGGATTCTGAAAGGTTCTTCAACTCATGTAGATAAATTGTTCCTCCTCTTATTCGAGAACCATTCCTTATTGAGGTGTAGCCACACCAAGTCTCCTAGCTGGAATTGTTTAGTTGTCCTACCCTTGGTCTTCTCCTACATTCTTTTAGCAACTTAGTCGATGTGCCAAGTAACCTTATCATAGATGTGTTGGAAGGATTATACTCTAGCTAAGGCGTTAGGGTCCTCTTGCACGGGTATAGGTACAAGGGTGTAGTTGAGGGGTAATTCAGGATTGAAACCATAGACCACCTCAAAGGGAGCTTACTTAGTGGTGTCATGCATTGTTCTATTGTAAGCAAAACTCAATCACTAGTAAGCAGACGTCCTAATCAGCCAAGTTCTTGTCCATTGCAACTCGGAGTAGTAATCCCAAAGTGCGAATGACTACCTCTATTTAACAGTCAGTTTGGAGGTAATAGGAAGTACTGAAAATAGTTTGGTCCCTATCTAACACCATAAGGTCCCCTAGAAATAGCTTAAGAACTTCGAGTCTCTATCGAAAACTATACTTCTCAACACACCGTGTATCCGTACAATTTCCTACAATAAAAGAGAAGCAATAGTCGAAGCATCATTAATTTTGGAGCAAGGTACGAAGTGTACCATTTTGCTGAACCGATCCACTACAACCATTATAGAATATTTGCCTCGGATAGTTTATAGTAGTCAGAGAATAAAGTCCATGCTCAATTTAGTCTATGGCTTCATCAGGACAAGCAAAGGCATTGCTTTCTCTTGCTCAGCTCGGTACTTAGCCCTCTTACACATAACATAGCTCTCAACAACTCAGTGTACATTTTTTCTCATTCTCAGCTAAAAGAATCGACCATTCAACAATTCACAAGTCCTTCTCTCTCTAAAATGTCCTGAGAGTCCTCCACTGTAAACTTCCCTAATCAACAATTCCCATAGTAAACAAGTCGACATGCATAATTTTCCACCTCAGAATAAGTAACCGTCCTCCACATGATACCCATCCACCGTTCTTCCATCAACGCATCACATGATTATGGGTCCAAAGTGTAGATCCTCACAGTACTGTTCTTTAATACTTGCAAACCCAAACAGTTTGGTCTGCAGTTTAGATAAAAGCATATGTCTTCTTGAAATAGTATCTACAACGACATTTCTCTTTCCTTACCTATATTTTATTATAAAATTTAATCCCTCGAGGAATTCAACCCATCTTACCTACCGCTTTAATAACTTGGTCCGACTTTGGAGGTACCTTAGTAACTCATGGGCAGTATATATAATAAATTCTCTCGGTAATAAATAATGATGCCATACTTTTAGTGCGCGAATCAGTGCTAAGTGTTCTTTGTCATATATAGAATAATTCAACCATGGTCTTCTAAGCTTCTTGCTATGGAAGGCAATCGGTCGACTTTCCTGCATTAGGACAATGCCTATTCCAACGCCTAAAGCATCACACTCCAACTCAAATACTTTCTTAAAGTTAGGTAAAACTAATACTGGGGCAAACGTCAACCTCTCTTTTATCTCGGCAAAGCTCTTCTCCTCCCTTTCTCCCCATCGGAAGTCAGTGTTCTTTGTGAGCTCAGTAAGTGGCGTAGAGAGGGTGCTAAAATTCATGATGAACTACCTCTAAAATGAAGCCAGTCTATGGAAACTTCTTACATCGGCATAAGTATTAGGAGTTGGCTACTTGAAAATTGCTCAAATCTTCTCATTATCAACTCCCAAGCCTCCTTCAATAACTACATAACCTAAGAATAGCGCTTTCTCTTAGCAAAAAACAACATTTTTTTATATTACCAAATAGTCTCTCGATATGGAGGATATCCAAAACAGCACATAAGTGTTCACAGTGACTCAATATATTGATATTGTAGACTAAGATGTCGTCAAGGTACACCACAAGACACTTCTCTATAAGATGTCTTAGCACATAGTTCATTAGTCTTATGAAAGTGCTCGAGGCATTCTTTAAGCCAAAGGGCATGATCATCCATTCGTATAATCCATGTCGGCTTTTGAAAGCCATTTTTTACTCATCACCTAACCTCATGCAGATTTGATGGTAGCCAGATTTAAGATCAATCTTGCTAAAATAATTAGCCCCACTCAATTCATCCAACATGTCTTCTAGCCTCGAGATTGGATACCTGTATTTGATCGTGATCTTGTTCATAGCTCGGCTATCCACACACATTTGCCAGGATCTATCCTTCTTTAGCATTGAAGTGCCGATAGAGTGTACGGACTGAGACTTTCTCTAATATAGCCTCTTTCCAACAATTCATTGAGTTGTCGTTAGAGCTCAAAAGCTTGCTCGAGATTCATCAGATAAGCTAACTTATTTGGCAGCATGGTGCCAAGTACTAAATCAATAGAGTGCTCTATGCCTCAAGTTAGGGGCAACCCCTCAAGTAATGTTCTGGCAACATGTCAGTATACTCGTCTAACAACTTCTTGATTTCTTAGGGTAGTTCACCCTGCTCCTTCATTTTTAGTAGTAACTTGACCAACAAGAGGGTCAGCTCGTCAACATTGATGGCTTCTCAAAGCTCAACTCTACTCATTACCAAAGCCTTCATTGATCTACAAGAAGTTTTGTCTGTAATTTAGTAAACTCTCTCAACAACATCGGGTTCGGTGTTATCTTTCGAACATGTACGTATAACTATAACTGTCATAGATAACTCTCCTATCAAACAACTACAGTTTACCCAACAATACATGGGAAGCATACATAAGCAATACATCCTAGAGAATCTGGTCAGAGTAATTTCCTATAGTGATCGACAATAGTATTTGCTGAGTAACATGTAGTGCTCCTTTCTTACTTAACTAATGCAACTTGTATGGCTTCAGATGTACAATAGTTAGCAATTTCAACTTTGAGATAAGATCGGCTGATGCCACATTACTGCAACTTCCACTATCCACAATGAAGGCATACACCTAATCATTCACCTTATAGGTGATAGGAGACAAATTCTCCCTCTCTGCTCTTCCTCTTGTAAGTGTTCTACATTCATAGTACATCGGACAACCATGAGTAACTAGTTTAAGTCCTCAGCACACACGTCCTCCTCAATCAATTCTTTCTCAACATTTTCTTTCTCAATCGAGACCTCCTCTTCTTCAAGTTCCTCATCAATGCTATCTACTTCTAGCTTTGAGATGTCTCCTTTGATGACCATCATCCATTGATTTAGGCATTAAGCAATCATATGTTCAAACGCTTGGTACTTGAAGCACTTGATCTAGCTCATCTTCCTATTAGACCATTGCCCCTTCTTATAAGTTCTGGTCGGTGCTTCGATGTCACGTCAACCCTTCAATTCAAATCAAACATCCATCTTTTGGCTCAGCTCGGTACTCGACTGAACTCTATCACTTGCTTGTCTGGATCAGTTAGTTGGCATCCTCGTCAGTACTTGACTTCTGCTTTGCCTTTCTACTCACTAAGCCATTCTAATGGCTTCTTTCATTGTGGTAAAGCGTTAAAGTTCCATATGATGAATCTTGAGACTGTTCGAGCTGGTAGTTCCTCCACTTCACAACAGATCATAAACATATTCTTAAACATGCTTGTCAACAGTCAAGCCTCTTTCTCTCAATTCCTAAATTAGAGTGGAAGTATCATGAATATAAGTTTTCGGCACAAATCTATTTCTAAGTATTCTCTTTATACCAGGCCAAGTATTAATCTTCTAGTAGCCCTCTTGTCTCCTCATCATCTGAAAATTCTTCCAGCACATAGTTACATATCCGAAGAACTCAAAAACAGTAGTTCTCACTTTCTCTTAATCCTCGCATGGATAATAATCAAACACACATTCTACCTTCTCTTCCCACTATAGATATTCATCAGCATTCCTAGATCCATTGAAACTCAGAATTTGAGACTTCACATGGTTAGATGCTCTAGGGACTTGTATATGCTCTTTTTCAAAATACTCTTCCTCGTCCCCTTCACCAAGCTCTCTCAAGTCTATTTTTCACCTTACTCATCCACCTTGAACTAATCAAGCTAGGTTCTTACCTCTAATAGGTTAAGTAGCTTATGGTGTATTTTGCGCAGCCTCAGTAGGTCGACAACCTAACGTATGAATAGCTCGAATCAAATCTACTAAGAGGTTAGCTACATCATCAAGTCTCTCATCAATACTTCTTGGTATCTCCTATGACTATCGTCCATGGTAGATAACTCTACTGTTGTCATCTCTAACACCAACATTCACACTTGGATTCATCATTTTCTTTACTAATTTAAGGTTCAAATAAACACCAGAAAATCAACAACTAGCAAACTCAACAATTAAGATGAACACAATAGCTTGCTTTGTTTCACATACACATGAGAAATAGGCAGTCACTCGGCTCGGTAAGCAAAATGGGTTAGCAAGGAGATACTTAGCCTTTACATGAGTTGGCTAAAATAGAAGGATTTGTCTTGTTAGTCCTTTTAGTCAAATCTCGACTTAACCTTGAATACAACACCTACCACTAACCTACTTAAAGAATAGAGAACAAGGCTATTTGGAAAAAAGAAGTCATCCATAAAAAAAAAAAAAGTGTCACATTTGATGTTCAACTTTACACCCCAAAAATTTTTCATAATAGAGGTCCAAGCATTAACAAGTTCATTTACATCATCTAGGTCCTTCTTTCTATTTACAGCATTTTTACATAGACATTTCCTTAATTAACAAAAGATCCTTCTAAAATAGCTTACTCCAACCTAGCACTCTCAAAAAGTCTTCCTTCCCTAATGACGGAAACGCTCCTCTTAGCTTCGTCTTAACATACGGATACAACACACATCCACTCAATTCACTATGCACTGAGTAAGAGTAGATAATAACACATAAAGCACAAGCAAGTCCTATAGATATAATCTATGTAAAAGGTTAGACATTACAAGCATATATCGACATTTCCTAACCAAAGATTTCATGCAAGACTTCCATGCCATGCTTATGTACTTGAATAGATACATCAGTACCGATATCCTAGCCTAGCCTAGGGCAACTAGAAGTAGCCAAGGAATGCCTAAATAATTCAAGCCTAGGCTTACAATATGTAGCCAAAGATTCAGCTTAACTCACCACATGACAGTCATAAGATTTATTGATGCAATTTATATGTTGAAAGAAGCCCGCCCTAGCCTAGACTAGTAATATCTTATTTTAGAAAACTTAACCTGTAGGTCATTTTTGTACCATGCCATGCATATACCAAGAAAAAAGTTAGCATAATACCAAGCATAGTTGTCAAGAAACACATCCTAATTTTGTAGCATATGTTATTTAAATAATCCTCGTCTTTCTCTAGTGTACTTCATCATTATAAACTAAAACCTTGTATCAGGTTTGCTTAAGTGAACATCTTGAAGGCCAAATTGTTTTCCTAGTATTTTCCAATGTTATAGTATGTCCTAGTAACTTCTTATATAATCAGTAAATTACATAATCTAATTTCTCAACCATGCTCAGCCAAGTTCAATCAATCAAGTACATGATCAATCTTAATTAACCAAGAACACAATCATCACATATTTAGCAAGTGACACATCTAAGATTCAACATCAAAATTAGACAACCAAGCATGTTGCAGTGCAGCTACACAAACTTGAAACCTATTGAGTAAACAAAAGTCTACTCCTAAATACACAATATTCGCTTGCCTGTAACTAAAGCTTCCTCACATCAAGTGTCATCTTCAAGTTCCAAGTAATCTCGATGACCTATAACTAAGGTTCATATTTTAGTTTATGATTAAGTATCTAAGTGATTTATTTAATCTTGAAGTATCTTTATGAGTTAAGGTTATGATAAGCACCTTAAGTGTTTAGATAAGAACACTTCATTAGTACCTAGGACCTTATATTAAGTTCCCTACCATCTACATAACCTTCTACTAGGGTGGAGTCTTCACTTACCTCATTAGTTGTACCTTCTACTTAAGGTTAGTCTTAAGATTCGTGGTCAAGAAGCTTTTATTGAAACTTCTATTGTAATTCCATCTTTAGTTCTTACTTTATATTTCACCAAGAAACCTTCTACTCAAACCTCTACTTAGATCCATTTTTAGTTTACTTATTTGATATTACCAAAAACCTTCTACAAAAGTTTCTACTGATCATCACATTAAGGCCTTCATAAGAAAGCTTCTATAAAAGCTTTTACTTAGGCCAAATAATGCCTAAACTCACTAAAACTCCACAAAATCATTAGGACTTAGTGACTTTGAACTCAAACTAATAAAATGACCAATTCTAAAGATGAATTCAAGATTTAGAAAATTTTGTCAAGACCTACTCATACTCATTTTTAATATGCTACTGTTTTAATTTTATAAAAATAATACTTTTAAGCTTGTAAAAGTCATGATAAATTACTTGCTTGGTCACTTTTGGCTTGAAATCGCATGCAACTTCATGAAACATCATTTTGGCACCAAAATGTGTAGATCAACCATTTTTCCGAAATTTCTAGATTTGGCATTTCTTGATAAATCAAAATGAACAAAATTCTACCAAGCAAATTTAGGATAAATTTTAATATAGCTTAAAAATAATATTATGAAGAGCCTATAGAAAAAGTTTCAACATGAAACAACATCATTTGCCCTTTTGAAAATCAAATTGAAAATATGCAAATAACTACCCATTTCTTAAGAATGATATATGAGCCACATATATTTTGAAAAACTGACATTTTTCCATAAAAGTGTACCAAAAATATCCTATGAATGCAAATTTTCATAATTTTTTTTACTTAATTTACTATTTTTATCAATTTATCAAAAATCAAATGAAAATCAAGACTTACCAATGCTACAAGCTTTAGCCACCAAGCACCACCAAGAGTGTGTTGACAACCCTAGACATTACTTTTGGTGTGTAGTAGTAGTGGCCACTCATTTGCAAGTGGTCATTTGCCTAGAGTTTCGTGCATGCTTAAATCCTATACCTATTTTTTATTATTTATCTTAATTTCTATAAAAATTCCTTTATGAATTTTTCCTAAGCTCTCCATCTGACCAAAGAGTGAAATTGAGGGAGTTTGGGGCTTTTTACAGTAGTTTAGGTGGGAAATGAAGTTGCCAAGTGTCTCTTAATGTCTCCAAAGCCTTGTTCTCTTCTCTTGTGCTCCTCTTATTTTCTATTCAATACCATAGGCGCCTATAGTTTATTTTCCTTTAGTTTATAAACTCCATTTGCAACCCTAGTATTAGGTTTTACAAGGTACTTATAAAGCTTCTACGAAGGTTTGCTATTGAACCATATTCCTTTCTTCTTCATATGCATTTAACATTATTATTATTATTATTATTATTATTATTATTATTATTATTATTATTATTATTATTATTATTATTATTATTATTATTATTATTATTATTATTATTATTATTATTATTATTATATATTTAACCAAATTTTCGATTTTGGTTGTCCCAACACTTTTTAAGCAAATTCTTGTATATAAATTATTGTAACGATTCGACCTCATGAAATAACTTCTCCTAAACTTTATAGCCTAATCATGAATTTTCACCTAGTTTAGTCAACATCAACTAATACCTTAAATTTAAGGGCTTCGAAACCTAAGGTTTATCACATTCTACCCCCTTCACAAAAATTTTTGTCATAAAAACTTAACCAAGCAATAAATGACTTATTTTAATGATTAACTCCTAGTAATAGAAACCACTTGCAAAAGATGACTAACCTTTTATAAGCAATTTGGGATACTTTGCTTTCATTTGATCTGAAAACTCCTAGGTCTTTTCTTCCATAATGTGTTTGTCTAACAACACTTTAAAATACTCAATGTCTTGATTTCTCAATCTTTGAACTTTCCTTTCCCATATCCAAACTAAACACTCCACATACGTCAAGTTTTTCTTCAACTCTACTAGTAGGACATCCAAGATTGTCATTGGATATCCTATAAACTTCTTCAGATTTTACACATAAAGCATGTTGTGTATTCTTTCCATTTCATTGGGTAACTTCAACTCGTATACCACTTTTCTTATCCTCTTCTTAATCTACTAAGGTTCGATATATCTAGGACTTAACTTCCCTTTTATCCTAAATTGCTTTACTCCTTTCAACGAAGATGCTTTTAGAAATAACCAATCATCCTTTTGAAATTCCATTGGCTTCCTTCTAACATCTACATGACTCTTTTGTTGATTTTAGGCAACTCACAATTGTTCTTTTATAACTTTCTACTTTATCCTTAAGTTCTTGCAACATCGTTAGCCCAATGATCTACTTATTTCCTACTTCATCCTAATAAATTGGGGATCTACACTTTCACTCATATAGTGCTTCATATGGTGCCATTGAATGCAACTATGATAACTACTGTTGTAAGAAAATTTCGCTAATGGCAAGTGATCATCCCAACTTCCTCCAAAATCCAATACATAAGCCCTAAACATATCCTCCAAGGTCTATATTGTTCATTCGAATTGCCTATCACTGTATGGATTATATGCCATACTTAAGCTCAATTTAGTCCCCATTATATCTTGTAATGATTGCCAAAACTAAGATACAAATCAAGAGTCACAATCAAAAACTATTGACACTAGATGTAATTGAAATATCTCCTTAACATACACTTCAACCAACTGTAGGAATGTTGCACTTTGTTTCACAGTTAGGAAATGCGCTAAATTTGTTAATCAATCGCTTCAACCCATATCATGTCATTCTACCTTCTTGTTTTTGGAAAACCACTTATAAAATCTATTGTTATAATCTCCCATTTCCATTTAAGTATGGCCAAGGGTTGTAGTAATCCACTCGGCCTCTAATGCTCCGCTTTTATCCTCTAATAAGTCATACATCGTGATACGTATTGCACTACATCTCCCTTCATTCCTATCTACCAAAACTATTGCTTGAAGTCCTTATACATCTTATTATTTCCTAGATGTATGAAATATCTCATGTCATGTACCACTTCCAAAATTATCTTCTTGATTTTTTAGGTCAGTTGGTACATAAATTCAATTTCTGAACCTTAACAATCCTTTATCATTAATCCTAAAGTTAGGATTCTTATCAATGTTATTTTTAATCTTTTGTAGCTCAACGCCATGATCTTGTGCTTTCTTGATACGTTCAAAGAAGGTAGGTTCTACGTTTAAGCTAGCTATCATGTAATCATTTCCTTTAACCACAATCTCCAAGGTCAACTTCTCCATTTCCTTAATCAATTCTAATTTATTTGTGATGAGTGTAGCCATACTACCATACTTCTTCTCACTTAACACATCAACTACAGCATTAACTTTGTCAAGATGATAATGAATCGAAAGATTATAATCCTTCAGTAATTCCAACCATCATCTCTACCTTAAATTCAACTCTTTTTGTGTAAAAATATATTCAAGACTCTTGTGATTAGTATATACCATGCACTTTTCATCATAGAGATAATGTCTCTAGATCTTCAAAGCAAATATCACAGTTGCAAGTTCTGGATCATGAGTCAAGTCATTTCACTCATGCAATCTGAGTTGTCTTAATGCATAAGTAATCACCCTATCCTTTTGCATCAGTACACACCCTAATCCATTCTTTAAGGCATTACAATATATAGCATACTCTTCAAATCCATCAAGTAAAGTCAATACTAAAGCCGTTACTAATCTTCTCTTGAGTTCTTGAAAACCTTCTTCACATTTATCATTCTACTCAAACTTAACACTTTTTCTCGTCAATTGAGTTAATGGCAGGGTTACCTTAGAAAAGTCTTGTATAAATCTACAATAATATCCAAAAATTCCCAAGAAGCTCCTTACTTTTATAACCATAGTTGGTCTTGCCTACTTTACTACTGTCTTCACCTTTGCGAGGTCAACCTCTATTCCTACACCTAACATTATGTATCTAAGAAATCCAACTTGTTCCAACCAAAACTAGCATTTCTTTAGCTTTACAGACAATTGATTCTCTTTAAGAGTTTGAAGCACAATCTTTAAATGCTTTGCATGCTCTTCCTCATCTCTCGAATATATTAATATGCCATCGATAAACACAACTACCAATTCATCTAGACAAATCCTAAACACATGGTTCATTAAATCCATAAATACAGCCGGTGCATTAGTTAATCCAAACGGCATGACTAAATATTCTTAGTACCCATATCTTGACCTTATCACAGTCTTAGGTACATCATCTACCTTAATCTTTAGTTAGTGATGTCACGCCTCGAAGCGACAAAGTCGTAACAGCCCCGCCATATAAACCGTTCTAAGATAGAAGTTGGCCTTATAACCACTATCCTAAACCTGATCTACACAAGGCATTCACGACTAACCCGCTTTGAAGTAAATAATTTGTAATTTAAATAAATCATTTACCCAAGAAAGTAAGAAAATATATATATATACTATAATTCAGTTATTATAATTAACATTTACAATGTTTCGCTGTAATATATTTCCTAGTTATTAAATTATTCAAAAATGAAAAAATTCTAAAATAAAAGCTTAGACCTTAAAAATATATGTTTGTTCTTCAAGTGTTTTTCCTCACTCCCCAAGATCTAGCAGTTGCTAGCTTCAGAGTAGTTGTAAGCCACTTCTTAGCCAGTACCTACATGACGTCTATAGGGATGTGAGCAACCATAACTCAGTAAGTTAGGATGAAAGACTTAAAACTATATCATAAACATAACAAGGTTTTCAACCAACTTATTAGGTGCAATGTATGTTCAAGTAAATGCCATTGCATGACATTGTTTGGCCCATCATGAGATTGAAGAATTTGCATTCGCTCTAATCCAGGTTAAGGGGTTGCCATTAATGTAATAGCTCACGACCAAACCCAGGCTTATGCAATGGAGACCTCACTACTCCCGCGACTACCTTCAAACCATTAAATTCACCCTCACCATGACCTCCTCTCCTGTCACTTAGTTCGACTAAGGATGAAGAAGGGACCATTACGCAATCCTGTGCTATCCCTTTTAAAGGGGTCGATATTTGGTCGGAGAATCTTAGGTTTCCCCTAATGGGTTGTCATGCAGGTCCGATTATGATTACTGGTCGTATATTTAATTGGGTCGTATATTTGATTAGGTCCAATTTAGGGTAATCAATCATTTCATATAAATCATATAATACAAGCTAGAACAACAAACAAAATCATAGCATCACTCATAATCAAGCACATGCACACAACCAACTATCTAACAAGCACAACCAAGCATAATCTCAAGCCTCCAAAATACAACAATGTATTAATCCCAACTTACTTGGACTCATCGCTCACTCACTTGAGATTCAACTCACTTAGGTCATCGCTGATCATCCCTATAACATAAGACGTGGTTTCAGTTTTTCATATAACTATTATAAGTTGGTTTTATCCTATAACGCTTATTGTTATGTTTTGTTTAAGGTTTAATATATTCAGTTATCTAGGCTCTCAAATCTTTTATAATTATTTTAGGTTTGGGGTTAGGTTCAGGTTTAGTTTCCGTATCGATTTCTAAATTACGTTCTAGTTTGATTTCTAAGTACTGTTTTATACTCGAACTCTAGAAATTAGTTTCAACTCATAATGTGAAATTAATCATATTACTTCCAGATATCCTAAATACCATCATTACCCCTAGTCAGTATTTTATTCCACTCGGTACACTTAAATCCGTATTAGTATACCGAATTTACTCTTAATGTGAAAAATTTTTACATTTTTCATATAATTACATAAATTTAAGTTTTCTATCAAATTTATTATATATCCCTATTATTTATATAATATCAATTTTTATCATAATATTTTCTATTTATTATATTTCTAATAATTATGTATTGTGTACTATTACTTATTATGTACATAATACACATCTAATATTTTTATCATTTTAATTACCATCTCCCAACATCAATTATCATTTCAAAATGTCTAAATTCATCCTAATTTATTATTTTTCCCTATTACTTATTTACTACATAATTAACCTAATAATTACATCTAACACCCTAAATGCTACAAGTATCATATTTCATCAGATTTCAACATCCTAAGACATATATTTATTCACTAAATCAGTAATTAACTATTTAATTACTTAACTAACCCTAAATTACCCACTTTATACCTCATTATAAGGTCTAAAAATTATCTAAAAAATTAAAAAATTAATTTTTGAAAATGGGCTTCATAGAACTATTCTATATGATCTAAATAGTCTATACAAAAATTTTGGACTCAAAACTACACTCCTAAAGTCATTTATTTCTAAATTGAAACATGCTCGGTTTTGTATGATTTCTTAAAGACCATATATCACGGGACATATTTTCATCAAAATAATATTTTTTCTAAAAATTAAATACAAAAATATTCTAGAATAACAAGTTTCATAATTTTCTAAGAATGTTTAATATTTTTACAAAATTAAACAAAATTGAGCAGAAAATCTAATACACCGATTTAGGTGGCTCCAACCACCATCGATGGCCATAGGTGTATCGAACCACCTGGGCACTACCACTACTGTGTAGTGGTGGTGGCCGTCCACTCCCAGCTGCTCGTCGGATCTAAGTTCTCCTTAGAAATCTTAACTATACAGATTTTTTGTGATTTTTTCTAAAACCATAATTTACTTTCAATTTCACCTCTCTCTATTTTTCTCACTCTCCAAACTGACCAAATGAGCTTTTGAAAATTTCTTGCTATTTATAGAGCATTAGGGAAATTATTATGTATTAAATTGATTTGACAACTACCTTATCTTCTTCCAATTTGCCTTTTATGTTGTTCTAATTTAATTGGCTAATTTTTTCCTTATTTTCCCCAACTACCACAACCCAAATCCAAGTCATTCCTTATTTTTTCTGATTTTTCTTTATTTTTCCTTAATTAATTATGAATTTCTCTATTTTAAGTAATTACATGTATTTCTACCTACATGTAAATTCATATATAGTGCAAATAAATATTCCTAAATATTATTTAAGTCATTTTATGATTTTTAGTATACATATAATTTATCTCTAGCCATTCGTTAATTATCGGAATACATTTTCTATATTTTAGATAAATAACGAGTTATATACTTAAAATTTGAAAATTTCATATTCTTTTATTTTATTACTTATTTTCTTAAATTTGAACTTATGAGATTATTTTTATTAATATTTCTAGCTTTACTTATAATTTAGGTTCAATTGGATCTATCTGTCGATCAAAACCCTAAGTGACTAGTTGTGAGGCTTACAGGTAATACCTAGATTACAGGTCTATTTTCGAGAACACCATAACTCCTTTCAACTAGTCAAATAAATCATCAATTCAAGGTAGCAGATACTTATACTTAATTGTTACTTTGTTCAATTCTCGATAATCTATAAATAATCTCAAACTCTCATCTTTCTTCTTCACAAAGAATATATGAGTGCCCCATGGTAATGTACTGGGTCTAATGAATCCCTTATCCAATAACTTCTATAATTACTTCTTAAGCTCTACCAATTCAGCTTGAGCCATTCAGTATAGGCCCTTAGATATTGATGTAGTACCTGACATAAGGTCTATTGTGAATTCAATCTCCTATCTAGTGGTAATCCAATTAATTCCTTAAGAAACACTTTTGAGCACTCACACACCATCAATATATCTCTTAAACTCACATTCTTAGCTTATGTATCCACTATCATAGCTAAATACCCTATGCTACCATTTCTCTACAACTTTCATGCCTTACTTGCTGAGATTAATAGAAGAGTGGCCACCTTAAAATTTCCCTTAAAATAAAATTCCTCTATATTAGGCTTCTTAAATACAACTACCTTTCCTTTATAGTCCACATTTGCATGATGTGTGGTTAACTAATCCATCCCAAGTATCACATCAAATCCCATCATTTTTAATACTACTAACTCTACTGGTAGCTTCCTAAAATCAATATACATGCTCCCATCCTTCAACCTTTATTGCACAACTTATTCTCTTCTCAAAGGAGTTGACACCATACTTGAGAGTTTTGGTCAAAAGTCTATTTTTGTTAACATACTCCTTCGATATATAGGAATGATTAGCTCCCATATCAAACAATGTATAAGCATATCAATCTCCCATACTTACCAATCCTATCATAATTAATTATAGTCATGTCATCATACTCAACAACTAAACATAGATATTGATGTACAGTCAACAAATAATCACACATAGAATAAGTATCTTATCTAAGAAACCTTCTGCTAAACTATCTATAGGATAACCATCATATCCAAGTAACCTTCTACTAAAGTTTCCATAAGACAAGTATTATGTTTAAGTAGCCTTATACTAATGTTTCTATAGGAACTCTATTGGAGTCTTACATCCAAAAGAACTTCTACTATACCTTCTACTAAACATTATTCTTTACACATTAAGTCAAAGAAGGTTTTACAAGAGTTTAAGAATTTGTACCTGCTACCACATTATCATCTCCAGCCTCTTATTACTGAACTACATATACTCTTTCTTAGGCCCTAAGCCTTTGTCTTACCCCACTAAGTCGATCACTTCTATTAGCTAGTGTAAGTCTATTAACCTAAGCTTGCTCTAGTCTTACCTATTGCCACTAAGCCAATGTACACTTTGAGGCACAATGTCCAATCCTTCTATTCTTGTAGCAAAATATTTCCCTTATGATTTAGATTTTGGCATTGCTTACCTAAATGTCTTACTTCTCTACATCTAAAACCTTTTCCTTTCAACTCGAAAGATTCAATAGCCCAGTATCTACCATTACATTTCTAATAGGTTGGTATCTCATGACTAGACTTTTATCTCTTAGAGTAATAGGGTTTCTTCCCTTTCACATATCTACTATTGCTAAAGCTCTCCACAAACTTCTATTTCCTGCTTTCCTTTTTGTCCTCCTCATGTAGCTTACATGTTTGTTCAATTAAATGGGTCTCATTAATAATATCGACCACTCTTACTAATCTAATCCTTGTCAGCTCAACTTAGAAATAAAGATCCAACCCAGCCTTGAACCTACCAAATTTAGCCATTTTGTCATTTTATACAGCCTTTGGGGAAAATTGTAGCAGCCTATTGAACTCCCTTTCATACTCCTCAATCGTCCTATCCTATTAATTCAGCTTATAATACTTCTCACACATTTGGGAAAGTATTGTTTTGGGAATACGTCTCTAAATATCTCCCAAGTGATCGGTACTGTCAACAATCCCTTCTTACCTTTCCACCAATTATTTGCATCTCCATCAAGTAACATAGTAGTAATCTATACCTTCATATTATCCTCGACTTCGTATACTTTAAACGCTTTCTCTAGTAATTCAATCCATTCCTCTACTACTATGGGGTTAGTGTTATGCCCCTCATATGGCTTCACACTGAACTTTAGCTAGCTTAGCCTCATTTAATCTAACAAGTCTTGCTAATGCCGTTGCAAACTATTGTACCATGTCCATGGCTTACGAAGGTTAAGCCTATTGAGGCTGGGGTCCCTAAGGTTGACATGGGTCAAGCTAAGGTCGACGAAGTTCATCCCTTATTTGGATCCTTGGTGCGAATAACGTACTAGGATCTCCTCTTACTTGCATTTAAACCCTTTTCTTGACAATCAGGTTTAACAAACTTAATTAGTTTCTACACAATAGTCTTCCCCAAGTAAGGTTAAAACAACTTAATTCTAAGCTACCCCACACATCTCACACGCATCTAGTTTGTGGTCCCTAAATATGCTATGATACCACCTAAATTGGGTGTTACATTCCAGCTTGGCTTAGAATGCAACACCCACCACTATCCTACTTAAAGAATAAAGAATAAGGCTATTTACATGAAAGAAGTCATCCATTAAAAAAATAAAATAAAATAAGCATCATGTTTGGAGTTCAACTTTACACCTTGAAAATTTCTCAAAATAGAGGTCTAAGCCTTAATAAATTCATTTACATCATCTAGGTCCTTATTTCTATTTACAACATTTTTACATAAACATTTGCTGGATTAACAAAAGATCCTTCCAAAATAGCTTACTCCAACTTATGCTTTCAAAAAGTCTTCCTTCCCCAATGATGGCAACGCTCCTCTTATGCTTCGTCTTGACCTACGGATATAATACATATCAGCTCAGTTCACTGTGAACTGGGTGAGAGTAGATAACAACACATAAAGCACAAGCAAGTCCAATAGATAATAATCCATGCAAAAGGCTTAACATTATAAGCCTATATCAACATTTCCTAGCTAAAGATTTCATACGAGACTTCCATGCCATGCTTATGCACAAGAACAGATCCATCAATACCAATACCTTAGCCTAGCCTAGGGCAATTGGAAGTTGCCAAAGCATCCCTAAATAATTCAAGCCTAGGGCTACAATAAGTAGCTAAAAATTCAGCCTGACTAACCACATGACAATCAGAAGATTTATTGATGCAATATGTTAAAAGAAGCCTATCCTAGCCTAAATTTATATTATTTTAGAAAACTTAACCCATAGGTTGTTTTTGTACCATGCCATGCCATGCCATGAATGTACTAAGAAATAAATTAGCATGATACCTAACATAGTTATCAAGCAACACATCCGAGTTTTCTAGCTTATGTTATTTAAATAATCCAAATCTTTCTCTAGTATACTTCATCATTATAAGCTAAAACCTTGTATCGAGTTCACTTAAGGGAACATCTTGAAGGTCAAATCATTTTCCTAGTATTTTCTAAGGTTAGTGTATTGCTAAGTAATTTCTTACATAATCAGCAAATCATATTATCTAATTTCTCAAACAAGTTTGGCTAAATTCAACCAACCAAGTACATGATCAAGCTTAGTTAACCAAAAACACAACCATCACATATTTAGCAAGAGATACGTTCAAGATTCAACGTTAAACTTAGACAATCAAGTACGTTGCAATAGAACTACACAAACTTGAAACCTATTGAGTAGATAAAAATCTACTCTTAAATACACAATATCCACTTACTTGCAACTAAAGCTTCCTCACATCAAGTATCATCTTTAAGTTCTAAGTTATCTCAATAACCTATTATCAAGGTTCATATTTTAGTTTATGATTAAGCTTCTGACTAAGTCATTTAATCTTGAAGTATCTTTATAATTGTAAGGGTCTGCACCTTAAGTGTTTAGATCAAAACACTTCATTAATACCTAAGACCATCTAGACAACCTTCTACATGATTCTTATATTAAGTTCCTTATCTTCTAAATAACCATCTACTAGGGTAGATTCTTCACTTACCTCATTAACTGTACCTTCTACTCAATTGTTTAAAATGATACTTTTAAGCTTGTAAAGATCATAATAAATGACTCACTTGGCCACTTTTGGCCTAAAATCACATGTAACTTCATGAAACATCATTTCATCACCAAAAATGTGAAAAGAAATCAAATTCAGCCAAAGAAACTTGAAGATGAACCATTCTTCGAAATTTCCAAATTTAGCAATTCTTAGTAAATCAAAATTAACAAAATTCTATCAAGAAAATTTGGGAAATTTTTTTAATATAGAATAAAAATAAGTATTATGAAGAGCTTATAGAAAAAGTTTCAACTTCAAACAACATCATTTGCCCTTTTGAAAATCAAATCGAAAATATGCTCTAAATTTCCCTTTCTTAAGAGCAATATATAAACCATACATATTTTGGAAAACTAATATTTTTCCTTGAAATTATACTAAAAATAACCTAGAAATACAAATTTTCATTTTTTTTACTTAATTTACTATTTTTATCAATTTATGAAAAATAAGATTAAAACCAAGTATTAATGATGTTACAAGCTTCAACCACCAAGCACAACTAAGGGTATGTCGACAACCCTAGATGTTACTTTTGGTGTATAGTGGTGGTGGCTACTTGTTAGCAGGTGGTCATTTGCCTAAGGTTTTGTACATGCTCAGATCTTATACCTATTTTTTATTATTTCTCCTAATTTCTATAAAAACCACAATATTCCTTCATGAATTTTTCCTAAGCTCTCAATCTAACCAAAGAGTGAAATTAAGAGAGTAGGGGGTTTAGGTGGGAGACAAAGTTGCCTAGTGTCTCTCAATGTCTCTAAAACCATGTTCTCTTCCCATTTGCTCCTTTTGTTTTCTATTCAATACCATATGTACCCATAGTTTGTTTTCCTTGAGTTTATAAAAATCGTTACAGCCTTAGTTTTAGGATAAAACCACCTTTAATATTTTATTTATTTATTTCCTTAATTATTTTATGTTATTTCCTCATAAACACAAGCTTCTACAAGGGTTTACTATTAAACCATGTTCTTTCCTTCTTCATATGCATTCAACATAATTATTTTTTTATCCCAATTATTATTATCATTATATATATATATATATAAACCAAATTTTCGATTTTGGTTATCCTAATACTTTTTAAGTAAATTCTCGTATATAAATTATTTTAATGATCTGATCTCAGAAAATAACTTCTCCTAAATTATATAGCCTAGTCATAAATTTTCACCTAGTTCTATCAAGATCAATTGATGCCTTAAATTTAGGGGCTTTGAAACTTTGAGGTTATTATACCCAGCGATAGGGAGCAGGCTCTAAGCACTAATCGAGAGGTATATGAAGGTTAGTCCCCCCCCTTAATCAGCGGTTCGTTGTCCTTACCACATCGTTAAGCGCTTGTGGCATTGGCATCCAGGTTGTTAGATCATATGTTTAAGCAATTCTTAATGCCAATGTATGTTTCTAGCATTAAGAGGAAGGAAATACATTCGCTCGAGGGCCCCTAACCTTCATCAAGTAAAGGACTCCTAGGAGGCAGAACATGGCTGGCTATAAGAGGCCTCCACCTTGCAATGGTTGTCCCCGTAGGCTTTAACTACTCTATTGACTTCTATGTGCTCCTTAATGCTTTTTGGCTAAGGTTTCCAAGAGGTTTAATGATCCTTAGCTACTTCCAAGTATGAGAAAGACTTCCTCTTAGGATCGTCGCAATAGCATGAGCTCAATGAAGGAAGAATACGCCACTACAGGTGAAGACAGGCATAAAGGACCTTTCTCTTCAATGACTACAGTGGCAAATCATCATCTGCTCGAGATGTGGTGAGAACTGCGACTAAGAACAAGCAAGGCCATTTGCTGGATGGGTCCGAGCTTACAAAAAGCTCGAAAGAGTTAATAGGAGAAAGTGTGAAAGGAATGAACGATGAATGAATAGTAAACAAAACCTATAAATAGCTCTAGAGGATATGACGCACCAATAGAACTTTTGAAGACTCACGGCATAATCCGATATGATGTACAAATTAGTCCAGTAAGATTATTCGCTACTTAACCTTGCTTAACGGTTAAGATAAGAGTGATACTGAAAGTAAATAGAGTGCTTACGTAAAAAAGAAAAAAAATACAAGTGCATTAATGATAATTTCTATATATCTATTTGCGGCTATAATTACAAGGGTATTTATACCCATAAGTTAAGACAACTTACCCAAAAAGGAAAAGACAAAATGGCACTTCCTAAGGTAATAATGTACAAAATATAAAGGGGTAAAAATGAATATATAAGGGAAGAAATCATTAGTGCAACGGATTCTATACATGATATTATACACGTAGTAATGCTATATTGGTGATGCCACATTGGTGATGCCATTGGAGGATGTGAACAAAAAGTACGAATAGCTTTCTTATCCAAGTAAGGCTGGCTTGTGTAAGACCCACAATCAGTTACCCAAAGTTTAACTCATAAAATTTAAGGCGATTAGTTAAAAGATCCAATTAAATCTAAATTATCAAATAAAGTTAGAAATATTAGTAAAAGTGATATCGTAAGTTTGAATTTAAGAAAATAAGCAATAAAATAAAAAAAATATAAAATTTCCAAATTTTAAGTATATAACTCATTGTTTATTGAAAATGCGTAAAATACATTTCGATAACTAACGAATCGCTAGAGATAAATTATATGTATATTAAAAATCATAGAATGACCTAAATAATATTTAGGAATATTTATTTAAACAATATATGAATTTACATGTAGGTAGAGATACACATAATTACCTAAAATACATGAAATGTGCTAAAATAATACTAAATAATTAAAGAAAATTCATAATTAATTAAGGAAAAATAAAAAAAGGAATGATCTGGATTTAGGTTGTGACAGCTACAAAAAATAAGGAAAAAAATTAGCCAATTAAATTATAACAACACAAAAAGCAAATTGGGAGAAGATATGTCAATTGTCTAATCAAATTAATGCACAATAATTCCCCAAGGTCTCTAAACATACCCCAAATTTTTTAGAAGCTCATTTTGGATGTTAGAAAGCTTATAAAATTAGAGAGAGGCGAAATTGAGAGTAAATTAGGGTTTTACAAAAATTTAGCAAAAATTTATGTAGTTAGGGCTTCTAAAGAGAAACCAAACCCGACGAGCAGCTGGAAGTGGACGGCTACCACCATTGCACTGTGGTGGCAGCGCCTAGGTGAGTCGATACACCCATGGCCACCGATGGTGGCTAGAGCCACCTAAATCGATGAGTTCGATTTCCAATCCAATTTTGTGTAATTTTATAAAAATAGTAAATATTCTTAGAAAATTATGAATTTTGTTATTTTAAAATATTTTAGTATTTATTTTTTATGAAAAATATTATTTTGATGAAAATATGTCTTATGATATATAGTCATTAAGAAATCATGCAAAACCGAGTATGTTTCGATTTAGAAACAAATGACCTTGAGACTGTAGTTTTGAGCCCAAAATTTTTATGTAGACTATTTTGGTGATATAAAAGAGTGGCATGAAGCCATTTCTTAAAAATTAATTTTTAAAAATTTTAGATAATTTTTAGGCCTTAAAATAAGGTATAAAATGAGTAATTTAAGGTTAATTAAGTAATTAAATGGGTAATTACTGATTTAATGCACAATTATATGTTTTAAGATGTTGAAATCTAATGGGATATGCTATTTGTAGTATTTGGATTGCTAAATGTAATTATTAGCATATTGTGTAGTAAATATGTAATAGGTAAAAAAAAAATGAGAAATTTTGAGTTAATTTGGTAATTTAGGGTAATTAGGTTCAAAATCTAATTTATGATGAATTTAGATATTTGGAATATTATTTAATTTTGAGAGATGATATTTGAAGTGATGGGAATATTAGATGTGTACATTTTGTCTACATTAAGTGATAATATGTAATATGTAATTATGAGAAATTAATAATTACGAAAATATTTGTTAGAATTGATATTATGATAATAATAGGAATATACAATATATCTTATAGGAAACTTAAATTAGGGTAATTATATGAAAAAATATAAGATTTTCTCATAATGAGAGTGAATTCAGTAATTAAATTTAGATTCCGGTGTACCGTACGAACTAGAACATTAGTTAGAGACTAAAAACGATATTTAGAATATCCAAAGATAATGCGATTAATTTCACATTATCGGTCGAAATGATTTCTTAGGGTATACATATAAATCTCTAACCAAAAATTGAATTAAAAACCTAATTTAAAAATTGATGCAAAAACTAAAATAAAAATTAATGGAATTCAAGAAGAATTGTAAAAAACTTAAGCATAGATAATTAGGTATATTAAACCCTAAATAAAAGATAACAATAAGCGTTATAGGATAAGACCAACCTATAATAGTTATATAAAAAACTAAAACCATGTTTATGTTATAGAGATGATCAGCGATGGCCTGAGCGAGTAGGACCTCGAGTAAGTGAGTGAAAAGTCCAGGTAAGTTAGAATTAATACAGTATTGTATTTTGGAGGCTTGAAATTGTACTTAATTATGCTTGTTCTGAGCTGATCATATGATTTTGCTTTGCTGCTTAGCTTGTATTGATGATCCATTAGGGGAAACCTAAGATTCTTTAGCTAAATACCAACCCCTTCGAAAAGGATAGCGCTGAATAGCATAATGGGTCCCTTCTTCATCCTTAGTCTAACTAAGTAACAGGTGAGGAGGTCGCGGCAAAGGTCAAGTCAATGGTTCGAACGTAGTCACGAGAGGAGCAGTGTCTCCATTGCACAAGCCTAGGTTTGCTCATAAGCTGTTGCATTAACAGCAATTCCTCAACCTAGATTATAGCGAACATAATTTCTCTAATCTCATGACGGGCTGGATAACGTCATGCAATGGCATTTGCTCAAATATGCATTGTACCTAATAAGTTGATTGATAACCTTGTTTGTGTTTGTGGTATAGTTTTAAGTCCTCCATCCTAACTTACTAAGCTATGGTTGCTTACATCCCTATAGATGTCGTTGCAAGTACTGGCCAAGAAACGGCTTACAACTACTCTAAAGCCAGTAACTACTGGATCTTGGGGAGTGAGGAAAAATATTTGAAGAATGGACATATATTTTTAAGGTCTAAGTTCTTATCTTAGAATTTTTCATTTCTGAATAATGTATTAACTAGAAAATAGATTACGGTGAAATGTTGTAAACGTTAATTATAATAATTGAATTCTAGTGTATATGTATATATTCTTACTTTCTTAGGTAAATGATTTATTTAAATTACGAACTGTTTACTTCAAAGCAGGTTAGTCGTAAACGCCTTATGTAGAGCAGGTCTAGGATAGCGGTTTGTAAGATTAACTTTTATCTTAGAATGGTTTACACGGCAAGACTGTTATGACTCTGCCGCTTCGAGGCGTGATAGCTTGGTCAATTTAGACTCTCTCTCTTAGCATCTTGAGAGGGGTAAGGCTAAATAAGTAATTGGCCAGGCATGTGTAAAAATAAAGATGGGTTGTTATCTTGGCCTTCAGTTTCTCAATACTCAACATGAAAGAAATAAGCAATCACTCGGCTTAACAGGCATAATGGGTTGGCAAAGAAATACTTGGCCTCTGCAAGAGTTGGCTGGAACAAGAGGATTCATCTTACCACTCCCTCTAGTCTTTAGGCTTGATTACGAGTTAGAAGTTCGATAGCCTGATTCCTATCATTCCCTCTAGATTGTTTTGGATATGGGATCAAATCCGAATTGTCTTTGATAAGCCCTCCATCGGGGTAATACGAACTAAGGTCAGCAATGTTGAAGGCATAAAAAATCCCATAGTTCTCAGGCAACTCCAATTTGTAAGTGTTATCATTGATCTTTTAGAGAATTCTGAAAGGTCCTTCAGCTCGTATAGATAATTTGTTCCTCCTCTTATTCGGGAACTGTTCCTTGCTGAGGTGCAGCAATACCAAGTCTCCTGGCTATAATTGTTTAGCCGTCCTACCCTTTTCTCCCGCATTCTTCTAGCAACTTAGTCGATGTACCCAGTAACCTTATCATAGATGTATTGGAAGGATTGTGCTCTAGCCGAGGCATCAGGGTCCTCTTGTGCTGGTGCAAGTATAGGGGTGTGGTTGAAGGGCAACTCGGGATTGAAATCATAGACCACCTCGAAAGGAGTCTGCTTACTGGTGTCATGAACTATTTGATTGTAAGCGAACTTAACCACTAGTAAGTAGACATCCCAATAAGCCAAGTTCCTGCCCATTGCAAATCAGAGCAATGATCTAAAAGTGCGACTAACCACCTTTATTTGGTCGTCAGTTTAGGGATGACAAGAAGTATTAAATAGTAGTTTGGTCCCCATCTGACGCCATAAGGTCCTCTATAACTTCTTGGCACATCGTATATCCATACAATTTCCTATAAGAAAAGAGAAGCAATAGCCAAAGCATCATTAGTTTTAGAACAAGGACAAAGTGTGCTATTTTGCTAAACCAATTCATGACAACCATTATAGAATCTTTGCCTCTAGTAGTTTGTGATAGTCTGAGAATAAAGTCTATGCTCAATTCAGTCCATAGCTTCATTGGGATAGGCAAAGGAATTACTTTCCTTACTTGGCTCGACACATAAGCCTCTTATACACGGAATAGCTCTCGACAACTTGGTGCACATCTCTTCTCATTCTCAGCCAAAAGAATTAACTATTTAGCAATTCACAGGTCCTTCTCTCTGTAAAATGTACGGAGAGTCCTCCACTGTAGGCTTCCTTAATCAACAATTTCCGCAGTGAAAAAGTCGGTACACATAATTTTTCACCTTAGAACAAGTAACCATCCTCCACATGATACTCATCCACTGTTCTTCCATCAACGCATCGCATGATTATGGGTCTAAAGTATGGATCCTCACAATACTATCCTTTGATACTTACAAACCCAAATAATCTGGTCTAGAGTTCAGATAAAAGCAAACGTCTTCTTGAAAGAGCATTTGCAATGACATTGTTCTTTTCTTTCTTATATTTTATTACAAAATTGAATCCCTTGAGGAATTCAACCCATCTCGCCAACCGCTTTGATAATTTGGTTTGACTTCAAAAGTGCCTTAGTAACTCACGGTCAGTATATATAACTAATTCTCTCGGCAATAAATAGTGATGCCATACTTGTAACGTTCTGATTAGTGCCAATTGTTCTTTGGCATATATAGAATAATTCAACTGTGGTCCTTTAAGCTTCTTCCTACATCAAGACAGCGCTTATTCTAATGCATGATGCGTCATACTCCAATTCAAATACTTTCTCAAAGTCAGGTAGAACTAGCGCTAGGGTAGACTTCAACCTCTCTTTTATCTTAACAAAGCCTTTCTCTTCTTTTCATCCCTATTAGAAGTCAATGTTCTTTTTCGTGAGCTCAGTAAGTGGCGCAAAGAAGGTGCCAAAATCCCTGATGAACCGCTTGTAGAATGAAGCTAGTCCATCAAAACTTCTTACGTCAACATAAGTAATAGGGGTCGACCACTCGAAAATTGCTCGAATCTTCTCATCATCAACTCTTAAGCATCCTTTACTGACTACATAGCCCAAAAATACCACTTCCTCCTAGCAAAATTAACATTTTTTTAGATTACCGAATAGTCTCTTGATATGGAGGATATCTAGAACAACACATAAGTGATCACAGTGACTCAGCATATTGATATTATAGACCAAGATGTCGTCAAAGTACACCATAAGAAACTTCCTTATGAGATGTCTCGGCACATGGTTCATTAGTCTCATGAAAGTGCTTAAGACATTCTATAAGCTAAAGGGCATAACTATCCATTCGTATAATCCATATTGAGTCTTGAACGCCGTTTTCCACTCATCGCCTAACCTCATGTAGATTTGATGGTATCTAGATTTACGATCAATCTTGCTGAAAATCTTAGCCCCACTCAATTCACTCAACATGTTTTCTAACCTCATGATCAGATACCCATATTTAATCATGATTTTGTTCATGACTCGACTATCTACACACATCTACCAGGTTCCATCCTTTTTCAACACTAGAAGTGTCAGTACAATACACAAACTAAGACTTTCTCTAACGTAGCCTCTTTCTAGCAACTCGTTAACTTATTATTAGAGCTTAGAAGCGTGCTTGAGATTCATCCAATAAACTAGCTTATTTAGTAGTACGGCGCTGAGTGCTAAGTCAATGCAGTACTCTATGCCTCGAGTTGAGGGTAACCCTTAGGTAACTATTCTGGGAACATATCAGTATACTTATTTAGTAACTTCTTGATTTCCAAGGGTAGTTCACCCTGTTCGTTCATTTCTAGTAGTTACCTGACTAATAAGAAGGTCGGCTTGTCAAAATTGATGGCTTCTTGGAGCTCAGCTGTACTCATCACCAGAGCCTTCTTCGATCTACGAGCAAGTTTTGTCTGTAATTTAGTAAACTCTCTCAGCGACATCGAGTTCAATGTTATCCTTCGAACATGTATGTGTAACTATAGCCGTCATGGATAACTCTCCTATCAAACAACTACGGTCTACCCAGTAACATATGGGAAGTGCACATAGGCAATACGTCCTAAAGAATATGGTCAAAGTAATTTCCTATAGTGATCGGCAATAGTATTTGCCAAATAACATGTAGTGCTCCTTTCTTACTTAACTAGTACAACTTATACGGCTTTGGATGTACAGCAGTCAGCAACTTCAACTTTGAGATAAGATCGGTCGATGCCACATTGGTGCAACTTCCACTGTCCACAATGAGGGCATACACCTGATCATTCACCTTATAGGTGGTAGGAAACAAATTCTCTCTTTGCTCCTCTTCTCGCAAGCATTCTACGTTCATAGTACGTCGAATAACCATGAGTAACTAGTCTAAGTCTTCAATAAATACGTCCTCCTCAATCAATTCTTTCTCGACATTTTATTTCTTGGTAGAGACCTCTTCTTTTTCAGGTTCTTCATCAGTGCTATCTACTTTTAGCTTTAAGATGTCTCCCTTGATGGCCATCATCCATCTATTCGGGCACTAAGTAGCCATATGTTCGAACCCTTAGCACTTGAAGTATTT
Organism: Lumnitzera racemosa; assembly: GCA_024138005.1. Taxonomy (NCBI): domain Eukaryota; kingdom Viridiplantae; phylum Streptophyta; class Magnoliopsida; order Myrtales; family Combretaceae; genus Lumnitzera; species Lumnitzera racemosa. The sequence goes on from JAMXBC010000012.1 coordinate 52,078, forward strand.
GATTTGGCTCATCTTCCTATTGGACCCCTGCCTCTTCTCCTAAGTACTGGTCGACACTTCAGTGTCAGGTCAACCTTTTAGTTCGAATCAGACATCCATCTTTTAGCTTGGCTCAGTACTTAATTAAGCTTGGTGACTTGCCTGTCCGGGTCGGCTAGTCAGCATCTTTGTTAGTACTCAACTTCTCCTTTGCCTTTCTACTTGCTAAACTATTATAATGGCTTCATCCATTGTGGTAAAGCATTGGAGTTCTACAATGTCTTGAATATCACCTCTCAACCTAGTAATGAATCTTGAGACTCCTCTACTTCACAATGCATCATAAGCAATTAAAATTCTTGAACATACTTGTCAACCGTCCAGTTTCCTTGTCTTAGCTCTTGAAGCCAAGTGAAAGTATCTTAAAGATAAGTTTTCGACTGAGTATTCTCTTCATATCGGGCCAAGTATTAATCACCCAGTAGCCTCCTCATCTCCCCATCATCTAAAAATTCATCCACCACATGGTAGCTTATCCAAAGAACTCATCAGCAACAGTTCTCACTTTATCTTAGTCCTCGTACTAATAATAATCAAACATACGTTCCATCTTCTCTTCATACTTTAGATATTCATCAACATTCCCAAATCCATTAACACTCGAAATCCGAAGCTTTACATGGTTAGATGCTCTAGAGACTCGTACGTGCTCTTCTTTGAAATACTCTTCTTCGTCCTCTTCACCAAACTCTCTCATGCCTATTCTTCACCTTACTCATCCACCTGCTCTTCTACCTTGAACTAGTCAAGCTGGGTTCTAACCTTTAACAGGTTAAGCAACCTATAGAGTATTTTCCATGGCCTCAGTAGGTTAATAAGCTAGTGCATGAACAATTCAGGTCAAATCTATTAAAAGGTTAGCCACCTCATCAAGTCTCTCATCAATACTTCTTGATATCTCCCCCAACTATCATCTATGGTGGACAACTCTACTGTTGTCATCTCCAGCACTAACATTCATACTAAGATCCGTCATTTTCTTTACTAATTCAAGATTCAAATAAACACCAGAAAATCAACAACTAGCAAACTCAGCAATTAAGATGAACATATTAGCTTACTCTATTTCACACATACAAAATAGAGTATGAACAAAACTTTAGAAGAACCAACAACTCAAACTAAACCTCCACTCTAATAAAAAGATAGTGCGAACTGTGATAAAAAATAAAGAAGGTCAATCACTGGATGGTTCTGAGCTTGAAGAAAGCTCAAAAGAGTTAATGGGGGAAAAGTGCAAAAGGACTAAACGACGAATAAATAGTAAGCAAAACCCATGACTAGCTTCAGAGGATATGACATACCAATAGCCTTGCTCAAAGGTTAGGATAAGAGTGATGTCAAAAGTAAATAGAGTGTTTACATAAGGAAGGAAAAACATACAAGTACGTTAATTGTAATTTCTATATATCTATTTGCAAGTTAGGGCAACTTGCCCAAAAAGGAAAAGACAAAGAGAGCACTTCTTAAAGTAGTAATATACAAGATACAAAGAGGTAAAAATGAATATACAAGAAAAGTAATAATTAGTTCAATGGATTCTACACATGATACTATATACGTGATGATGTTGTATTAGTGATGTTGTTAGAAGATTGGGACAAAAAGTACGGATATATACTATCTGAGTAGGGGTGGTTTAGTCAATCTGAACTCTCTCTCTTAACATCTCGATAGGGGTAAGGCCGAGAAGTAATTAACTAAGCATATACGAAAATGAAGATGGGTTGTTATCTCAACCTTCAGTTTCTCGTCACTCAATGCACTAGAAATAGGCAGTTACTCAGCTCGGCAGGTAGAATGGGTCGGTAGGGAGATATTTGGCCTTTGCATGAGTCAATTGGAATAGGAAGATTCATCTTGCCAGTCCCTCTAGTCCTCGAGCTTAGCCATAGGTCAAAGGTCCAATAGCCTATTTTCCATTAAGGCTACCAAACTGAAAAGACAGGTGGATGAACTCATAAAGCGAGGACATGTGAGGGAGAGCATAAGCTATTGTACTGTACAAGCTCTACTCATTCTGAAGAAATATGGTTCATGGCGCATATGTATCGACAGTTAAGCAATCAATCAAATTACTATCAAGTATAAATACCTAATACCAAAGCTTAATGACATGTTAAATAAGCTTCAAGGCACCAAGATATTTTCAAAGATTGATATGCGAAGTGGCTACCATCAAATTTGTATAAGGCTATGAGATCAGTAGAAGATTACCTTCAAAACTAAGCATGGACTCTATAAATGGTTAGTTATGCCGTTCAAACTTACTAATGTACCCAACAAATTCATGAGGTTAATGAACTACGTAATGCAGCCCCTAATTGGGAGATGTGTAGTCATGTACTTTAATGACATATTGGTATACACTGTTGACTTAAACAACCATATTCAACATCTTCGTGAAGTATTTGACATTTTGCGAATTGAGTTGTTTGGAAATGTGAAGAAGTGTATAGTATTAGGGGAAAGGATCTAAGCAGATGAGAAAAAGATCCGAGCTATTTTGGAATGGCTAACACCAAAGAATGTCACTATGCTCCAAAGTTTTCATGGCCTATCTTCTTTCTATAAGCAATTTATCAAGGACTTTAGTATGATAGCTACCCTATTAACCGAGCTAATGAAGAAGATTAAGGGATTTAGGTGGAAAAATCGAGTTAAACAAAGCTTTAGGGAAATTAAGGAGAAGCTCACCTCAGCACCTGTCCTTTCACTGCCAAATTAAACAAATCCTTCGAATTGAAATGCGATGCATCAAGAGTTAGAATCGGTGCTATCTTGATGCAGGAGTGATGATGTGTCACCTATTATAGTAAGAAATTGAGTGGCCCAGCCCTGAACTATTCTATATACAAGAAGGAGTTATACTCCCTTTTCCGAGCCCTCACTATTTGGCAATACTATCTGCTACCACAAGATTTTATTATTTACACTAACTACGAATCATTGAAACATCTTGGGAGTCAGAACAAACTGTTAAAGAGACAGGCCAAGTGGTTGGAGTTTATGGAGGGGTTCTCGTATGTCATGCGACATAAGAAGGGGAGTGCAAATGTGGTCATGGATGCTCTGTCACGATGGCAAACTTTGCTGACCACTTTGTAGACAATATTATTAGGATTCTCACTCATCACTAAGTAGTATGCTATTGACCCTTACTTTGGTCCCATTTTTGAACAATGCTAAGAAGGACCAGTAGTTGGAGGATATTATCTTAAGGACGGCTATCTATTCAAGGACTACGAGCTATGTATTCTGAACTGCTCTACGCATGAGCTATTGATTAAAGAAGCTCATAGTAGAGGATTATCTAGTTATTTCGAGGAGACCAAGACAACCAAACTGTTGAAAGAAAACTTTTATAAGCCTGGTTTAGCCAATGATGTCCATAAGGTAGTCAATAGTTATGAAGTATACAACCGTGCTAAGGAGAAAAGAGATCCCCATGGAGAGTACATGCCACTGCCAACACGCACTTTACCTTAGGTTAACCTCAACATTGACTTTATCTTAGTGTTGCCCCAGACATCTAAAGGGAAAGATTCTATTTTTGTTATAGTAGACTAATTTAGTAAGATGACACACTTCATTTCATGCCACTAGTCTAACGATGATATATATATATTGCTGATTTGTTTTTGTAAGAGATTATCCGACTACATGAAGTACCAAAAACTATTGTCTCAAATCAAGACACAAAATTTTTAAGCCATTTCTAGAGAACTCTTTGGAGAAGACTTGGAACTAAACTTGTATTCAGCTCCAACAGCCACCTTTAAATTGATGACTAGACTAAGGTGGTAAATAGAATGCTAGGCAATCTACTCAGAGCTATTTTAAGAAAGAACTTGCGAGATTGAGATCTGTGCCTACCAGTTGTTGAGTTCACATACAACCAAACTGTTCATAGTACTATTGAGAAAACCCCATTCAAGGTCGTCTATGGCCTTAACCCTACCATTCCCTTAGATATGATCAGTACCCCAGCAACTACTGGAGAGAGTCAATTTAAAGTGGACTAAGCCTAAGAATTGCATGAGTTACACCAGTTTGTAACTAGGAAGATCGGCAAGTTCAATCAGAGGTAGTATGAAATTGGTAGCCAAGGCCACTAAACTATTTCATGCCACCCGAGAGACTTGGTATAAATATATCTCAGTTGAGAACGATTCCCATACTTAAGACAGAACAAATTATCTCCTCAAGTTGATGGACCATTGAAGGTCTTCAAGAAAATTAATCGCAACACATACCAAATCAAGTTGCCTGATGACTATGAAGTTTCTTCCACCTTCAATGTGTCTGATTTGATCCTTCACTAACGAATAGAAGAATACCTTGTAAGCACCCTAGAAGAAAGAGTAGAGACCACTCTAGATTTGAGGACAAATCTTTCTAATCCCCAAGCAGATGATAGGAATCAACCCCTTGGACCAATCACGTGCAGTCGAGCTAAAGGACTCTAAAGACTACTAGCTCTAAGCCATAACCGAGAAGGGGATTCCTACCCCGAGCTAGCCTGCTACTAACCTGTCTGTCAGCACATGTGTCCAACATGCTCCTATATAACAGTGCATTCCTAATCTAGAAGACAACCTAGGACTAGCCGAGTTGAGTTCCCTAACCGACCTTTAGCATTAGACTTTAATTTAGCTAACTTCCTTACCAAATTGACTAGCCCCTGACCTAATCCAGATCAGGTTAACCCCAGACTACAATGTTTCCCTGTTTCTACTAACCTTATATCATATTCCTAAAATCTAACCACCAAGTGATACATATCTTCTAATACAACATTCCAAAATGATCATTTATTTTTTTGTATTGAATATTCTTTATCTCTTTTATCCTTTTTAGTATCTTTTATATAATCTAATTGTAGAATACCGTTTTGTTTTTTCATACATGTAAAGTAACCCCAGTGGAGGGGTCACTTTCTTGTATGCTAATGATCATCTCTTCAACATAAAAACTATTCTTTTAAGCAACCTTAGTATTCTCGTTATCATTCAACTCTTATTTATTCCCTTTAGCAAGAAGTGGTAGCGAGTAACCCTTTAATTCGGACCGGTGTATCACATCTGGCAGATTGTAGGCTGAGTAGGATCGAGTGGTGCGTCATATCTACTCGATAGCTACTCAGGTTTGCTAACCTTTCTTCTGTTTCTTTTTCTATTTGCATCGTTGTGGTGCTTCTCCATATATTCAACCTCGAAGATGCACCAGTATGCAAGATAAGTCTATCCATGAGTGTTCACTTTTGGCTTTGAGGGGATTTGGGGAAGCGATTAGCCTTTGTCGTCATGCTTTCATGAAGGTGAATTGACTATTTTATGAGGTACAATGCGAGGTTATTGGTAAGTTGTATTCTTCTTATTAGCTTGCATTTGTAGACTTAACTTTGCAGTATTTGTTATAGGCTGGCTAGGTAAGCGAGCAAGAAGGTAGTGAAGAGTGCGAGTGGTTAAGGCAGGAGGTAACTACGTGGGCAAAAGAAATGATTAAGGAATCTAGAAGCTTTAGCTAGAGTAGGATATTGCTGCACTTTAATCCAAGCTAGGTTGGTATGAGAAGTGGATTGAGGATCTAATGCGAAGTGCACTGCTTTTGAAGAGAAGCTTGCTACAACTAAGGGAGAAACAAAGTAAGCTCTTAAAAAAGCAGAAGCTACCCAGGAAAAGCCAAGGGTTGCGAAGGTGGAGACCATCATTTCTCACAAAGAAGAGGAGGTGGCCAAGATAGAGGCTAATGTAGCTTTAAAGGGTGAAGAGTCAACTAGAGAAGAGGCCGATCACTTGCAAGGGGAACTTACTGCTGCTCATGCTAGCTTTGCGAAGAAGGAGGAGGAGTTGAAGGATGGATGTGATCTGACTCTAGTAGCAATAAAGAAGATATTTGATGAGTTTTCGTCAAGCCAGAAATATAAAGATGTTAGTACTGGTTGAGATGGTACCAGTATGGCAAAGATAAAATGTAAGGAAATGTATCTACATCTTGATTTCAATTTCCTAAACTATCTCATAAAAGGGCATCTTAGCAAGGATGCAAGAGATGGCAAGAATGATGGTGAAGGGGGTGTTGCTACTAAAGTAGGTAACAAGGGGGAGGCCTAATCGATTGTCTATACATGGATTTTTTATTTTTCTTTTCTCTTATCATGTTAAGTTTAGCTATAATGTATGTTCACTTTGGTAGGGCAATTTTGATGTTGGCCTGAAAGCTTTGTACAAGTTTAACCCTAATAAATGTATAATTGTTGCATCTATGTGCATTTTCCTTCTTCTTTGATTTTTGTGCTTCATAATTTATGCTCGACAGCTTATAGGGTTCTTGCATTTTAAGGCCGAGGCTTAGGATTCTCGATTCAGGTATATCTAATTAAGGTTTATCAAGCCATATGAGGCTAAAGATATGTGAGGTCGAGTGTTATAGATAGTTTATGTACCTATCCTACAAGGACCTTTAAGGGCAAGTACCAAATAGGTACTCAAGGTAAGACTCAAAACTCAAGTCCTCTCAAGTGATTAATCATATGGGTAGGAACTCGAGGTAAGACTCGAGGCTTAGGTTCTATTAAGTGAATAATCCTATCAATAGGCGCTTGAGGTATGACTCAAGGCTTAGGTTCTCTTAGGCAAATAATCCTATGAGTACGCGCTCGAGGTAAGACTCGAAGCTCAGGTTCTCTTAAGCGAATAATCCTGTGGGTAGGTACTCAAGCTAAGACTTAAGGCTTTGGTTCACTTAGGTGATCAATAATCTTAAGAGTAAGCACTCATAATAAGACTCAAGGCTTAAGTTCTCTTAGGTGAGTAATAATCATATGAGTAGGCGCTCGAGGTAGGACTTGAGGCTTAAGTTTTCTCGAGCAAATAATCCTATGAGTAGGTTCTCGAGGTAGGACTCAAGGCTTAGGTTCTCTTAAGCGAATAATCTTATGAGAAGGTGCTTGAGGTAAGACTTGAGGCTTAGGGTCTTTTCGTTAACGATGAGGTGATTAATGTAGCTTTTGCAAGTAAGGCCTTCGAATGCGTTTTTGAGGTGCCTATATTTGTCTAGGTTATGGCCTCATGCTCTATGGTAGTTACAGAATTTACCTGAGATAAAGGCCTTCGGTGTCTCTCTAATGGTTGCTGCGGTTAGTAGACATTCTCGAACTTTGTAGTATACTTCGTCATGGGGCAAGTGAGTGGTGTATAACTAGTGAAGTCTACAAATTTTTGCCTGTGTCTTTCTTGTTGTTCCCAAGAGGATGGAAGACAATCTTCTCAAGGGTTGAGGCGGTCTTTTACTAATGTGGTGTATTGCGTATCGTTGTGGAGACTCATCATCGTGTAGAAGTATGCTAGATGATCGTTGGATCGCCAATTCCATCATAATTGTTTGGGTGAAGAAGGTGCATGCCTTATGGTAGGGTTTCTTTGAGGATGCCCATAGTGAATGGTATTTTGTTAGTAGCTACACCAAAGTAACTCGTAGAGGACTTAAGGCTTTTATAGTCGCGTAAACTAGAGGTACGTAATATGTGTTCATCGAGTTCATGGTCATTCCCATCATCTAAGTTTTGGGCAAATGTTCGAGAGAGAGGTTTCTTCGAATTTTGCTTGTTCCAAACTAAGTACCTTAAAGGTATGCCTTTATTAAATTTTGTATTATTATATATATTTATATGTTATTATAAATACTCATTAGGTTTATTTCATTTTGATATTTCCTGATAATTAGAAATGAAATAAACCTAATGAGTATCTAGACGTCATACTAAGTAGCCTAACTAACTCGTTAAATATCTTATGATTCCCGTCTCTACTTAGGTTTTGAGTTTCATATAACTTTTTAGTTTCACTTTAAATCTTTACATTTTCATAGTTAGTTCTTAACGAGTTTGCATTACTTTATTCTATGGGTAACAACATATAGTTTATTTAAGATTATTTAAGTTCAGATTATTCAACTATTTGTAAGTTTTTTATTGATATTTTGCTAGAACATGGTTTAGTTATAACATTCATATACGGTAGAATAGATAGTAGTGTAATGATATATATATATATATATATATATTAGATAAAGTAATAGAATAAATACTTTAGGTCCATCATACTATAGTATCACTTTAAGTTTATATTGTATGTATATATGTATACATATATCTAATTTATTTCCTGTAGGTATACGATTCTATTTTATTGTTATCATTATCATCATCATCATTATTATTATTAGGTGTTCTTATCATTACTATTTTATATTTACATATATCATTATTATATATGAAAGCATTTCTTCTTCGAAATGCTTTGACTTTTTAAATAAGCATGTATATGTATAACAATTTGATCTTCTGAAGAATTTTGTATCTTATAATTGTATCTTATCCATGTTTTATGATATGTATTTGCCGATTTCCTTTTGTAGGAAATTATACATCTATGCTTATAAATAATTTCATTTAGTTATTTCTTTATTTTGTTGAAACTTTATCTTAATTATTTATTTGTAAGATCACATTTCTTAAATAATGTAATCAATTTACTTGTATCCTTAGGTTTTCTCTAAATCTTAAATTGCATATAGCTTTTTCGTTCTAACTTTGATATTCATAAACTTATAATTGATTTTATCGTTTTCAAACGTACATTTACATAACAAAGTTCGTTTTGAACGTTTAAACCCACATTTTTCAATATAGGTTGAAATTGTTACGAATTTGATTATTTTAACCAAAAAACTTTATTTATCAAATTTGAGCTTTCCTATATAATTTTATAACTTAATTAATTTCTAAATTTCATATTTTCATAATATTTTTATTTTTATGTTTAATTTATATAAATTTCAATATTTCTTCATTTTATAGCTAAATATGCTAATTAAATTAATTTTCTTATTATTGTAGTTTTCTTAAATAATTTCTAATTATTTTATAATTTTCGATTTTATTAATTATTTTTTGGAAAATTTTCTAATATGGCATGTTTCTACTTGTTTATGTGGTAATTTTGTTAATTTTCCTTTATTTTTATATTTCTTAAATTTGGGATTATTACTATATATATATTTATATATATACTTTTAAACTTAAATAAGTATTTAATGTATTAGTGTATATATATATTTTTATTTCTTAGGTATACATATATATATGTTATTATTATTTATTAAATATTTTACATTTCTTAAATTTTGTATTATTATATATATTTATATGTTATTATAATTAATTAATTAAATTATTATGGGCCTTTATTATTCTTTATGGGTTTCCCCCCATTATACATATACATATATATATTTTATGATGTTATATTAATTAAGTATATTATAATTATATAGATACTTATATTTATATATAAATACGTATGTATTCTTGAGTATTTATGTTTATTTAATATATTAGTTTACATACTTGTACATATACTTGTATATATATCCTTATACTATACTATTATCATACGTATATCTATACAAGTATACATATATGTATACATATGTATTTATACTGTTAGTATACTTATACGTGTTATATATATGTACATATACTTATACACGTATTTATACTTAATTTTATATCTATATTTATATTTTCCTAGCATATTTTAAGGAATTTCAATATATAATATATATACATATATATATATATATACTTTCAATTTTACATATATATGTATAACTACTTAATATTCCTTATATGTATGCTTATGTATATATTATAGTATACATGTATAGAGGCATATATGTATGTATTTATATATATATGTTTATATAATCTCATTGTTTTTACTTCTTTATTCATTTATATGTATATATATATATATTTCCTATGTATTCTTATGTATATGTATATAAACCGTATATACCATTATGTGTATATATATATATATATATCTAACTAAGTCTATAATATATCCCTACATATAAGTATGTATCTATATGTATAATAACATATATATACACATATAGACATAATCTCTAAAAGAATTAAGATATATGCACAAAATTCTATTACATACACATGGAACTTCTAATACAATACACTAAAATTCATGCTAAAGACATATTAGTACACCAAGTACAAAAGTACATAAAAATACACAAAGAAATACATAAAACATAATTTACATAAAGGAACTAATACTAATAATATACAAGGAAAATATATTTACTTGTTCTTGAATATTCTTGAAGAACAATCCTTCTTTTCCTCCTTTTGGTGTTGCTAATATATGGAATGATAGTTTAGATTTTTTTTTTTTTTTTGGTAGAAAATTAGGTAGAAGAAAGTGAAGAGAATAAGAGATGAGAAAAAGAAGAAGATGAGGAAATGGGAGAACTTTCGATCCAAAAGGAAAAGAAAAGATAAATGGTTTTTGGCAATTAATTGAAGAAAATTCAAGAGAAGGAGAGAGAATTCTAGATGATGAGGTGGTGTTATGGCAATGGAAAAAGAAAAGAAAAGTGAAATAAATGCATTGAAAGTGTCCATTTTGACTTTTGGTCAAAATTAAAATAATAATATAATAATATTATGTACATGTAATAATCATAATTTAGAATGGGAAAAAGAAAATAGAAAGGAAAAATAAGTGGAATAAGTGAATAAATAAGTATAATAAAATTTTGAATTTCCTTTGAATATTTCTAACCACATAAATAATATTAATAATAATATATATTATGATTATAAGGAAAATTATAAAATATAAAAATAACATTAACCAGATGATATATAAATACCAAATAAATAATAAAATTAGGTTCAAATAGATAAATCCATATAACACCAATTTATATATATATATATATATATAAGATTATTCATAATTATAAAATAATATTATCAATTTTGTAAATTAATTTAGTACTCCTATATTTATTAGCATTTAAAAGTTATTTATAATCGTTCATTAGCGATTTTACGCGATTAAGTGTATTATTCAATAATTGTACTTAATTGGGATTTTATCACCATTAAGGTAAGTTTGTACGTTTGATAAGTATAAATATTTTGTTTTAGATTTCGACTAGGTTTGTGTTCGATCTGTCGTATGTACACGCATAAGAATTTAAGGTTTTTATATGTGATTAAGGTTTTTATCATATTCGAGGTTAATCTCTTACAGTTCCACATATTTAAGGTTTAAGGTTTTCGCACATGATTAGAGTTCGATTAATAAGTTAGGGTTTTTCACATTTGTTTTGAGTTTCAAATTTAAAATTTTAATCAGTTTTAAACTTATTGGCTCGATTAACTTAGAGAAATCACCTACAATACATGAATTCGATTCTATACTTAAAAGACTAAATTTGTAAGGTTTACAGCTTCTTCGATCATAGACCCCAGAGGGAACAAGAACGAGCCTCGCACAAACACTATGAACCGTGGCCGAGTACGTCTACGATATCTAGAGGCCTTTCGAGTAGAAGATAAGGCTTGAACTTGCTTGGGACTTATACGAGCATATCAATGGGCCTGCATGGTTTAGTTAAGCTTCTTGGCAACTTATGAGGCTAGGGCTAGATATTTCAGTAGGCTTGGGGTTTGGGAGTCCTTATGGCAAGAATTGACTATCAACAATTGAAAAGTACAATTTTATGTTCTTTTTTATGATTCAAGAAGTAAATTAAGACAAAACTAGCTTTAAAACCACACTATAATTTTGTATATAAGACCATAGCTTTAGTTTGGGCTTGGAAATGTAGGGAAATACGTGATATCACCTAAAACTAGCTTAACCTCTTTAAAACTACAATGTAATCTTGCATTTCTACTTTAATTTAAGTAGGTAATTGGCATCATGGTTTAAGTATATTGTTGATTATTAATTAATATCTTTTCATTTCAATAGCTTACAGTTGCATTTACTATTGATTATTCTTAAAAACGCTATCAACTTGCAATTTTCATATTTTGATTTCGATCATGAGGCTAGCTATATGATTTTTAAATTAAAAAGCAAGTTCTTTGGGACATTCTAGGATCCATGTATTTTATAAGATGTAGATTCTGGTATAAAAATCGCTCACAACCTATACTTGCAGCAATATAGATAAGGAATTTTTTGGAATCTATCTTCCATCCACTCTCTCTTCTAGAGCTCGAAGATTATGATAGGCCGTGTTGGCAAGGATATATATATAAAAGAAGAAAGGAAAGAAAGATAAGAAAATGCCACCCGCACTACCCCTATTATATAGGATCAAAGGTGTGCGGTGTCCAAAAAGATAGTACACTTTGACCCAGATTAGATCGGTCATAGAAAGAGGCAAGCCGTAGTACAATTTCACATGAAAAGTTACAAAAGATAAGTCACAACATGCCACAGAGAGGAACAAAATCAAACTCACTGATCCCTTAATAGGCACCGCGACACAATTTAAAAAGTGAATAAATAAGAGAGAGATAGATGACATAGGTTACAACAAGTGGTAACTTTAGTTTCCATCCATCCCACATGATGCATGCAGCTATATGAGTAGAGCAGTCCGCTTATTTAATTAAACCGCACACTAACTTTGGTCTACCTTTATCCATCAATCAATGCACTCACTTGTTTTGTTTGTGCACTTTCCCTCTCACCTCACGAGTCGACTTCTACCTTTCCATTGGGCTTCGACTCCAACATATCACCAACTACCGCCCGATTGTTCTTTCCCTTGATGACTGCTCCATATTCCACTTTCCCAATAGGGTTTGTAGTGGACTTGCTTGCAAGTAAAGCAACACTTCTCCTCTTGACCTCATCAACAAAGGCTTGAATGTTCCTATCACTGGATCCACCCTCCGCTACGGCAGCTTCCGCTGCAGCCCTCCATTTCAAAGCGTTCTCCTTCATGTCAGCCGCCTTGGGCCCCACTGTCGCCTCAAGCAAGCACTTCTCTACCACGTCCCGGGTGATCAACTTGTTCTCCGCCTCTCCCCGGCACATCCTCACTCCTACTTTGAACACATCAACCAAGTATTTTGCATCGGTCACTTGGTCTCCCCATTGAGGGAACGCCACCACCGGTATGCCAGATGTGAGCGCTTCCATGGAGGAGTTCCATCCGCAATGTGTCACGAAGCAAGCAACCGAAGGGTGTGCCAAAACCTGCTCTTGAGGGCTCCATTGGACAACTTTTCCTTTGTCTCCAGCCTTCTCTAGGAACCCTTCAGGGAGAGTTAAAACTTGATAACCAGAATCCTTGTGGGGAGGTTTCATAACCCACAAAAAGTTTACGCCAGAATTCAACAATCCATAAGCAATTTCATCCCATTGATCCTGCTTTAAGTACACAACACTTCCAAATGATACGTATACAACCGACGAGGCCAGTTTCGAGTCCAACCACTCGATACAATCATCAGCCTTCATGAAATCACCTCGAACATTGGCATTTGGCGCTTTAGGATTTTTGAACAATGGACCAACGGTCTTGATAGGGCAGATTTTCGACATGTACTCAATGATATCGTGCTCAAGTTCTTGAAATGAGTCCATGAGGATACAGAAGGGCTTGTCCAAGTTCTTATACTGTCCCAAGATAGCCCTCCTGAGGAAAGGATAGGGGGTGGTAGGGTACAAGAAGCTGGGAACTTCATCATACATGAGGAGTGGCATGCAAGGAAGTTGAACATCGATCTCCATGGCTGTTTCCGATGGGAAAGGCACGAGACCGTGGTAGTAGTGGTAGTAGGCAGCAAAGCAAGAGCAGGATTGCACCCACAACATGGCGGATGGGAGTCCTAGATTCTCCGCTACGTGAGATACCCAAGGAATGAATGGGTTGTTGATGAGGCATGTCACGGGACGACCCTGGTCAGCATTTTTCTGGACCATCTTGGGGATCAGTTCCTTGCCTACCTTTTCGAGTTGGGGCAAGTACTGGTCGAGGTCTTGTCGCCTCGGCTCGTCCTCATCCCAACCGTCTTCGAAAAATTCAAACCGGATGAACCCATCACCGATAGGAGAAGGTTCCCCCCCGATGTTGCTGGCTTTTCTCATCTGTTTGCCAATGCTTTCAGGGGTTGTGAATGTTACAAGGAGCCCTTTCGATGCAAGACGCTTCCCTAGTCTTAGCAAAGGGTTGACGTGGCCTTGACCTGGGAATGATACAAGGAAAACATGAACGAGTGACTCTGATCCCATGTGTTTTTTTTTTTTTTGACACTGATCGATTGACTTGTCTTGTGTGTGCGTGTGTTTTGTGTTTGTGGGCTACCTATAGGGTATAACTCAAGAGAGAAATTAATGCGAATAAAGGATTTAGAGGATATGATGACTTGAGGAAAGGAAGAGTAGAGGGATGTATCTATTTATATGCCAATGTAATGTATAAATGTGCGCGACATATCAAATGTTGGCGACTAACATGGACCGGTGGGTGGATAAATTAGATAAGAGAAATCCAAGAAGGTTCGGTTAAGAGGCAAAATCAAAACAAGACACCGGATTGAGTTCAGGAATTTTGACTGACAGCATTGTTGATTTCATCATCATATATGGTAGGAATGTTGTGAATTCGGTTTTTGACAATATTCACTTGCCTTTGATTCCATGATGGTCACGCAACAATAGGTGTGGCAACAATTGAACGTATTTGCATGAGATTTTGTCGTTTTGTTTGGTGGTGGAAATGGAAATATTGATGTTAGCCTTTTGGGGTTTAGAGATTTATGGACTGGTAGCTTCGATGAAAAACGAAATTGTAAGCATTCTCCTAAGAAAAGGACACTAAATAGGATTTTGATGGGACGAAACCGGAACCGTTTCCTTAAAGAGATTAATAAGTATTGCTGTCCAGAGAAGTCAGTGTTAGTGTGGTACCTTTATATCATCTTCATTGTGATTTATATAAGAAGGAAAAATGCGTTGGACAGAAATATATACATATATTTATATATATAATATATACGACAAAAAGAAAATATTATAAGAATACCAGCCAAATCTATGGTTATGTTGATGAAACTATCCATTTTATTATCTAAACATTTAAATGTTTATACGTCACTTTTTTTATTACCATTTGAGTCATCACTTGTTAGATGATAAATAACATAGCTCCTTGGTGATAACATAAAAGCTTAATAAAGAAAAAAATTGAAAAGGAAATGTAAAAGAAAAAAACAAATAGAAAATGGAAAGCAACTAAGAATCCATTATCTTGCTACATATGAAGTTGATTTTCTTTCTTGATAATTTTGATGTACTCTACTTGGAGAGTGATATAGGCGAAAGTGGTTCTATATATGAGCTCCATGTTTATATGTGTATCGTTTTTTCCTAGGTATTATAAAGGTTTAATGATCCCATATTTCATTTTGATGGAATGGTCCAATCCTTCGTTCCACCGATGATTTAAAATCGAAGAGAAAATTATTCCCACAACTCGGCCAAAAAATTATTCTATTCCAATTTTTTCGCCAGCAGATTATTCCCTTTAAAACCGGAGAGAAAGGCTTCTGGATTGGAGACTTCACCAATCGGACCTTCCGTTGGTCTACCGCGCGGCTTTTGTATTCTTTTATTTATATTTTAGTGAGTCCCTTTTTCATACAATAATCATTAAAGAGGAAAAGTCCAAAAGATGGTTAAGCAATGCAAGCATTATAGCAGAACAGAAACACCATTGAATTACGGTTCCCATCTAATATTCCTGGTTCACAATGAAAAGCTATTCCTACAAGAACTTTTCTGACCTTTATCTTCCGAGTTAATTAGCAAGAGGCTAAATTAACAAAATTCTCGCGTTTCAAGTATTTATTTTCTAAAATTTATATAATCATATAACATCCCAAAATCTAAGAGCACTAAAATTCACCATATAATCCACAAGAACTTGTAAAGGTCATCATAACTCACATAATAACTCCAAAAACACCAATCTAAGTGGGGGAAGAACATCCTAATCTTCAAGCACCATAAACCTGATAACATCAGATAAATCCAACAAAGCAAGAGTCTACCACATTCCTTAGCACTTAAACATGCAGACAAGCCATCAAAGAATTCTACCATCCTCCTCGAACAAGCACCTTAAAATAAAATGAAAAAAATAAATAAATAAATCTCAACAAGTCTATCTCCTCTGCAACCAATTATCAGAACACACCAAAATAGCCCTCAAGGTCATATCTCAATTTACTCAAAACAACAAACAGAACATCGAAGGAACTCTAGAAGTATCTCCCATCAACCCGCTAAAGAACTCCACCACATATCCAAATCCACCTCATATAGTCATCATGGAAATATAATTAATCCGCTCCATCCTCCTCTTAAATCTTATCCACAAGCCGCTCCCTATAACATCATCTAATCCTACATCTGAAAAAAAAAAAAAAAAAAAAAGAAGCATAAAAGAGTGAGACAAATCCCATTACATAGTGCATGAGTACACACGAATGCCACACCAATCATTCACATACATTCATGAATAGTACAAATATAAGTAGTATAGGATTGTATAAAGCTATTATACTATGTTTAGCTTGCATAGTGCTAGATACAAACTTTTATTATGTTATCTGTTTATTATGCATAATTAATGGAATTGTTATTGTATTTTGATATTTATACCCTTAATATTGTTTAATACATATTTACTTTTATTTTCATATTATTTAAATTTAATTAGAAAGTATGATTGGAATGGATCATAAGAGGGTACTTTGGAGATTTCAAATAACATATGTTTTTGGCCAGTGAAATTAAGTTTTATACCATATTTTAGGTAAGATAAATTTTAAAGATTTTTTCTAGTCCTTCACACCATTTTTTGTCCAATAACTAAATTAAAATTACAAACTAAACATTCATCAAAAATATTTTTTCAATCTAATCCCATGAATTTAGGCAACCAAATGATACCTTAGTGCAAGAATAACAAACAACCAATTATTTATCTTGAATTTTGAGCTAACAAAAAATATAAAGATACTCATGACCTTACTACACATCATGATCTTATATATAGATAACAATATATAATTCTTTTACTTTATTATATACATATTATATTGGTATCCAACAAACCACAACACCTAAGAGCACATGATCCGTGATACATCTAATTACCAAATCAAGTTTTAGGTCAAACACAAGTTAGCCTAGTTATTTTTCATCTTAAAAACACATCCATCAAATACGCTTCACATACATAAACCATAGAGTAAGCCAACTACAAGGTCCAAACATAATCAACTAGGAACTTAGATATAAGAACCTAATCAATAAAACAATAGGCTCGTCCTAGCTTACTTTTCCAATTAATACATATCAATCACCTGATTAACTTAATTATAATTCATTTAACACTCTTCACCTCTCATCCAAGGCTCTTCTTCACTAAACACTTAAAGGACTCGAGAATACTAAGTTTGAATCTTTTCTTGAGAAAGGTTACAAATCCACCTCCACTTAACCCATCTTGCCTTAACTTTCTACTTAACTCCAATTACCAAAATCTAACCACAAGTTCTATGGGATAGAAAGAAGATTAGACCTTGAATAAAGCTTGTTTAAACTTGGTTTTGATTAACAAAAATAGGCTAAGAGTTTTTGAAAATCAACTAGGATCAGAAACCCAATTAACTAGTGGATTGAACATAGAAGACACTTCTTGTCATAGAGGGGGCACTTACATAACAGTCAATTCACTACCCTATCAATTTGGTTCAACAAGAACTTACCTCATTTAATGTGGTGATGATAAACATGAATGCTTGGACTAACCAACATGGTCCTTATAAATACATCCCTTTGGTTCATATTTTTCTCAAAATCAGTTACTTGCTAGCCTCCTAGAAAAACTTAACATGGGGTTCTTGTTTTTCTCTCCTTTCACTCATCCTCAACTTCAACCAATAGTTACCAAAATGACATTCTTTGATGCACTCATTTTCTATGTAAACTAACTTCTTTTATGTTCCTTTTTTTTTCTTTTATAATATATTCTTTTATGTATCATCGTTTCTTTCTTTCTTTCTTTTTTTTTTACTAGAATGGAAAAATAGAAAAGTTTCAACATGTATGAGTTAGCTATACATGATGTTCATAATATCATAGCTGCTTAAAATTATTCATCGCTATGGCTATACATTAAGTGATCACATGTGTTGTAGTAGAATCAACTTCAAGGGATATGAGATCAACTCCAAGTGATTGGAATGATACGATCTTGTAAGGATTGGATCCATCTAGCTCCTTGCACTTAACACCCACAGAAAGCCCCCTATGGGTGTGCCTACGAGGGCCCTCTGACACTGAAGTTAGAAAAGAGGACTATGATATTGAGGGAATAGAGGGTGAGTAATCATAAAATTTCTTAGAGAATGTGCTTAGGTCATAAGGAAGTATAAAGAGGATTATGTAGTTCTAAGGTTTTGGATTAGGGTCCAGAATCATAATTCCTTTACCTATTGATCCTCTTACACAATTTATAGTATAAGGGAGTACAACTACCTATACATGCATCAACTTAGGGTTCTTCCGTATCAATAGCTAGTAAGGGACATCCATCACGGGATTGATAAGATGACTCGATGAGTTGTTTGGCCACAACCACACTGGTAGCCACGTCATGTGATCTACAAGTCTGACATTCTCAAGGCATATTGAGTATGTTAGCTATACTACAGATGTCAAGTGGGAATTAATAAGCCAAGATGGAACACTAATGTTTAAGGATAAAGAGAAGGAAATGAGGCAAACAAGGTGGTTTGAGTATGTAGCAGGAGGAAAGCTAAGTATTTAAAGTGCTCGTAAGGCTGGAGGCATCCTTGCCTGTAGTGCTCAAACCCAATACGAAGGGGGTCCTTCATACTTCTTAGCTTAGCTAGTCTATTAGTAAAGTCCTTAAGTGCTAAATGGGGCTTCTAGCCTTAGGCTCACAGTAATACTTGCCTAAGTCCTCAAGACAGGTGCTTGACAGGCTACTTATCACAGTACCCATGGATGTTGAGGTGCTCAAGCAAGCTAGAACACATGGAAAGAGAAGGAGAACAAGAGAATCATTTCATTAGCAGTCGATGGGCTTTCTACTGTCCCCTTATCAAAATTAGGCCTTGGGTTAGACGAGAATCATGTATCAGTATTTTCCTTCCCTACTCTCCTCAACATCGAGGATGCGATGAGAGTAAGTAAGCCTAGAGGTTTAACTCGAAGCAAGGGAGAGATGGCTCCAAGCAAGAGCTTATCTACTTCAAATGGTGATGTAACATCTAACATGTCTAATCAAGCTATCTAAACTGTACAGTGGTGCATTACGTAACTAACATGATTGTTAGGGTGCTCAAGGTGCTATGATTGTTTTTTGGAAAAAGCACCATACATTGTTTCACTAGAAACAGCTACACACATGGGAGGCCGACATGCGTGGCCAAGTCAATGATCCATGTACGTATAGAAAATTGGACTGTTTGTCAAATAAGTAAGACATGTATATGTCTAAGATGTAGTGCACATCTTTGTAGTGGGTACATGCTCTAGGAATAGGGGAAACCATCCGTCTTCCCTTTAAGCTTATCTATATAAGAGGGTGCTTTGGACTTCATTCTTCACTTTTTGTATTTCACTATGAAGAGATTCTACTAAAATCTACACTCGTGACCCCATACCTTGCCTCATTGTTTCCTTGACCCAACATTAACTATGGATTATCAGAGTGCATCCAATTCTTGAGGTGAGTCCTAACATGGGTCCATTTCAAGAGAGGTCGATGAGAACTATGAGCAAATAGTGCATGAAAGGGGTGGTAACCCTACTCTCCTCGAAACGACGACGAAGAATGTGGCAAATCTTGGTGATGGTGATGGGGTATTGTTGACTTAGCCCTAGAGGAAGGCATGGGTGAGTAAGAGACCTTTAGATGTGTATGTGCCAAACAATGAAGGTGAGCAGGCTACGGAAGCCTTGTGGGCATCCAAAAGTTACGAGAAGGCTTGCACTTGTGTTTACTTTGAGGAAGACGAGGCAAAGCCGAGGTTAGTTAATAAGGTAATCAAAGATATGTGTAGGTAGTATGGAGCTTCTTACGAGCCATGAGAATTCCTTGTAAATAGGAGATTAGCAATTGTTCTATATGTATGCCAAGCCATTTAAGCTCAATTTGCAACTGCCATTCTCAGGTTTTTTTATTGAGGTATTCAACTACTTTCGGATAACTCCTAATTCTCTTAATGCCAATGCTTAAGCAAAATTGCTTACCTTCAAAGCAATTTGTTTATGGTAGTTGCGAAGGTCTATGGCCCAATTGTTCAGGAACATGTTCCATGTGAAGAGGAAGGTAGATGGTTAGGTTTGTATTTGTGGTTGAGGTGGTCCGTTGAAGGTTTTTTACAAATTGCCAAACCAGGTTGATGATTGAAAGGAGTACTTCTTCTGTATTCGAACATCAGAGCAACCAAACTTCCTAACAGTGTAGATCATATCTGTCTAAAATAAGTCATTGATTGATCTGGGTATTAAGGATAGAGAGGCAAAGACTGAAGTGCTAGACCTCACCAATTGGAAAAAGCTTTGCCTGCTTACCATTGCTCGAAAGTATTCGAAGGAGAGGGGGTTGTTTAGCTTTGAGATAGGTATCTCCGAACTCTTGCCAAAGGAGAGTGGTTAGGTATCTATCATCTCATATTGTCATCATCACTAGAGATGCTAGGCCAGGTCATCCTCAACTTAATAAGTATAGCTTCTTTTGTTGATTTTCATGTTGACTCTATTTATTGTTGTTGCAGCTATGCAAGTGTAATAACCCGACCAAAACTCCTTCTACCAAAGTATTGTTCGCTTTAGTATGAAATGCCATACAATTTTGTCCCCTAGTGCAACATCTTATCAGGAGGTCACCCATCTTAAGATTGCTTTAGTCCGAGCACGCTTAACTTCGGAGTTTTGACATACTCTAAGCCATTACACCAAAAGGCGTCTCGATTACTAGAGTTCCTTCTCTTAGCATATAAGGGGTATTACAGCAGGTAGCGTCGGACAAAGTGAAACAGAAGCTATTCACTGTTCAAGCCAAGAATGAGGAAGGAGCAACGAAAGCTGGGAAGAAGAGAAAGCAACCCACTGTAGAAGAGGGAAGGAGAGACTTCGTGGTCTCACTCAAAGAAAAGTAAGAAGAAGGGGAACGAGCAGCAAATGATCCCTAAGGCTATGCAATGTATAATGAAGTCCATTCTTGAGGGACTTCCAATTGCATTACGTGTAGAGGTAGTTTCAAGGCAAGTGCTAGCCACACTTAAAGGCAGTGGTAGTTGGGTTACACAAGTTGAAGGGCCTCATAGAACCAAAGAGATGGAAGTTAGTAGGTTTAGGGGTAACCTAGGCAGGCATCGTAGATCGACCCAATGAGTAAATGGTCGTCCTTAAGAGCACTATGGATATTTAGAGATGACCCCTCAAAATGCTGGGGTCGAAACAATAAAGGTTCCAAATGGCAATGAGCAACCTTGCCCTTAGCACTTCGCGATAAGTAACCTACGATGCAAGAAGAGGCTAAGCCTTTAGCTAGTATGGCAAGGAGGGCCTTACAGGGTATTGATCAGCTTTGCGCTAGGTTCAAGTGCTTATTTTCTTGGAGGACAAATGTCAAGGCCTCTATTGATTTGCTTTGAAGGCACAATGATGTAGTTTTTATGTTTGTTGCTTATATAAGTATTTTGCATTGTTCACCTAG
The DNA here is from genome assembly GCA_024138005.1 of Lumnitzera racemosa. NCBI lineage: Eukaryota > Viridiplantae > Streptophyta > Magnoliopsida > Myrtales > Combretaceae > Lumnitzera > Lumnitzera racemosa. The sequence continues at coordinate 73,780 of JAMXBC010000012.1, forward strand.
CTGAAATGGTTTTTATGTTGCAGCTATACAACCTACTTGAGTATGTGCTCATGTTGAACATGAGTACCGATGGTTGAAGTAGAGTAGATGAGGTCCTAGGTAAGCAAGCTTTAGAGGGCATTAAAAGGAGGATAAGAAGCTACATAGGGACCTCTCTAGCAAATAAGCAAAATTAGAGCAACAGCACTAAAAACTCGTAGAGTAAGTGGGGAAGTTGGAGTTCGAACTAAAAGAAGACAAAGCTTCTATGAAAACTTCCATAGAGAAACTAGCTAAGGCATGGGTAGAGCTCGAAGGGAAAATAAAGGAACAGGAAGGTACCTGGGCTAACTTTGCTAAGAGGGAGGTTAAGTTATTAAGGGGTAAGGGATTGTATGATGAAGTAAAACGAGAGATTTTCTTCCAAACATTAAACAACCCCTTTGTGGAGAAAGCATTGAACAATATTAGCTTTGCTATAGCTTAGAAGGCCTGGGAGCAGGTGTATAAGCACTTCCCAAATGCAGACCTGATGTTCCTCTATTGGCTTGATGATTTGGAGGCTGCTGGTGCTACTGGTGGTGGAAGGGACGAAGAGACATCATAAGAGAGCTCTAGCAAAGGGGATTCTAAGGATGGGGAAGAGGAAGAGAAAGATGCGGAGGTTGGCTAAGAGGAGGAAGTGGATGAGAACATACTCATAGATTAGGTTGGATTGGCCCTATTTTGTTTTTTCTATGTTTATATTAAGAACATTGTATGTGCTTCAAGTGGTGTGCCCATTTACTCTTACTTTTTTTTTTAACGTAGGGGTGGGGGTGGGATACTGGAATATCGGTTTCACCCTCTTTGATGTCAATGCTCCTCTTAATGAATGGAACTTGTTTCAATTTCATTTGGTTCCCATCTTACTTTCTCCTCTTGTTATTCTCCTCTCTTCTCTATGTATTGTTGTCCTTGGAGTTTTGATAAGCATTAGGATGATGAAATTTTTCTAAGTCTTTATAGATAGAACAAGCTATCCCTAGGAGCTAATGGTCCTTTCAAAGTCCTAAAGAAAGTTAACCACAACGCCTAACAGATCAAGTCACCTGATGACTACAATGTTTTCTCCACCCTCAATGTATCCAACCTGATTCTACACCAACTAAAAGAAGGCCCTACAAATGCATAAGAAGGACAACTAAAGACCACTTCAAATTTGAGAACAAATCTTTTTTACCCTCAAGCAAATGATAGGAATCAACCTCTTAGACTAATTACTCGCAACAGAGCTAGAAAACTTCAAAGATTCACTTGGTGGCTAGATGTCAGAAATATGGTACAAGGTAATTAGTCTAGCTAGTCTGGATCAAGTCAAAGCCTAGCCATTCTAATTGTAAAGTAGTCAGTTTAAGTTAGGGTTGGGCACTTGTGATTGGCTTGAGAGTTCGGCTTAAATAGTCTTGGAGTTATCTCTTTGGATTTCTAATCATCATACAGTTATTGGACAGGAGTAGGTCTAGTGTACGTAAAGGTCTAACAGTCAGGTCGATAAGGGATTAGTTTGGAGGAGGAATCTCTATTTTAGATATGGCTTTCAGTTAGTATCCTTCTTTTGGCACAACATTCTAGAAGGATTCATTACCTTTTCATACTGAATATTCTTTATCTCTTTTACCCCTTTTTAGTATGTATTATGTAACCTAATCATAAGAATACTTTTTTATCTTTTCATACATATAAAGTAATCCTAGTAGACAGGTGTATAAACCTCTATTTATTTGTACGTAGAGAACGAATCATCAATAGACTCTATTCATGTTTCCTTTGCGTAACCTTAATATTCTCATTATCCTTAAACTCTTATTTATGCCCTTTAGCAAGAAGTAATGGCATGCGGCCCTTCAATTCGAACCAATGAGTCGCATCTGATAGGTTGTAGGCCAAGTAAGATTGAATGGTACATCATATCCATTCGGTGGCTACCAAAACATTGCTAGCTTTTCTTCTGTTTCTCTCAAATTACTTTGTTAAGGTACTTCTCCATATGTCCAACCCCAAAGATACATCGGGTATGTTGCCATTGGAGCATGCGCGATGTTGTACACCTCATCGATGGTATTGAGGCTCGCTTAAAGGGCTATGTAGTTAGTGGTCACATTGAAGTTTTAACCCAACTAGTGGGTAGCTCTAGTTTGATTAAGAGGACAGCTTCTGTTCCAAAAGCAAGACAAAAAGGAGTTTCCCTTATAGAAGTCTTATGCGTTGTGTAGTATCCCTAAAGTATGTTCGGGAGCTGTCGAGCCTGGTTTTTCACCTTCTCGATTTTTCACCTTCTTAGTTCTTCTTATAAAATTAGGTCTTCTCTAAGCTGACCAGTATTAAACCCTTACTTGTTTAATACTAACCTTCAACTAAGGTTGAAAGAAAACCATTTTTTTTCAATTTAAAAAGGGATTAGAGTTTCCACCCGACTAAAGTCGGGAAAAAGGGTTAAGTTATAACTAATTAGGTGAATTAACTATAACTTAACTACTGATCTATCGATTAAAAAAAATCAATTTGTAAAATGACTTTTTTAAAAATCAGAGATTTAGGTCTGGCAACTAGTTTATTAAACTCTAAACGGATACCACTTTTTAACTTTTTGAATTTAACTTCGCTTTTCAAATATAACCTTTTTAATTTCTACAAACATTTAATTATGATACATACGACTAAATTAATTAATTTCCATAAATATCTAAAAATGGAAAAAATAAAAATTTCCATATTTTAAGCCACCCTATACTTGCGTACAGGCGCCTACGTACCCACTATTCGGGATCAGACTTCCATAGTTCGTTTAATGAAAATAGGTAAAAATGTAAACTCGGCAATTTTTTTACCCATTTTGAGTTGATTTGAGAAAAGATTATAAGAGATTCTAAGTTGGATTTTATTTTTGGAAAACCTAAAATACCCTAGTTTAGAAAGGATTTGTTTTATTTTTATAAAAAAAAATTGATTTTCTAAGTGTCAAAAGTAACTTTTCTATTTTTATTCCATTTTATTATTTCTATTATTTATTTATTTACTTTTTATTGTTAGTTATTTTTTTTCTTATGGTTTTTCTTTTGTTTAAATGTGAAAATAAAATAAAAAAACAAAATAAAATACTTCCTATTCTTTTTATTTTCTTTTCTTCTCTTTCTTTTTTTTTTTTCTTTTTCCTTTCTTTTTTTTTCTTTTTTTTATTACATTTACATAGATAAAACAAATAATTAAATAAATAAATAAATAAAAAGAAATCAGACGAAGGCAACAAGATGCATAGGTTGAACCGGGTCGCGAGTCAATCCTTTGGGTCAAGTTGGGTCGTATCTTAGCTTCCTCTTCAACAGTACTAGTAGGGCACGATTTAACTTGATCTAGCCTCTAAATCGAAGGGGAAAAGGGGGGTTTTGTGTGTTTCTGATTAGGATTAAGGGGGGTTAAAGGAAATGCCATGGTTAATGGAGCTTGTTTTACGTAGTTTTGGAAGTAACAGTCAACAATGGCATTCGCTCCTCCGACGTGGTGGTAGCTGGGCACGAATGGAGTGTTGGTTTAAGGATTTAAGGGTACGGGGAGAGTGGCTGTGATGTTAGTTTAGGTCGAAAGGTGCTGAGAGTAGTGGTTCGAAGAGAGAGAGAGGGGTAGTGGTCAGGGTTTGGTGGTAGCTACCTTGGTAAGGGTCACGGCGGAGGTCAAAAGAAGCTAGTTAAGGAGCCTGAGCCGCAAGTAGTCTTCCTAGAGTAGTGGCTCAACACAGGTTGGAGTGAAGAGAGAGAATGGAAGAGAGAGAGAGAGAGAGAGAGTGTGGGTTAGAGAGAGAAAGTGATCGGGAATGGATGGAGACAGTGTAGGGATTGATTCTGTTTGTTGTGTCTGTCGATCAGTCTATGTCCTATGATCATCAATTTATACACAAATTTAACCCAAAAACAAAGGAAAGTTGGATCGGATTTAATGAGAAATGCTTGAAAACTTAGCTTTTTTCCGATTTTTGAACGCCGATTTGAATCTGCTTTTAGTTGAATCTAGACTTATTCTTAACACCAATTCAAAGCATGCCATGTCTAGTATGAGATTGATGCAAGAAACTATGTACTTATATGTGGAATTTGAGCTAAAGTAGAGGGAGTAGGCTATTCTTGAAAAGGAAAGAGGAGGAAAATCGAGAGAGAATGAGGGGAAATCGAGGGAAAGAAATGATGTGGCACTACTTCAGTCAACTCGACAAACCTTGACCTACCACGTATCAACACTTAACATGTGGCGGCTGACATGGCATACCATGTGGCTGACACGTGGTACTACGTCAGCAAGGCCATCCAATCCGATGATGCTATGTATCAGGATACATGGTGCAATCTAATCTTGACATGTAGCAGTCTCTGATGTGATTAAAAACAAAAAGTAAGAAAATGGCCACCATACCTTTGCTAAGTTTCGAACTCAAGATCTCATGCTCAATGCTAGTACTAAACCTATATGCTTAACCGTTAGGCCATTGGCTTATGCCTTATCCATATGTGGCAATTAAATTGCACATATAGATTCGGCTGGCTTGGGCTAGATTTAAATCTAAACCCAAGTTCAACGACCCGACTCCTAAACTTAGATTAAAATTAAAAATCTACTATAAGAAAATGTTATTTTCTAAAAAAAAAAAATTATTTTTTCAATTTCAAAATTTATTATTTTTTGTATTTTCTAAATTTCTTATTTTTTTTGTGTTTTTTCCTATTTTCCTATTTTCTTATATTTTTCTAGAAATCCTATTTTTTCTAAATTTGTTCATTTTTTTAGGCTTTCTATAATTCTCTATTTTTTGAAATTTTCTTAATTTAGGACCCAATAAACTTATTTGAAATAAAATAAAGGGGGGGGGGGGGGGTGCAAAAATTAGGTGTCTATAGTTGCCCCTCTTTGTAGTAAAGTTTAGCAAAACTTTGTCACAAAAATAAAACATACACTATTTTTTCCCCAAGAGTGGATTTTATTCTAAGAAGCGATACAGCTAGCTAGCTATCATAGGTCCACTCCATTAGGGATTTTGAGAAGAGAAGGGTGGCGCTCTAAGAGATGGTCGAAAGACGGAAAGAATTGAAGTTTGGTCATACTCTTATGAACTGACAAAGTGAAGTGAAACGGGCTAAGCGCTCCTAAAGCTCGCTAAGACCCTAAGAAGAATGAACAAACTTGGTCGTGCTCTAATGAGTTGACTAACTAAGGTGGGCAAAGTGCTCCTAGAGCTGGCTAAGACCCTAAGAAGAATGAACAAACTTGGTCGTGCCTTAATAAGATGAATAACCAAGGTAGGCAAAGCGCTCCTAGAGTTAGCTAAGACCCTAAAAAGAATGAGCAAACTTAGTCGTGCCCTAATGAGCTAACTAACCAAGGTGGGCTAAGCGCTCCTAAAGCTAGTTAAGACCCTAAAAAAAATGAGCAAACTTGGTCATGCCATGATGAGATGACTAACCAAGGTAGGCAAAGCGCTCCTAGAGCTAGCTAAGACCCTAAAAAGAATGAACAAACTTAGTCGTGCCCTAATGAGCTAACTAACCAAGATGGGCAAAGCGCTCCTAGATCTAGCTAAGACCCTAAGAAAAATGAGCAAACTTGGTCATGCCATGATGAGATGACTAACCAAGGTGGGAAAAGTGCTCCTAAAGCTAGCTAAGACCTTAAGAAGAATGAATAAACTTGGTCGTGCCTTAATGAGTTGACTAACTAAGGTGGGCAAAGCGCTTTAAGAAGAATGAGCAAACTTGGTCGTACCCTAATGAACTGACTAACCAAGGTAGGCAAAGCACTCCTAGAGCTAGCTAATACCCTTAGAGAAGAATGGGACAATACCTTGAAGGCTAGTTAAGAAGATGTGAAGGTAATTGCTTTACAAGCTGGTTAAGAGAAACTTGGTAAAAGGAAGTGCCCTACAGAACTTGGTGAAGAGAGGGGCTTACTTGCAAGAAATTTGGTTAATAGAGGGACCTTATGGATTAGAAGGATGAACTGAGCTAAGATCATGTCTTCATAGGTTGGCCAAATACTAAATGCAAAAAGTAAATGCCTCTAAGTTGGTTAAAAAAGATTGTTAGGAGTAAAAGTGGTCTAAATGCAAGAAAAAATTAGTGTGCTAACATTGTGTAGAAATACTTACCCGGTCTTTATCAATAGCACCCAATTTGTCAAACCTTTTTTCAAAAGCCCCCATTAGAAAATTACTGACTCTTATTTTAGTCCTTTGTTATCAACTCGAATGTTCTTGACATACAACATTCGAGACTTTGCTGGTTCTTTTTAGAGAAATCATGGAAATTAGCCAAATGTAGGAAAACTACCCAGTACTTTTGTTTCTTTGGAACTTTTATGAACCCAAAAACCTCATTCCCATCTACCGTGATTACTTACTTAAGTTTCACATTCCTGTAAAAAAAACAGACAATAAAACTCCCCATTGAGGGGAATCAATCTATAATAAAGTATTTAAAGAATTTTGTTAATTACCAATGTTCTAGATCTCATTCCTCAACTCCTCTCGTATTTGCAGTGTATAGGTTTGATTAAATGAGGGAAAGGGAATTAGACCTTTCCATAGAAAGGGTGATTATTCCAATGATGACAACAGCCAAGGATACCAAATCTGCTTGTAGATAATGAAAATTGGACCACAATGACATTCAAAATGACTAGCATTTTCGTATCTTAAGCAAAATTCCCATTCATTTCTTATGGATAGTACAATTTTACAGCGTTGGCGTTTACAGGGTCTCTCAATTTTGGACCATCCATTTGAGATAAAATCAAAGCCCCTCATGATAATACTTGCTTCATGACATAAGGACCCCTATAATTGGGGGCGAATTTCCCTTTAGAGTCTTGCGCATTAGGGAAAGCTTTTCTTAACACCAAATCTCCTTCTTTGAGGTTACGAGGTCGTAACCTTTTGTTGAAGGCTCGAGCCATTCTTTGCTAATAACATTGATTATGACACTAAGCCGTCAATCTCCTTTCATCAATCAGATTTAGCTGTTCGATGCATTTCTTTATCCAATTGGCTTCATCCAAATGATTTTCTGATAGTACCCTGAATGATGGGATTTTGACCTCTATTGGTAACACTGCTTCAATGTCGTATACTAAAGAGTATGGTGTTGCCCCAATCGATGTTCTGATGGAAGTCCGATAGGCCATAAATGCGAAGGGTAACATCTCATGCCAGTCCTTATATGTAACAACCATTTTTTCAATGATTCTTTTGAGGTTTTTGTTTACTGCTTCGACAGCTCCATTTATTTAGCGTCGATAAGGAGTAGAGTTGAGATTGCTAGCATAATTCTATCATATGCTTGTTGTTGAGATTGGTGCCATTATCAGTGATGATTATTTCAGGAGTCCCGTACCGAGCTAAGATATCTCTCTTGATGAACTTAACTATGACCTCTTTAGTAACATTCGAGTAAGACGAAGCCTTTACCCATTTGCTAAGGTAATCAATGGCGACTAATATGAAGCGATGTCCATTGGATGCTTTTGGAGTGATAGGGCCTATGATATCTATGCTCCACATTGAAAAAGGACATGGTGCTAAGAGGGCATGTAATTCCCGAGGCGGGGCATTTATCTTATTCACATAAACTTGGCATAAATGACAATGCCTAACATGTTTGATGCAATCACTTTCCATCGTTGACCAATAATACCCTAGCCTCATGATTTTCTTTACCAACATGTATCCATTCATATGAGGGCCACATACTCCTTCATATACCTCTTTCATTAACTTCTCATCCTCTTCATCAGCCATGCACCTTAAGAGTGTACCGTCAAATGAGTGTTGGTATAAAGTGGACTCGCTTACTAAGAATTAAGTGGCTAATCTCCTAATCATCTTTCTGTCTCTTTTCTCAGCCTCTTCAGGGTATGCGCCTTGTTATAAGAACACCTTAATATCATGATACCATGGTTTTTGGTCATTCATACCCTCAATTGTTAGGCAGAAGGCAGGCTTGTCTTCAATGTCAATAGTAAGGGGCTAAATCTCGACTCCACCAGATATTTGGATCATAGATGCTAACGTAGCTAAAGCATCAGCAAATTGGTTATGAATCCTTGGTACGTAATTGAAGGTGACTTCTTTAAAACTTTCCATTAATTCCATCAAATGTCGGTGATAAGGCACCAGCTTAAGATCTTTAGTTTTGTACTCTCCCCGTGCTTTGCCAATAATGAGTGCAGAATCCCCATACACTTCTAATTCTTGAATGTCTTTCTCTAGGGCCATCTTGAGTCCCATGATGCATGCTTCGTATTCAACAATATTATTAGTATATGGGAAAAAGAGCTTTATGGCTACAGGATACTAAGTACCTTCAAGGGATATTAATATTGCCCTACTTCTACACCCGGATACGTTGGCTACACCATCGAAGAACATTTTCCATTTGGGTAGCTCGTCATCCTTTCCTTTATCAGAGTTTCCTCCAACCACTAAGATACTCTCATTGGGGAAATTAACTTGTCCTTCTTGGGGAGTACTATCAGAGGGGTTTTCTGCTAATTGATCTGCTAAAGCTTGCCCTTTGATTGAATTTCAGTTCACATATGTAATGTCAAACTCTAATAGCAGCACTTGCCACTTTAAGATTCTGCCAATTAGGGCTGGTTTGTCTACCACATACTTCAAGGGATCGTATCGAGTCAGTAATTCAACCTGGTAGTAGAGTGTGTATTGTCTGAGCTAATACATTACCCAGACCAACACACAACAAGTTCTTTCAATTTCTAAATATCTTTGCTCCCCTTTAGTGAATTTTTTGCTCGAGTAGTATATAACCCCTTCCTTTCCTTCCTCATCTTTCTGGCCAATCATGCAACCCATGGACTCTAGTATTATTGTCAAGTATAGGAATAAAAGCTTCCTAGGTTTTAAAGCTACCAGAATTTGAAGGTTCATGAGGTATTCTTTGATTGTTGTAAAGGCATGCTCGCACTTTTTGTCCCAGTTGATCTTGGCATTCTTTTTTAACAACTTAAATAAAGGATGACACTTATCTGTGAGTTGGGATATGAATCGAGCTATATAGTTTAAATGGCCCAACAAACTTATGATTTCTTTAAGTGTACATGATGGGGGCAAGTCAACTATTGCTTTAACTTTATCAAGGTCTACTTCAATGCCCCTTTGGCTAATTATGAAACCTAGTAACTTCCCTGAAGTTACCCCAAAAGTACACTTCTCTGGGTTGAGTTTCAGTTAGAATTTTCTCAACCTATCAAACAATCTCTTTAGATTTTTCACATGATTTTCTCCTTCTTTAGACTTAGCAATCATATCATCGATATATACCTTGACTTCTTTGTGCATCATGTCATGAAAAATTGCTACCATGGCCCTTTGGTAAGTTGTCCCAGCATTTTTGAGTCTAAAAGGCATCACTTTGTAGCAAAATGTACCCCAAGTTGTGATGAAGATAGTCTTGGCTTTATCTTCTTCAGCCATTTGAATTTGGTTATACTCGAAAAATTCATCCATGAAAGAGAAAATATGGTTTCCGGCTGTGTTATCAACCAATACATCAATATGGGGCAAAGGAAAACTATCTTTAGGGTTGCTTGATTGAGGTCTTGAAAATCCACGCACACCCTGACTTTTCCATTCTTCTTCATAACTGGTACTATGTTGGCTACCCACTCAGGATAATCAAATACCTCAATGAAGCTGACTTCCAATAATTTTTTTACTTCTTCCTTATTTTTCAACAAGATATCTAGTCGAAACCTTCTTAACTTTTGTTTCTTAAGCTTGATATCCTCTTATGTAGATCGATGGGTCTAATCTGAGCATGTCGTCATAAGACCATATGAATACGTCTTGGTATTTGGATAGTAATGTGGTCATCTCTATCTTTTGATTTTCTTCCAAATTTCCTGCAACCTTCAATACCTTAGGGTTTTCATCCATACCGACATTAATTATCTCTATTGGCTCATCAATGGAAATTCTACTCATGTCATGTTTTTGCTAGCTTTCTTTTATGTCATTATGGTCATCAACATCACCCTCGACGACTAACCCAGTAGGGCCGAAAGTGATATCAATATTCTCATTGCCTATCTACACAAGGTATCCATGGCCTTTATTCGAGTCGTTGGATCTGGAAAGAAAAAAGAAAGTGTGTAAAAGGAAGAGTATAAGTAAGGCAGGAATAAACAGAAAAGAAGCTGATTTTATTTTGGGGAACTCTTTGTTAAGTACAAGCATTTGGAGAATAGAGGCAATTTATTACAAAATTATATAAAATACTGGATCATGATTTATCCTTTACCCTAAGGAAGACTTATTGTTATTCACAGGGATAGAGAACAAATTATTCAAGTGATGGGCTTTGTTAATTAAGCAACCCCTTCATTCTTGTTGGAAGTACCTTCTTTAGCGGGCTTTGAGTTTTAGGTTTCAGTCTTGATGAAAGTTTCTGACAATGGTGGGAAGTTCATTGGAGTGTAATACAACCTGTCACCCTTTCTATCCCTAGCTTGCATTCTTTGCAATTCTTCTATCAAGGTTAGAATGTACACTAACCCATAGGACCCAAACTGGCCTTCTTTGTATTTTAGCCTCTCTTCATTCTGCTGATTAGTAATCATGCACACCTCATTAAACATCTGGGGTCCAAAGTCCTCTTGTTCTTCTATACCGATATAAGGTATGGCTGTCTCTTTATAGATTTCACAAGCTTAGTCACCCAGAATTGTGATAACTTAGCCATTAGAGATGAACTTAACTTTCTAGTGAAGAGTTGACGGTACGGCCCCTACTAAATGTATCTAAGGCCTTCCCAATAACAAATTGAAGGTCATTAGAATGTCCAAAACCTAGAATGGGATGCTGAACGTATGTAGGCCAATATCAACTAGTAAGTTTACCTCCCCTATTATCTTTCTCCTGGATCCATCAAAAGCTCTTACCATTGTTGAACTAAGTTTGATAGCAATTATATCAACGCCCAATAGATCCAGGGTAACCAAAGGACAAACATTTAGAGATGACCCATTGTCGATGAGAACTCTTGTTGCGATGATATTATTTATTCTTAATATTATGAACAGAGGCTTTGTGTGCTTGACATCTTTTAGTGTTCTGAATAAGGCCTTTCGGTGTGGGTCTAATGTCATCAATAGACTCATGAGGGATATTTGTGCTGAAGTCTTAACGAGCTGGTCCATTATTTTATACTCACTAGACTTGATCATATTGGTGAAGGCAGTTAATCCTTCTTCATTTTTAGCTTGTTTGGTGTTTGGCATTTCTTGTATGCCCTTCTTTTTTAAGTCTTCCTTTGGATCATAGATTCTGCCGGAACAAGTGATCCCCCCTCTAAGCAAGCTTGATTGCCCCTGGTTTATTGCCTGGTAATTGAAGGGGGCGGCTTTATAATTTTCAGAGGCTATAAGTACATGGAATGTGTACCTTTTAGTTTATGGTACCTCTTTTTTGTAGAACTTATAAACCTCTGGTTCTTGGTTTCGATCGATCATGTTGATGGTAGATTCTGAGTGGTCAGATATCATATTGATGATAGGTCTATGGTTTGGTAGTAGGTTGTTGTTGATGTTTGGGATAGGAGCCTCCACAAAATCTAATTGTACTGTACCTTCATCAATCAAATCTTGGATTTTGTTTTTCAACCTCCAACACGAATCAATTGAATAGCCTACTTACCCTAGATGATATTGACATCTTGCATTAGGATCAAAGAACTTCGGCTTATACCTTTCACTGGGAGTCTCAGAATGTAGCAGATTATCTCTTCTTAACTTCTCGAGCACCTGACTGAGTGGATTAGGTATTTTGGTGAACTATCTCGAGGCCCTATTAGCCTGTAGTTGGCTTTTGTACTGTGGTTGAGCTAGTAGGGGATTCGTCTTAAAAGAAACTTAGGAGTCAAGGCTTGCATTTAAGTTGATCATGTTGATAGTAACTTCTCTAGGCATATTAGTGGTGGGTTTAGTAGAGGGTGGTCGTTTATCTATTGTTTCTTACAGCTTACCAGAGGAAATGGCACTCTTAATTTGGTACCCTACTACCACTATTTCTGCAAAGCTAAAAGAGGCTTATCTAATCAGGTGAGCGAAGTAGGGCCTCTCAAGGGTGTTAATGAAAGTTATTGTTAGCTCTTTTTCAATCGCAGGGGTAGATACCCTTGCAGCAAGGGACCTCCACCTTTGAGCATATTCTTTAAAGGATTCATTGTGACTTTTCCTTAAGGAAACCAAATCCGTCATTGTTGGTGCCACTTCAACATTAAATCTATATTGCTCATAGAATACTCTAGCCAGCTTCTCCCATGTATTCACCTGATTTAAGTTCAACTGGGCATACCAAGTTAAGGTAGGGCCTGTCAGGCTGTCTAGAAAGGTCTGGAACATGAGTTGATCATACTGTACATACTTGCCCATCTTACATACATACAACCAGGTGTGTAACTTAGGGCATCCAGTACCGTTGTATTTTTCAAAGTCAGATATTTTAAATTTTTTTAAGAAGCTTCTATAATTGTAGGCAAAGAAGTTTGTTATTCCAGCGTACTCAAATCCATCATACCCATCAAGCGTTTTCATTTTTTCAGTGATCTATCGAGTTAACCACTCTTCAAGCTCCTTCAATCTATCCTAGTCAACTTCAGGCTTCAGGTTGATTGGGAATGAGTAAGTATTCAGCTCAAAGGTTGGGTTAGCCTTTGGAAATACCCCTTCATTTTCAAAGGATTCAAAGCCCTGGTTACCTTTAGGGAATGCTTCTTCTGTTTCAAGGGGTAGAGCCTAAATATTCTTTCTATATCGAGTTTTGGAGTGCTCTTCATTTGATGGGGTCGTAAACCTAAGCAAAGAAATGCTGTCAGCAAGGAAGCTCGGTTGATCTACCATCTTTCGCATTGTTCGTTCCAAAGATTGAAATCTCAACTCCGTAGAGTCAATAACCTTGGGGTTGCTGTTGCCATTATTGTTGTTGTTTCCTTGGTTAGCCATTATGGTTAGGGAATAAGTTTTGATGGGACTTCTCTAGAAGGTTTCACGTTTAGGAGCTATCTTAGCGACCTGGGTAAAAACCACTTCTCAAAAAGTTAGCATACAGGTATTTTGAAAAAGAATGCAAATGAATGACATGCAAGTGAATCACATGGATGAAAAGGAGAGGATCGATAAATGATTAACAGAATGGTAAGTTATTCATTATTTTTGGATTCCTGGAGTCTTATTACATGAAAGAAAGAAAGAAAGAAAAAAAAAGGTATAGATCCATCTATGCTAATTTCCTTTTTTTTTTTTTAAGCCAAATGAAATTTTCATCTTCTTTTGGTCATGCTTAGTTGCTTCTTCAAACTCTTGAATTTTCTTCTGAGCCATCTTCAACTGGTATTCCAGGGTATGCGACCTTTGTCTAGATTCTCGGCATAAGTTCGTCCATTTATCTTTCTCATCTTGGAGGATCTCTATACGTGCTTTCATTTCGTCCATATAGGATACCATTTCAGAGTTAGGGCACATAGGGGAGGTTTGAAGGACTTATGGTACCTGATATCGCATTACACCTACCTTGTGAAGTTGATTGTATAAATACTCTTTGGTAACCCGTTGTTTGTCCACTTCTCCTATGAACTCACTCAAATCAATGCTTGGGCTTATGGTCTAGGTATCCCACTAAGCTTTGATCTTGTGAAGTTTGGCTACCTTTTTTATGGAGTGAGGCTCTCAAGATTAAGAGTGAATGGTTCCAATGAAGGTTTGTGAACTATGTCCTGGATCCCTCCAAATTGTCTTACCATGTTGCTTGGATAGTAGCCTTTACACCAGCTCATCCTGATCGGTGGTACAGCATGGTAATTCCTGTAAATTAGTGTGACCCTAGTGTAATTGCTCTACCTAGCAGTCCACAGTACGTCTTCTACTCGGAAATCTTATAAAACCTCTATCCAGATAAGGGTAGGGATATCTTCTAATAATTTGATCTTATCAACAAAAGAATCAATAAGGTCAATCTTATTTGCAAATGCTTCCCTTATTAATTCCAACCCAAAACACTTGATTTGACTGACGAACCAAACCATTAATAGTACCATGCTTGATCTGAGATCTCCATAGCCCCTTTCCCTAAGGAAATTAAGATTCCTTATCCGCTCAGTAAGTAGGGTAGGAATGTAAGACTTACCTTCCTAGAATTGAGCTGCTAACTTTGTTACCCTAAAGTGTATAAGAGGTGACCCACTTAAGAACAAGATAATGGTGAACACAACTAGTACATAGGCCTTGATTCGGTTTTCTCTATAATTCCCAAAAAACAGTGCTTAATTGTTAGAGTTGGGCTCATTTTAGAACTAATGGACTAGATCCCATATCTTGATGGCGTATTTGTTGCAGTTATTCAAGGCCTCATTGATCTCAGTCTTACGAATTCCTAAGAATTTTGAGAAGATATATGTTGGGCCGAAGCTGAGTTTCGAGATGTATATTTCATCTAAAGGAGGAGCTTGGAGCAGTTGAGTGTACTACTCTAAAGTTGGGCTGATTAGATGTGGTCCAAATTGAAAAGTCACTTCTTTAGGCTCCCAGAAATGGACTAAGGTCCTCACTAGCGTAATGTTAACCTTCACTTTGGCTAGTGAGAGTATGGGTCTAATTTTGTTGGTAATGAACTGTTGCTCTCTCGGATTGAAGGTTTGAAACCACTGGTTGAGTATGGGTTTTGGGTTTATAGGTTTGTGGACATGAATCTATTTGGTGAGAATCTTGGCGTTGGATGAGATGGCCATTTCTAAAACATTACAAAGAAAGCATAAATTACAAGGGAAAGATTAATATAAAAGACCTCCTATGTACATCAATTCTAGGAAAAATATAGGAAAAAACAAATATGTACATGATGCCAACAATAAATAAACAAATCAAAATATAAACAAATAAATAACTAAACAATGCAGGTAATTTGAAAATCGATTTTAATTTCAAAATGTTTTTTAGTAGTTAGCCCTCTTGACATTCCCCAGTAGAGTCACCAAGCTATCAAGCCTGATTTTTCACCCTCCCAGTTCTTTTTATAAAATTAGGTCTTCTCTAAGCCAACCAGTATTAAACCTTTACCTATTTAATACTAGCCCTTAACTAGGGCTTAAAGAAAACTATTTTTTCAATTTAAAAAGGGATTGGAGTCGACACTTGATTGGAATCGGGGAAAAAGGTTAAGTTATAACCAATTGGGTGGATTGGCTATAATTTAACTATTGGTCTATCGATTAAAAAAAATCAATTTGTAAAACGGTTTTTTTGAAAACCAAAGATTTAGGGCCAGTGGCTAGTTTATTAAACCCTAAATGGATACTACTTTTTAACTTTCCGAATTTAACTTTGCTTTTCAAATATACCCTTTTTAATTTCTAAAAACATCAAATTATGATACATGCGACTAAATTGATTAATTTACATAAATATTTAAAAATGAAAAAAATAAAACTTTCCATATTTTAAGTCGCCCTGTACTTGCGTAAGGGTACCTATATACCTGCTATTTGGGATCAGACTTCCGTAGTTTGTTTAATGAAAATATAGCGGGTTGACTAATTTTAACTTTAGAAAAATTTCCGAGTTAAAATTTTCGAGTTTACATTTTTACCCATTTTAAGTTGATTTGAGAAAAGATTATAAGGGGTGCTAAGTTGGATTTTATTGTTGGAAAACCTAAAATGCCTTAGTTTGGAAAGGATCTGTTTTATTTTTATTGAAAAAAAAAATTGATTTTCTAAGTGTCAAAAGTAACTTTTCTACTTTTATTCCATTTTATTATTTTCATTATTTATTTATTTACTTTTTATTGTTAGTTAGTTTTTTTTTCTTATGGTTTTTCTTTTGTTTAAATGTGAAAACAAAATAAAATACTTCCTATTTTTTTTTTCTTTTTTTTCCTTTTCCTTGCTTTTTTTTATTACATTTACATAGATAAAAATAAATAAACAAAACAAAACAAGAAAAAATAAATAAATAAATAAAAGGAAATTGGACGAAGGTAGTAAGATGCACGGGTCGGACCTGGGTCGGTCTGGTCGAATCGGACTACTGGACTGAGTTGTAGGTCCATTCTCTAGGTCGAGTCGAATCTTAGCTTCCTCTTCAACAGCACCAGCAGGGCACGATTCAACCCGATCTAGCCTCTAAATCGAAGGGGAAAAGGGTTTTTTGTGTGTTTTTTATTGGGATTGGGGGGGAGGGGAGGGGGGGTGGGGGATGGTAGAGGAAATGCTATGGTTAATGGAGCCCGTTTTGGGTGGTTTTGGAAATGGCGGTCAGTAGTGGCGTTCGCTCCTCTAACATGGTAGCAGTTAGGCACGAATGGAGTGTTGGTTTGGGGATTTAAGGGTATAAGGAGAGTAGCTGTGATGTTAGTTTGGGTCGAAGGACGCTGAAGGTGGTGGTTCTAGGAGAGGGAGAAGGGTGGTGGTTAAAGTTTGGTGGTAGCTACCTTGGTAAAGTTGCTAGGGGTCACGGCAGAGGTTAAAAGCAACTGAGTTAGGGAGCTTGAGCCGCGGGTAGTCTTCCTAGAATGGTGGCTTAGCATAGGTTAGAGTGAAGAGAAAAAATCGAATAGAAAGAGAGAGTGGGTTAGAGAGAAAGTGATCGGGAATGGCGACTGACGTAGCATGCTACGTAGCACTACGTCAATAAGGTCGTCCAATCCGATAATGCCTCGTATCAAGACACGTGGCGCAATCAGATCCTAATACGTGGCAGTCTCTGATGTGATTAAAAACAAAAAGTAAGAAAAAGGCTTCCTTACCTTTGCTAAATTTCGAACCCAAGACCTCATGCTCAATGCTAGTACTAAACCCATATGCTTAACCGTCAAGCCGTTGGCCTATGCCTTGTCCATATGTGCAATTAATTAAATTGCATATAGACTCGGTCGGCTTAAGCTAGATTTAAATCTAAACCCAAGTTCAATGGCCCAACTGCTAAACCTAGATTAAAATTAAAAAGCTACTCTAACAAAATGTTATTTTCTAAAAGAAATTTTATTTTTTTCAATTTCAAAATTTCTTATATTTTGTATTTTCTAAATTTCTTTTTTTTTTCGTATTTTCGTATTTTCTTATATTTTTCTAGAATTCCTATTTTTTCTAAATTTCTTCATTTTTTTTTTGCTTTTTTTAATTTTCTATTTTTTGAAATTTTCTTAATTTAGGACCCAATAACCTTATTTGAAATAAAATAAAATAAAATAAAAAGGGGGCAAAAATTAGGTGTCTACAGGAGCTCATCAACTTATTCACTCTACCATTTTCTTAAGACTATAGAAGCCAATCTTATTGATTGCCTTAACTTGGCTATTAGTCTAGGGGTGAGTAACCAAGGTATAATGGAGCCTTATGTTATGCTTCTCATAAAACTCCCTAATCTTATTGCCATCAAATTGTCTACCATCATCAGTGATCAATGCGTATGGTACTCAAAAGTAGGATAATATGTGGGTAACAATGAAGCCTTGTACTACCCAAGGGGTAATGGTAGCCACAGCTAATGCTTTTAGCCATTTGGTGAAGTAATCAACCGCTACCAAGATAAACTACCTACTTGCCAATGCCTTAGGGAAAGGATTGAGCACATCAAGCCCCGATTAGGCAAACAGCCGAGCAATTGTCATCAAATGCATGTCCGAGCTTGGTATGTGATTAATCAGGCATGCTTTTAACATAGGTGGCATTTTTGAACTAGGGTCTTAGCATCTTCATTCATTGTTAGCGAGTAATAGCCCAGTCACAAAGCTTACATACGAAGCTTAGGATTGGATGTGGTTGCTACATACTCTCATGTAGAGTTCCTCTAAAGCATGGGTGACCTCCTCGGTTTTGAGGCATTTGAACAAAAGGATGCTCTGTCCTTGCCGATACAACATGTCATTGATTAAGTTATAGTTAGCTAAAGTGTACGCTAACTTCAATTCACTGGATGTGACTTACCTATTGGAACTATAGGGTCACTTACCATTACTCCGTACTAAAGGGAATAAATAAAAGTTAAGGATAAATGAGAACACTAGGGTTGCATAGAAAGGCAACTTGTAATATTTTGATATGCTAATGGATGATGTTTGCGTACAAACAAATGGGATTTATATACTAGCCCTACTAAGGTTACAAGCATATATAGAAAAGACAAAAAGGGTAATTTACAATTTGGAATACATGAAATATATTAAAAATGGTAAAAAGGACAAAGAATATTATGTACGAACAGAGTAAGGAATTCTTTTAGAATGTTGTGCCAAAAGACACATGTTACATGGTGGTTAGTGGTCTGGAATAAAATACAATTTGAACCCGGTAAAGAAAAGAGCCTATAGTCACAATTTGGTTTGGGTATTTGGTTCAAGTTAGAATTTGGTGTATTAAAGATGTTCAATGTCCAAATCCACTTCAAGTTAAGTATCTTGTAGTTCGGTTTGGACTGGGGTCGAATGTCGGTTGGCTTAAACAATCATTTGAGGCTAGTCTGCTTGGATATTGTTTAGGTTATGACATGGTTGCTTGGCAGGTCAGCACATCTGCTTGGTTGCTAGAAAACTATGTTGGCATTCATGTGAGCTTGATGCTTAAGTCAGTAGTCAAGTGAAAGATCGAGGTTAGAATAGGAAATTCATCTTGGATGGGGCTTTGAGCTAATATTCTCTGCGTGAGTCCTTGGAGTCCTTTAGCTCAACTACACATGATTGGTTTGAAAAGTTGATTCCTATCATTTACTTAGAGGTTGAAAAGATTTGTTCTTAAATTCAAAAGTGATCTCAAGCTCTTGTTTTGTTTTGGTTCCTAGAGGGTCTTATTCCGGTCAGTGGGAAATCAGGTCAGATATATTGAAGGTGGAGGAAATACTATAATTCTCAACCAATTACATTTGGTAAGCATTGTGGTTTATCCTCTTTAGGACTTTAAATAGACCATCAACTTGTGGAGATAGCTTGCTTTGTCTTAGGTATAAAATCGTTCTTGATTGAAGTGAATCTAAACTAGGTCTCCTAGTTTAAAGGAAATAGTTTGGCAGCTACAATTACCACTCTCTTGTTGTCTCTGGTTGAACTTAGAGATCTTTCTTGCCACAAACTAATGTAGCTTTTGTAATTCTCGAGCTAGATTGACTCCAGATTGACTCTCTTTAGCAACCGTAGGGTTACTGATTAGATTTAGGGGATTAGTGGGATTGAGGCCATAGATGGCCTTGAATAGAGTCCTCCCAATGGTGTTATGGACAGTTCGGTTATATGCGAATTCTATAACTAGTAGACATAGATCCCAATCTCTCAAGTTTTTTTCTCACAATAGTTATGAGTAAATTGCTTAGTATAGACACCCTATTTTTACCTCTCTTTTTTATTTTTCAAAATTTTTAGAATAGGTTAAAAGGTCTTAAATTAGGAAAAATACAAAAAATAGAAAATGAAGGAATATCCAAAAAAAAAAAAGAAATCTAGCAAAAATATTTAAAAAAGGAAATAATACAAAAAAAATAAGCAATTTGGAAAAAATGAAAAAATTTACAAAAATTGAAAAGTCACAAAAAATTAAAAAAAAAAAGAATTTAAAAAATAATAAAAATTTTAAGTAGTTTAATAGTTTTATTAATATAAATAAATTTAAGGAAAGGACCATTGGACTTAAGCTTAGATTTGAATTTTGCCTGGATTGACTTAGCCCATATGTGTAATTTAATTGCATATATGAATAAGGCAACGGCCAACGACCTAACGAATAATCATATGAGCATAGCATTAGGTATAATTTGGAGGTTAGGGGTTTAAATCTTAACTAAGGTCGGGAAAACCTTTTTATTTTTTTCGATGATACAATGCCACATCAAGTACTACCACATGTCAGGGTTTTACTGTGCCATGTATCTTGATATGTGGTAACCTCGAATTGGCTGACGCTGACATAGTAAGCTACGTAGCATTTCATGATTCAATGACTTGGTTAACATAGCACCACGTCAGCATTTTCCCTTTCTTTCTCCCTTCTTTCTTGTGATTTCCTCTACTTTCCCCAGCAAAATAGACTTTACCCCATCACTTTGGATCCAATTTCGGCATAAATTCTATATACATACGCATGGTTTCTTGATTCGATCTTATTCACCACATGGCTTACTTTGAATAGAACCTAAGAACACATCCAAATTCATGCATTTGGCTACTCAAATCGAACTCTAAGAATTAGAAAAAAAATGAAAATCTGGAAATTTATATTTAATCTAATTTTGATTTTCCTTGCTTTATAAGTTGAATTTTTATATAAAAGGGGTTTTAGGGAATTCATTTGTCACGAACAAGCATTAGAATCGACCTACAATCCTCTCCAAACATCAATTCGAGCTCTCTTTCTCTATACTTAGTCCACTTCTCTCTCTAACTTTCCCATCGACACATCCCACTCCAGCCCAAGCTAGCACCACAACTAGGTCCCTCTAACCACCAATAACCAAACCCAACAATTCTTGTTTGTTGTTGTAGCTCCTAGTTGCTGCTGACATAACCAAACCCCCTTTACTACTACAACCTCCCACTCAAACCCCTACATCCATTACTACTTAAACTAAACTAAGCCCACTATACACTACACCACACCATAAAATGCAAGACCCAACCTACAACTAACCCCCAGTAGCTGCCACATGATATGAAGCTCCACCATCGCTACCCTCCATTCCGACGATTGCCTATTCCTCTTCCTTTAGCTTAAGCGTTGAACCCCCCCCCCCCCCAAAACTTAATTAAATACATATAAAAAACCATTTTCCCCTTCGCTTTGGTAGTTAGATCAAGCGGAGTGAATCCATAGTAGCTATAGTGGACCCCTTTCTTCGCAATCCAAATTGGATCCACTGGAGCTCCAAGATCTGACCTAAAGATCAAACCTAACTCGTGTGTCCATTTGCTGTTCGATCCGAACCCTCTTCTTATTTGGGGTTTTGTTATTTCTATTATGGCATTTTTTATTGATTTATTTATTTCTTAAGTATTGTATTTGTATTGAAAAAATTTGAAAAAAAAAAGAGAGGAAAAGGAGTAAAAAAGAAAGAAAGAAAGAAAGAAAGAAGTAAAATAAAATAAAATAAAATAAATAAAAAGAAAAAAGAAAAATTTTTATTTATTTTTGCTAAGTAAAATAATAAATAAAGAATAAAATTAAAATTAAAAAAAAAGTAAAATAAAAATAGAATAAATGAACAAATAAAAGCCATTTTATCACTTAGAAAATCGATTTTCCAAAAATAAATAAAAATAAATGGACCCTTTTCAAATTACGACTATTTTAGAGTTTTCAAAAATAAAAGACCAATTAGAATCTTTTAGAATAATTCCTTAAATAAATTGAATTGGGTAAAAAACGTAAACTTAACCCTCTTCGAAAGTTAAAATAAACCCAACACACTAAAGTTTGACAAAAGAATTACGTGGGTTTGATACAGAATAACAAGTATGTAAGCACTTACAAGGCGACGGTAAAATATAAAAAAATTAAAAAATCGATTTTTCCTTTTTTTTTTTAGTTTAAAGTACTCAAGTTATCTAATTCAATTAAATAATGGAGTTTTGTTCTATAGAATTGAAAAGTGATTTTTATGATTAAGATTAAAATTGGAAAGTTAATGGTACCCGTAAGGGTTTGCAAAAAAACCTAACCTTCGAATCCAAATCTTTGGCTTTTAAAACTGTTTTTGTAAAATTGGTTTAATTGATAGATTAGTAGTTAAGTTGTAGCCAATCTATCTAATTGGTTATAACTTAACTCTTTTTTCCTGACTCTAGTCGGGTGATGACTCTAATACATTTTTAAATAAAAAAAAAAAACTAGTTTTCTTTAAGTCCTAGTCAAGGGTCAGTATTAAACTAATATGGTTTAATACTGATCGGTTTAGAGAATATTAATTTACAAAAACTAAGAGTGAAAAACCAAGCTTGATACCTAACGTCTTGTCCACCACTTTAGTTTGGCCATTAGTTTGAGAGTAGCTACTAGACTTGAACATAAGTTTAGTGCCAAGTTGGCTCTAAAGAGTCTTTCAAAAATAGCTAAAAAAATTGGTATTACGATATGAAACAATAGTTTTTGGCACTCTATATAGTCGGACAACTTCCTGTAAAAACAAATCAGTAATATATAAAGCATTATTAGTTTGATGGCATGTGATGAAGTGTATCATTTTACCAAAGCGATTCACTACAAAAAAAAAAAATTGAAGCTTTTCCCTTAAATGTTCAGGGCAACTTTAAAACAAAGTTCACGTTCAGGTTGGCTTAAGATAAAGATGGTGTTAGTAAAGGCATATGCTCTCTATGGGGCTCTCTTTTTCTCTTAGCTCTCTTACATACTTCATAAATACTGACTACCTTATGGATATCCTTGGCCTAACCAAGGTTTTCTTTCAACAGATTGTATCACGTCCTAGTGTAGCATGGGATGCACCATTACATAGGAATACCTATTAAAAACATAACTTAACTTGCTCATTCATCAAAAGACAACATTGTTTACATAATAAAGGGTTTTTATATCGAAGTTCAGCTGGATTTCCCGTTACAACTTATGTACACAACATGATATTTACATCAAAATATGAACTAGCTTTTTCCTTTGTCATCTTCATAGAAATAAGATTCTTAACTTAGTATAAGCTCCATACAAAAGTTGCTGACTTTGACTTACACTCTTAGTATATGTATTCCCCCTTAGTGTTAGGCCCTTCATGATGCTATTAACCTAAGGATAAAACATTTTATCCTTATCAACTATTAAAGCTGAGTGAGAATGGATAACATTCAACACAATATAGACAATATGATAGACGATATTGCATATTTCAACTGAAACATTTCAATCATAACCCGCAAGTTCAACTTCGCATATGCATTTGCCTAAGTAGGCATTTATTGCTAGAATGTAGCATGCTATGCTCATACACATGGCATGCATTAGTATTGATATCCTATGCCCTCCAAACTTCTTTTGGTTATTTGACATAGCAGGACATTTGGATACAATGCCTAGGAACTTGAGGTAACAAAGAGTTATCTGAGAGTAGGACCTCTAACTTTGCTTTTCAAAATTAGACTACACACTGTAGTTCACCAAATCAAAGTGGCAATACTATCAAAATAGACCACATACTGTAGTCTACCAAATTTGACTATCAAATAGTCACAATGTTCAGCTAATGCAATCTAAATGCTTCCAAAAGCTGAGTCCATTAAGCCATATTTTTTCCACGATCACTTGGAAGCCTCATTCTGAAATTTCTGACTTGTAGGTCCCTTTTTGTGCCATACAGTGCTGTGTCGTGCCATGTCATGATATGCAATAGCAACTCAAGAATATCAATCAATATTATCAATCTTTAAGTTTTATTCAACCCAGTTATCTGATTTTGGTTTTTGAACTCTTCCTAGCAAAATTCTAATATGTTACTTAGGGTTCACTTAGGTGAATACCTAGAAGATTGAGTTAGCAATCACTTAACTTCCCTGATTAGCACAATCATTCGTAAACATAGTTCATCACCCAACATAGCAACATAACAATTCAACCGAGGTACAGTTATTGTCATTTATAATTACCACATCAGCATTTCACCATAGTAGCAAATCAATTCACCCAAGATATACTCAAATTCAATCAACATAGCATCAAACAGCACATAATGTTATGAACAGTAATATATCTACTCCAAGCATGGGTTAGATCCACTTACTTGGGCTTAGCAATAGCGCAATATTCTATACTTCATGACATGGTCCTTCCTTACTTATTGATAAAGGCATATTTTTCATGTTTTAAATGTGCAAATTAGATAGAATTATTCTTAATTTTATAGAAATCATTAAGAAATGGTACTTAATTATTTTCATTTGAACATTTTAGGAATTAAAGGATTTAAAGCGGCAATACAGATGATTTAGAGAAGTTTTACGCAAATGAATGAAGTCTAAGTCAATGCATTGCAATTTGGAATTCAACATAGCCAGCCTTTCAGTTAACCTACACTTACACCGGCGGCCTTTGGAGTCTATGCCACCGGCTTTGAATCCTATTGTCGGCCTATCAACCGGCCTTCATTAAAAAAAAGCTTTATATGAGCCAGCCCTAGTGTTTCTTATAAATAGCTTTTGTTTTTTTAGAGACACATATTTTCCTCATACTTAGAGAGTCGTAGAACAGTCATTAGATAGTTCTTGAAGAATTCTTCTATAGAATCGCTTAGATCATCAAGAAGATTTTGCTTTGGAGACCAAGTTTTGGAGTTGCAATTGAAGTTTATCTTTTCCAATTACAAAATTGGTGACATCTATTTTAATTATATTTTTGTAATTCGGTAAATTATTCATGCTTTCAATTATGAATTTCCTTCAATTTCAATAAGTAGTTGTGCTTTTGTTTCAAATTCCATGCTTGGCTAAATTTATTTATGGGAATTGATGAAACCGTAGATAGCTAAGATGATGATTGTGTTCATGTTATAGTATTAATAGATATAAGGATGATTCATTATTGTAATTTCTATGATTTCAATTATAGTTGTTTAATTGATTATAATTGTTAGAAACCCTAGTGATACAAGAGTTAATATAGGGTTTGTTAGAAATTCTTGGCTAATTTGATTAATTAATGTGGAATCAATGTTAATTGAATTAATTAGAAATTATCTAGAGATTAATATGATGTCTAGCAATTGATTATTCACAGAGACATTAGGAATAATTGATTTAGGACATCAAGCAATCATTGTATCAACAAATATCTTATTGAAATTTAGAGTCTACTGTTAATTGGAAATATGGGAGCTGACTGACTAATTAGGGGTTTAAATCCTTAAGTTTCAAGGTATAATAATTTCACTTGAATGACTATATAGCTAATAATCTATATAACATGATAACAATTTGATTTTCATAATCTAGGGTGAATTCTGTTTTTCCCACAGTTCTCAATTGATTACTCAGTTTTAGAAATTTTATAGTTATTTTCTTTTTAGTAGTTTTAGTATAGTTATTAGATTAGTTAATTAATTTTTGATTGCATGAATATTGGTAAGAAGTATCATAGGTTTAGTAATATTATAGTCCTCGAGGGATTGACAACTTTACTTGCTCTGTATTACTTAATTCTGATTCAGTATAGTTGTTGGAGTATTCGCAATTTAATTTATATATATATATATATATATATATATATATAGTTTAAGCGAATCACTTATCACTCCTATGAAAACATAGCACAGTCTCTAAATCAAGTATAGATTGAACTTGAACTATTATAAGATTTAATTTTCGCGTTTTTAAACTTCATTTAATCGTATCTTACTCATTTCTTATCCGATTTCAATAAAATTTATATCGTTACGATCATTATTTTGAGTACTATTAATATATATTAAGAATCAAAACTAATCAATATTGTTAAAACCCCAAAAATAGCTTTTTCTCATTACGACCTGACTGTAAGCTGCCCTAACTCTATAATTGACTCGAGTAAGCTTTGGCATTAGATTAAAAACCATCAAAATTATACTTTCCAAACTTGTCCAACAATACTTATTATACCCCAAAGTGTTTATTTGATATGGATTTAACAAATATTCTAAAGTTACTATATTACATATTAAGCTAATATATAAGCTTCTACTAGGAAAATCTGTAATAAATAGTATAATAGCTCGATTAATCTCATGAAAAATCTTATGGACTCACAAAAATATGTAGTTTAATTATTAACCATGAATTATATTAAACTAGCTGTTATATATTTTTACGAAAATAGTGGTTTTAGCTCAAAAATTATGGAAAATTAAGAAAAATAAATAAATTTATGAGTGAGATAAAAGTTAAATATTCCAAATATAATCATAAACATCCAAAAGTTTAAACACGTAGGGCTCATTTATTAATTTCATAAAAAATTAATTATTTCAATAATTCGATAAAACTAGCAGTTTTATTCAAAATAATTATAAAAAATAGTAAACTTGCTTAATTTAAAAAATTATTGTTACCAAAATTAAATATATATATATATATTATGTGTATTACATACAAAAATTGAGATTGAAACAACATCATCTAATATTTATAAAAATTTGATTAATTTTCGTCTAAACAAGGAATTTTATTAAGGACCTTATATTTCCAATAATTATTTCACTAAAATAAAATTACTACATTAATCTATAGATAAAATAACTTCAGAAAACCAAGTTTCATAAATAAATAACATCATTTGATATTTTTAGAATAATTACAAAATTTCAGCTGGAAATTTGGTTCACCTATACCGGTTGCCTCCAGCCACTCTCTAGCCATCCAACCTTGTTGGAACACCTCTTCTAGTGGTGCTTTCCTTGATCTCAAATGTCCATCACAATTGGACACTAATAGCCTATTGAACTGGTCTGATCAGATTCTGTACCCTATTTTTAATCTACCTTTCTTATTTTTTTTCTAATTTGTTTCAAAAATTTCTAGAGTGTTTTTATCATATTTTTAGACTTTCAAAATATTTTTTTTTTGAATTTTACAAGCCCTATTTATTTTTCCAAATGGATAAGAATTTATAAAAATTGGATATATGGCTTACACATGTCATTTTTTTTTTATTTTCAATGCATAAGGTGTTATTTCCTCATTTCTTTGCTTTTGACTCACTATTCAAATTAATCCTAAGCTACCACATAGGTATGATGACTTATCCTTACATTTTTTTACTAATTTTTATATTAATTTACCTTATTTTAATAATAATTTCTTATTATATATGTATATTTAATACAAATAATGCATATTCTATGTTAATACATGTATATTACATATTATTTGAACTTCATTTATTATTTTTGTAAGTTAATTAAATTATCTCTAATATCTCGTTATATCTAAAAGCTCGAATTTTACGATTATCGGATTTATCGATAAATTAATTTTTTATGAAATTAATATTTTTATATAGCTTATTTTGAGAAATTGACTTTACTTGAACTACTTCATCTTTTGTGAAGTTTGAAATAAAACTGATAATTTAATCTGGTACCTTCAATTCAGGGGCTCGGATCCTAGAGTTCCTGAACTAGCTCTAAATCCTAAGGTATTACAAATTAATTGTTTTGCTCTTTCCAAAATAACTAGATAATCTATCACTATAAGCTTCCTTAACAATAGCTTATGCATGGAACTGTTAGGTATGCATGGAACTATTAGGTATGCATAACCTTCTTTCTTTGAACAGATAGCCATCCTTAAGGTAATATGCTTTAATAGCAACCCCTTCTCTATACTACTTAGGAATAGGAATGAAATAGGGGGTTATGAGCATACTGCTTAGTGGTAAGTGAAAATCCTAGTAATTTTGTTTGTAAGGTGGTTAGTAGGGTTTACCGATGTAACTGAGCATCGATGACCACGTTGGCGCTTCTTTTCTTATGTTAGATTAGATATGAAAAACCTTTCATAAACTCTAACCACTTAGCTTTCCTCTTCGAAAGTTTGTTTTGACTCTCAAAGATGCTTCAATGACTTGTGGTCAGTGTAGATTACAAACTTTCGTAGTAATAAGTAGTGTTTCCAAATAGTAAGAGCTCGAAAAAGAGAGTACAACTCTTTCTTGTATACAGAATAATTCAATGCGGCACCACTAAGCTTCTCACTATTGTAGGCAACCGATTGTCGGTTTTGCATTAGGATGGCACCGATTCAAATGCCTAATGCATCACATTCTAGTTCAAATGGCTTATGAAAATTTGGAAGGGACATAATAGGGGTAGTAGTGAGCTTCTCTTTAATCTCCTTAAAGCTTTGTTCAGTTTGATCACTCTATTAGAATCCTTCACTCCTTTGTTAGCTCGGTCAAGGTTAGTCACTAATTTAATTTTCCTGCTTTAAATCACAATGGGATGATATCCCCTAGTTGGTAATCATACTGGACTGGGTGCTTCAAAGGATTTCGAGCTTATACCTTTTCATTGAATGTGAAGCCTTTGACCGAGGTCATTGTTTACCGTTAGGAGTTTTACCTTTGGCTTCTAAGATAGAACAACAAGAAGCAGGATAATGAAAAAATAAGAGCTTTTGGAGTGGCAAAAGCAGGGGTGAACCTAAGCATCATCATCCTCCTTTCAGCAATGACCAAAATGATGCCAAATGGCCACATATTCAGGAGGTAACGATTGTGTCTTTTAGAATATAGTTCTTCTTTTTCCCTTATATATTTATTTTCATTTAATTTTCTTACATTTATCTTTGTAGGGTTTTGTTCAATCTAGCTCCTGTGTAAAAGAGCCTCCATTACTCCCTTAGAATCTTGATAAGGACAATAACTATAAGGTGTTGGTAGACTATAGAGATTCTCCTGGAGAGTATGTACAAAATGATGGTAATGGTGATTTATACACCTTGGCTGCTTATGTTGATATCGTCAATTATAATAATGAGGTATGCCTTAATGGAACACAAGTACTTTTGCTCGTATCGACTATAGTTATTGAAACTCATGTTGAAGCTTTGCTTTATTAGGGTATTTATGACATGACTATTCTAGTTCAAGCAACCGATCCTCCTTATGTACTTATTTGTTGTTATGCTTACTATTCATTCTTATCCCCTAATTGTTGACTTATCCCATTAAGATAAGGAAACAACTTTGATACTTGATATCAATTTGGAGGAGACCATAGGATTTCATGGATTTGATGTGCTTACACATCTTGTGGTGCCATTGGAATTACTTTATTCTAGTGCACCTTGATGTGATGTGCTCTATTAGCATTTTTTTTTTAATGATAGTTATTTTTTATTTTGTATATAGTTTATTTCAATTTTGAATCTTTCAATCTATATATATATACGCGTGTATGGCATTACTGCTGTCAAGCTTACCATAGAATTGCTTTAGCTTAACATAGCTATGATCACTTTGATCACCTTTTGAGGGAAAGCAAAAGGGTAATACACTTGCTAACAACTTAAAAGTAGTTTCACTTATCATAGCATGACTGCTTCGATCATTCATGATTAAGGCCACTTCAACCTTAAGTTTTAAGAGAGGCATTATAGTCGCTAAGCCTACTGTAAGGTTGTTACAACTCGTGACAACTTGAGATCGCTTTGATCTTAATATTTGGATAGTGTGAAGGGACATTATGTTCACCTTATGCCTAAAGTCAAGATTTCTACCAAGCGATAACGACTACCATGATGAGATCACTTTAATCTCTCACATCTGAGGTTACTTCAACCCTATAGTCTATGTTAAGGCATTACAGTTGCTAAGCTTGCAATGGGTTACTATGACTTGCTATAGCTTGAGATGGCTTCGAACTCAACATTTGGATGGCATAGAAGGACCTTATGTTTATGGTATGCTTGGAGTCAAGATTACTACTAAGCAACAACGACTATTGTGATGAGATCTCTTTGATCTCTCATAGTTGAGGTTAATCCAACCTCGAGGTTGGTGCTAAGGCATTGCAACTACTAAGCCTATTGCAGGTTTGTTTTGATCTATTACAGCTAGGATCACTTCTATCCTATTGGAAAAAAAAAAATAAAGTTAGATGGCAATGGATATGGAAAGTGATGAAATCCATTACTATTCCGTTTCATTCACGAGGAATTACATAACACTTTACAAAAGAAACTTCTTAACATACTGAAAATTAATAGGAGTTGTGATAGCATCAGTGTTAGCAATATCCACTATCATGGATGTCTTCTACAATGAAAGGACCCTCCCATTTTGGAGTAAACTTTGAGGTTGTGAGTCCTTTCCTTACATGCTCAGCTGTATGAAGAACGACATCACCTTATTTGAGTGAGCACTTCCTCATAAAGCAATCATATACAATACTTAACCTTTGGAGGTAGTTAGCTAAGTTATGTTTGGCCATATCACGTTTCTTATCTAATTCCTCCAAGTCTAAGATTCTAAGTGTATTAGGCTTTAATTCAACATTTAAAGCTAGGCGAGCTGATGGTAATAGAACCTCAACTGGTACTATGGCCTCACCACATATTAAAGAAAATGGTGTTGGTCAAGTAGGTATACATTTAGAAGTACGATATGCCCATAATGCCAATGGCTGCTTATCATGCCACTCCTTTTTATTATCATGTACCATTCGATGAAGGATTTTCAAGAGTGTTTTGTTCATCGCTTTGGCTTGACCATTTCTATTTGTATAATTTGGCATGGACTTTATGTGCTTGATATGATAAAATTCCAACAATTGCCTAACATGAGAATTGATAACGAAGTTCCATTATTTGTCAGCACACACTTCGGGAATCCAAATCTACAAATGATATGCTCCTTCATTAAGGTAGCTACTGTTAGTCCAATTGCCTTTTTTAGTGGAATAACTTCTAGCCATTTCATAAAACACTTCGTGTTGACTAGTATCCATATGCATCCTTTAGATGGTAGATGTATGGGATTGATTAAATCAAATGCCTAAGTGTAGATTCATGAGACTTTGTAGCTCAAATGCTAGAGTATGAATAGCATCGCTATGGAGTTAGCATGGGACATACTTTTCAGCAAAATTATAGGCGTCCATCTCCATAGTCGACTAATAATATAGTTTTCTACTACCTTGGTGTTTACTACATTCTCTAATAGAGTTCCTTTAGAATCATATCAGTTAGGTGGTGCTGTACATGTTAAAGGTTATCTTTGGATAAAGATCCGATAGAACTTGTCTCCTTGTAAAATGTACTTCTTTACTTTTCTGTTAACTATCCTATCATCTCGACTATTAGTAAGTATGACATTATTCTTTAAGAAGTTATTATACAGGTATCGCCAGTCTCAAATGGTTGCAATGAATTTGCATTCTACCTCATTAGGCACTAAGGAATAGTTTGGGCAACCCAGTTGGAGTTGACATGCATCTTCACATATTGATGGCCAATAGTATCTTACGTGTTGGATTCATTGGTAGAAAGGTGGCCCGTCCTCACTACACCACAAATCATTGAGTTTCATTTGAACTTCTTCTATTGAGATACATTGAGATAAGATCCTTTCATCCCCTTTTTAATACAAAGCACCATGGATGGATATGAAATTCTTCAATGTTGTGATAGAAGCAACTTTAGGACTTGTTAATTATGCCTTAATAAGGGTATGCCAATCATCCTGTGACTCCTTATCATCTTCAATCAATTACAAGGTAGTACAGGGCATACTCCTTTTGGTTACTTAGATGCCTAGCTCACCGTCTGAATCTTAGATTAGGACCTTGGAAGCCATGGTCATTAAAACATTAGCATAATGATTCACAAATTGTTTGGCATGCTTGTATCTTATTGATTGGAACTTGGAGACTAATGTTTATATTACAACTCTATATGGGCTAAGTATAGGTTCTTGCAACCTAAACTCCCCATTAGCTTATTTGATGATCAAATTAGAATCACCCTTAACATATAAGTGAGCCATACTTGTTGAGTTGAAAGTAATCTAAGTAAGAGAGCCTCATGCTTGGCTCCATTATTTGTGCAACAAAAGTCCAATTTATATGCCAAAGGTATTTCATAGCTAGCTGGGGATGTCAACACAACTTTAGCTCCCAATCCAGTACTTTTGGATGAACCATCAAATTGTAGGTACCATTCTTTATTTATGTTTATAATGAGTGTATCTTCTCAAAAATCTTCAAGATTAGTTTGACTAGCATTATTAGTACTTAACCTAGGGAATTAGGCTAGTAGTGCGATAGTACTTGTAACTTGATCGCCTTCAGAGATGACATGGTGATGTTAAAATCTCTAAGGAGTAACATCCATTTAGGAATTCTATGAGATAGCACCAGATGCAATAATAAGTACTTGATGAGGCCAGTATTAGTCATGATAATGACCTTATGTGCTAAGAAATAGTAGCGCAACTTCTGAGTTGTAAATACTGGTGTAAGATGGTGTTTCTCATACACAAGGTAGTTAGTTTCACTAACTTGAAGCATTTGAATCAAGTAACACATTGGATGTTCAATACCACCTACTTCTGGTACCATCAACGCCCCAATGGACTTGTTTATAGATGTCAGAAAATGAATAATTTGCAACCCCTATATTAGCATGGTTACGATTTGTGGGGAAGTTAGTATCCCCTTAATCTTTTAGACATGGTTCGCAAGTTAGATCTTAAGTCGACCGCAGGTCATTGGATCAGGATCGTAGATTCGAGTCAAGCTTTACCAACTTCAACAGCAATAGCAGCTTGATGGTGCGATTCAGGGCGATTCGAGGGGAATTTTTGGTAAGTAAGGGTAGATTCGTATGTTTCCGATTAGAGATAGTAGGGGTAGGTCCAATACCGTGGCTAGCGATGGTGGTTTGGCAGTGGTTGTGAGCGGTGGTTGGCGGTGGTGGAGCTTCTCGTCACTTGGAGGTTACTGGAGATGAGTAGGTGATCGATTTCGAGGTTAAGGAACCAGAAGAGCTCAGTCGTGGAGTAGATTTAGGCCTAGGGTGGTCGAGAATGGTGGTTCGAGTAAGTCGTGGTGGTGGCGATGAGGGTTTAGGTGGTGATTGCTGGTGGCACTATTAGGGGGTACGGCGGGGGT
Source organism: Lumnitzera racemosa (assembly GCA_024138005.1). NCBI lineage: Eukaryota > Viridiplantae > Streptophyta > Magnoliopsida > Myrtales > Combretaceae > Lumnitzera > Lumnitzera racemosa. Next base: position 106,411 of record JAMXBC010000012.1, read on the forward strand.
CAAGAGAGGTTGGGTTAGGGAGCTGACAGAGTCAGGGTCATGATTATGGTGGTGGTTGGGCTCGAGTTTGGCTAGAGAGAAGAACTCGAAGAGAGAGAGATTGGTAGAGAGAAAGAGAATGGTGAGAGAGAGAGAAATCTTGGGAGTTCAATCCGAAGCTGGGGAATGGTTCTATGTGTCCGTGTGAGCTCCTTTGACACCATTTTATACCTGAATCAACCCTAGAAACAAGGAAAGTTAGAATTGGATTTAATGAAAAATGCTCCAAAACTTAGTTTTTTTCCAATTTTTGAAAGCCAATTTGAATGTGCTTTTGACTGAATCTAGACTTGTTCTTAACACCAATTCGAGGAATGCCATGTTTAGTGCGAGATTGATGTAAGAAACTATGTGCCTATGTGTGGAATTTGTGTAGAAATTGAAGCTAAGGTAGAGGGAGTGGGCTGTTCTTGAGAAGGAAAAAGGAGGAAAATCGAGAGAAAATGGGGGGAAATTGAGGGAAAGGAAGGGAAAGTGCTAACGTGGTGCTATGTCAGCCAACTCGACGAACCTCGACCTACCACGTGTCATCATGTAATAGGTGGCAGCTGACGTAGCATGCTACGTGGTGCCACTTCAGTAAAGTCGTCCAATCTTGACACGTGGCGTAACCAGATCTTGACACATGACAGTGTATTAGCTAAAATATAAGAAAAAAGCCTCCCTACCTTTACCAAGATTCGAACCCAAAACCTCATGCTTAATGCTAATGTTATGTCCACATGCTTAATTGTCAAGCCGTTGGCTTGTGCCTTGTTTATATGTACAATCAAATTGCACATATAGACTTAGTTAGCCTGAGCTAGATTTAAATCAAAGCCCAAGTTCAAAAGCCCAACTTCTAAACCAAAATTAAAATCTATCCTAATAACACATTATTTTCTAAAATTTTTTATTTGAATTTAATTTTCTACTTTTTTTGTAATTTTTCAAATCTCTAAATTTTTAAACTTCATTTTCTAACTTTTTTTTTTTTATCTTTATAGGGTTTCTTTCTGAAATTTCTTTTTTTTTTTGTATTTTTCTATGATCCTTATTTTTTCTAAATTTCTTGATTTTTTTGGGTTTTCTTTAATTCCCTATTTTTGAATTTTTTTTTCCTAATTTAGGGCCTACTAAGAAAAGAAAGAAAATTAATTAAAATGAAACAAATAAAGGGAGGGCAAAAATTAAGTGCCTACACATATGAAATTGTATCCGTAGCTTCTTGATTGTTATGTGTTGGAAGTAAATTCCTATGAACATCATTATTGTTTTCCAGTTTGAGCTCACTGCACTAGAAATTTTCATTGACAATCTTCCTTAGTATCCAATACTCCCTTGTTGGATGTCCAACAAATTTATGGAACCAACAAAATTTGGTGTCATTCTTCTCTTGAGCTATTGGTTTGTGCTTAACCTTCGGTAGTCTAATTACTTCGTCTCTAAGCCAACAACTAAGGACTACATGTACCTTGTTCATGGGGCAAGGGAACGGTGGAATGTCTACAGTAATATTTCTTCTGAGCTTCTTACTACCCTTATACCCTCCTTCTTGGATAACATTAACAGATGGTTGTCTCTTCTTGCTTGGGTTACCCCTTTGCTTAGCAATGGAATTGTTTGTTCATCGTGCATTTTCCACCCATACTGTGAAGGATTTAAGTGATAGATTCTTGACGCGCAACACATATTTGGTGAACATCCCCATCCTAATTTGCAATTACACGAATTAATGTAATAAAATGTTCTGACTTTTTTTTGCCATTTTTAAAATTTAGTATAAATAGTATAAATTTTAATTAAGTTTCAATATAATTATTAACAATGATACAAAAATTTACATTGAAATCAAAGAAATTCAAACAAATTATCATGATTAGATTAAGTTCAAGAGACATTCAAAATCAAAGTCAAGAGACATGAATGAAAGGATATCATTTAAATTCTATCCACAAACAATGTTTGTAATTTAAACTTGAATATATGAAAGATATGTAAATGGCCTGTGATATTGAGCAAAGCATAAGGTATCATAGTATATTAGATGGCAAGCATCGACGCATGAGGGCATCGTGCAACAAGTGTCATGTAAGGGTAGTATGAGCTTTAGTTGTTGTATGAAGATGTCATACAACAAGCATAATTCAATAATGTTATGTAAGATAAATACCACATAAAGAAACTATGAAACAAATATCATACAAGATTAGCCTTATCAATTCATCAATACATCAAGTAGAGAGCTCCTCTTTTGATTGTTCATCTTCCCCTAATTGATTGTCCATTCAAGAGGGATGGGTCATCAGCAACTATTGATGTCCCTACCCCCTCATGCTACCATTGGATGGTCAAAGAGATATTTGCTATGGAAGGATGGCATTAGTCTGAATCATCAGCACTTTAGAGATTAGCTAGCTTTATTATTGTCATAGTGATAAGATAGAGTTGTATCGCTACTTGACGGACCTAAAGTTCATTAGTCTCTAGAGTTGCAAAATAATAGAGGAGCATATTGTCTTAACTTCAAGGCAATATGTTGTTGATAAGTATAAATCACTCTACACTTTTTAAGCACATTTAGACATAAATTGACCATAATTGTGTTTATTTCTCAAGTTCTTGATATTTAATTGTGTAATATATCAATTTTAGATGATTTAAGAGCACAGAGATAATATTTATTTAAGAAAAGTGAAGACAAGATGAAATTACACAAGAACAAGGAGATTTGGAGCAATCAAGAAAGTGATAAAAGAAGATTTGAGTGCTCGACCCTCGTTATTCCCTCCATTATAGCCGTGATCAAGGGAGTAACCAAGGTTGAAGCTACTTTTCCACCTATTCATTACAATAGTGACTCCACCTCAGAAGGGTGATCATGTTCTCAATCATGAGTATGATGAGGTAGAATGTTTGTGATGAGAAGATCACTCTCTAAGTTATGGGTATGGCCACTATGATTCTTTTTAAATTGTTTCATATGAACTGGTGTGTGGAATAGGTCTTAACACTAGGGGATGTCATGAAGTGATGTATTTTGAGCCCTTTGACGAGAAGAATATAAATGCACCACAATTTTCATCAAGTCATCATCATAAACTTTTCATCATATCATATCACACCACATCACCAACCCTTAACATACCTATTCATCTAGCTTATACCATTTTTTGTGTTTTGTTCAGTTGTTCTTTAGGACAATAGTTAATGTAAATCGTATTCTTCCTTGAATTACTCAAGAGAGCTAATGGGACTTCATTGTTCATGTATTCATGAGACTTCTACAATAGAATAAAAAGGGGGGTTTACTTTTTACTTATTCCGTGTTCTATTTCTATTTAATTATGATTCCTGTTAGTGTATGTTATTTGTTTATCATGTGTAAGTAGTACGTTAGGATTTGCTACATCCACTTAGTATGATTAAGTGCATGGAATAGTAGTTTCCTGATATTTTTATTTCTGATGACTTGAACTTAATTAATCTAATTATGGTGTAGTTATGACATTGACTTAGGTTAGATTTCAATAAAATATGCCGAGAGACAATTCTATTAAATAGATCTAATTCATTAGAACACCTTACTCTTGATAGTAGAGATATTATTAGGAAAGTTGCTACATTTTTAGGGAAATTGATAAATTAAAATGATATTAATGCGATCTGAGTTAGCTGTTAATTAAAAGGTATTCTAATAGACACAATTAGGATTAGAAGTAAGTAATTTTGAAAAGAATGCTTGCATACCTGTAATTTTCCATAGATAACAAGTATTAGGACAAAAAAAATATATTGGTAGTATCATACTAAGTGGTGAAGCAAATTCGTATGTTAATCATTGTAGTGTTAATAGTTTTTGTAGCATTTGTGTTGGATAAAAGTTGTTGTAGATTAATATAGTTTAGCTAGTAAATTAGATATTTTAATCTTTTTATCACTTGATAAATTTGCTTGCTAGATCATAGAAAGATTTATTAGTACTAGTGCTTCTATCCGTTCTTAGTGGAGACGACCTTATAATCATTTGTACTATAAAATGATAGGTACACTTGCCTGTTGAACCGAGTTGAGGATAGAATATAGGTTTATAAATTGTAAAACTCGAAAACTCTATTTAGAGGTGATCAGTTGTTTACATGGAAGTAATGAGGTAAGAGTGTCAATAGCATCTATGTACTCATAGTTGAGCAATAATAGTTGTAGGCACTAGAGGTGGGCATGGTTTGTACCCTCACTCCCACCCACCTTAGCTTTATAAAACTGAACCTAATATAATGGTTTAGTTTTTTTTTTATTGAAATTGAACCTAACTATATGGTTCAGTTTGTAAGTTTTTCAAACCTAATTAAAACTAGTTCGGTTTGGTTCAAACGTTTTATGTCAAATTTTTGCTAAATATTTTCATCTCCAATAATATATTTCCTTTCTATTAAACTTTCATATATATATATATATATATATATGTATATAACTAGTTATTTCTCATATATTTATCATATGTAACAATACTTAGTGAAATATTGCACAAGACCTTAACAAACCTAACTTGTTTGGACGGGGATAAGAGACTCTGTTTCCAACTAACAAGAATGAGGAGGGAGAAGTAGATCTTCTTGTTCAAAAGAAATACAAAGAAAATGGAAGAGACATACTAAAGCTTGGAAAAGAGATGAGAGACATGTAAAGAGCACTGTAACTACACCCTTGATTTGAAAACATATAAGAACATGACAATTTAGAAAAATAAATTTTCTAAATGTGAAATTTTTTATGGAACTAACTCAACTTAATCTTCATAATTGATCAATAAATATGACAAAGAAGAAAAAGATATGAAAAATTTGGTGAAATCCATGAAGATTGATGGAGAAAAAAAAAGTACAAAAGAATTGCATGATTTTTTTTTTTTGTTTAAACAAATGATTTCGTTTGGTTCAAAACGGTTTGACTTGGCTTGCTTCCCTGAATCAAATCGTGAACTATTTATATATAACTGAACCAAACCGTAAACCAAATGGTTTGTAAAAAAATCAATTTTCCGATTTGGTTCAGTTTGGTTTATGGTTTGATCCGTGGTTCATGGTTTTTTTGTCTAACCCTAATAGGCACCAACTCTTGCCCCTTTATTGTAACCTTTTTGATAATGTAATTGTAACTTTTTTGTTTGTATTGCTACATGCTATAATTAAACATATGAAACCAATGAAAGTGAAAATTTTTAATCAACTTCATATTCATTTATTTCTCTTAATACTTGTTTTTCTTTGTGAATGTTTGTTATCATCATACATTTAGGTGCAATGGCTCTAGCACAATAGTAACATGACATAAAATTGTGTGGCAAGATCACTTCAATCCCCTTAGCAACTTATGATGTCTTTATAAATATCACATGTTAAGAAGCATATCATGACTTAGAGGCAATATGGTTAAGGTTAATAACTGGGAATGCTTAGAAGCATCAATAATGAAGGTTGCTAATTAAGGTTTAACTTAGGTTTGGAGTGTGATAGCAAAGATTCATAGCTGTGACTTTGTTTTAAGCTTGGAGGTAGTAATGCAAGGGCGTTACTTGGATTGAAGCATAAAGCCGAGGTGCCTAAGTTTAAAGCTTAGATACCAAGATGATTTTTGTACAAGTTGTCGACACATGGTTTTCATGTAACTTGAAGCCTAAATCTAATGAGGGAGCCTAGAAGGCTCATCAGCTCCCAACGAAATGATTTCTCTCACTTTCCCTCTCTTTCCATGTGTTCCAACCCACTCGAACGTCTCGACCATCCATAGGTCTAGTTATAAGTAGCCTTTTAAGCACTTATCTTGAGGACTCAAGCAAGTACCACTGCCAACTTGAGGCCAGAAGCCTCATTTTACATGTGATGACTCCACCAATAGATTAGTTAAGATCGAAAGTGCAAAGGACCCCCTTGTTGTTGGGCCTGGAGCACTACAAGTAAGGATGCCTCCAGCCTTGCGAGCCCCCCTAAATACTTAGCTTGTTGCCTAATATGCACTTAGACTGCCTCACCTGCCACCTTGCCCCTTCTTTGCCCTTTAACACCGGTGTCCCATTTTGGCTCATTAATTGCCGCTTAACATTCATAGTATGACCAACACACCTGACATACCCTAAGGATGTCAGACATGTAGATCAAAGATGTGGTTACCAGCGTGGTTGTGGCTAACCAACTCATAAAGCCATCTTATCAATCTTGCAACGCATGTCCCCTACCTATTGGTGGCATAGATGAACCTTAAGTTGATGCATGTCAAGGTAGTTATACTCCCTGACACTAAATAGTGTAAGAGAATCAATAGGTAAAGGGTTATTAATTTCGCATTCTAATGTAAAACCCTAGAACCACATTCTCCTCTCAATACTTCCTTACGACCCAAGCACATTCCTTAATGAATTATATGCTTGGTCTCCCCTCATTTCCTCATTATCATAGTCCTTTCTAACTTGATTGCTGGAGGGCCCTCATAGGCAATACTCGCAAGGGGCTTTTTGTAGGTGTCCGATGTAAGGAGCCAAATAGATCTAATCCCAACGATATTGTATCCTTCTAATCACTTGGAATTGATCTCACATCCTTTGAAGTTGATTCAACCACTATCAACATTTTTTTGCCCACAATTTTTTACTACTCCACACAAGATGGCTAAAAGCAAAGATAATAATCCACATGCTTCACAATTAGGCGATGCCAATATGTTATAGCTAGTGGTGGCAACACGTCACCCTTACCATGGCATTTAGCTATGCCTCCACTACCAAGAACCTAAGCTCACAAGATTCAACATTTAAGACTCCTTATCCAACATATGTTTGAATAAAGATGTTGTAATACTCAAGAATGCATCCCAAAAACAACCTAATGAGGAGGCAACTATCAACTCCTCATAGCTAACCAAAAACAACAACCAACAAACTGCACACCTAGCACATTTACACGACCTAACTAAGCATGACCCATAAGTCCCTAAGGACCTTCGTGATCAACTGAATCGTGATTGTAGCAAGATGCACATGTAAGGCAAATGTATAGTGACAAGTAAACTAGTTGATGACTTGTCCCCAAGGAAATTACCAAAAACTTTCAAAGAAATGAACGTTTAAGAGTTGGACAAACATATTTGTTGCACTTCTAATGTGTGTGGCCAGGAGAAGGTGGAGACATTTGCCCGCACATCATGCTCTACAATAGTGAAGAGCCCATTTGTCCTACCAATCTAGGAAGAAACTCTGCTTGTGGGTGTAAGATTCCTACACCTTAACACTTATGATGGAACTACCTACTTGGATGACCATTTCGTCTACTTTTGCACCATAATGACCTTATACAACTTTATGGATGCAATCATGTGCAAGTCTTTACCTAGCATGCTTGTGAAAGCTATGCTGCTATGGTTCAACACCCTACATGATAGTTCTACTCCATCACATCCTTCGATGAATTAGTAAACATAATTTAGCAAAACTTACTTAATTCTAATGTCTCAAGAAGGGACTCTTCCATCCTCTACAATGTTAGGCAGCATCTAAATAAGACCCTAAGGGCATACCTCGAGCGCTTTAATCATGTGAAGTTGCAAGTCTTCAAGTTCGATACAAGAATGACCTTATAAGCCCTTATTACAGGGATAGACCCTACTAGAAGACTTTTTGATGCTATTTTACAAAACAAGTTGGACACCCTAGACAAGTTCATAGAAGTGGCTGAAATATATGTAACCTAAGAGGACACCATCATAGTATGATTCGAGGTAGATAACAACATTTGTAGGTTGATAAAAGATTAGCTAGGGCTAAGGGAGATCATGTATGAGGTTAGGAAATAACTCCCTCGACCACCAAATGTCAGGGAAACCCTGGACTTAGCTAACTCAAGCAAATGTTGTCACTATCATTGGGCTGATGGCCGTAACATTGATGAATGCCACCACCTCAGAAATGAGGTGTAAGGCCTTGATCATAAAAGTTACATCAACTGTTTCATTGTAGACGAAAGGAACCAAACATAACAGCTAACCTGTCATCGATGAGTAGTACAATAGCAACTAAACCAACAAGTTGATGACACTACTGACAACTAGAATTGTCGGGGTAAAAGAGGATAAATCAACATCATCTTTGGAGAACCTAGCCTTACCACTAACATTGTTCTCACATCAGCTTAGTATGAGATGTACTTTGTTCGAACCAAAAATTCTAGGATGGATACCATAATTAGCTTCACCTTGGAAGACGAACATGGCATCGACTTCCTTCATAGTGATGCTCTCATTATAAATGCCAAGATTAGGCACTTTAACGTTCCTAAAACTTTCATAGAGTATGGTAGCTCAGTAGACGTATTCTTTTACAATGCCTATGTGTAGATGAAGGACTAGTTAGATGAACCCCTTCAACCATACAAGCATAGTCTCATAGGCTTCAGAGGGGGATCATCACTTTTCCAGTAAGATTGGGAGACGATATATGTAAGCTCCTCAAATTGTGTTTAGGACAACAAAGCCTAGATTTAGGATCTTTAGGGAAAGTTATTTGATTAACTCCAAACTTTATGATTAAGATAGAAAAGTTAGATGAAGTAACACGGTGAAATTAGATTTTGAAAATAGTGACCCAAAAATCCCAATTTTACCCTTAGAAGTAGGATTATTTAATATAGTACAAAAATACTTGAAACCCTTAAAATCGAGCTTGGATTGTGACAAGAATTTAGAGATAAATTAATTGAGTTATAAAATGAAGTAATATAGTATAATTTACTATACGAATATACTCTTATTTTTATGAGTATACTCGATAGAAATAATAATTACACTCGTAAATCAACCCTAAATTATATAATTATATATATATATTGTGTTGAATACATGATATCCTAAAAAATAAAAGATATGTTAGAAACTCAATTATATGAGTAAAGTTATATATTATACGTGATATATATACATGGGATATATACCCGTATATTAGTAAATAAATAAATCTTAATAAAATATACCTAAAACACTACAAATAATAGCAAATCTCATCCAAACGAATCAAATTGACTTGAAAAAGCTGAATTTGCCGCGGCATGCTGTGGAATCAAGACTTGGATGAATCAAAAGCAAATTTGTGGATTTAACCTACCTCCTACTTAGCCTTTAATGAAGGAAAAAGCAAGAAAAAAAAATTCTAGGTTGTAGAAAATCCTCCATAAATAGCAAACTCCAACAACTTAGTGTTAGTTTAGCAATTTAGAATTAGAAACACTTAGAAGAAATAAAGAAAAAATCATGGGAAAAATAGAAAGAAAATAAGAAAAAATAAGGGAACCATTGTGCCCTATTTATCCCCAATCTAGACGACCACTTGATGACCAACCCGACCGGCCACCACCAGTCTAAGCTACGCCTAAGCCGTTTGACACATCCATAACCGTTACCGGCCACTGGAGATCCAAAGAATAACTAGGTCAATTTTTTGCCCTGTTTTTCAATAAATTTTAAAAATTACCTAAACCGCCTAGAAAATTATGAAAAATTTTGTAGTTAGATTATTTTGAATATGCTTTAATGTGATATTTTCTTTTTTGAAAATTGATAATATTTAATATACTTTCTTAAGAAATCTATTATTCATCTGAAATTGGAATTGTAAGATAAATATAATAAATGATGTTGTTTCTAGATAAATTTTTTTGTATAGGATGTGTATGGTATATAGATAATCGCTATGTAGTCCAAATTTTGATTTGAATATTTTTAATATTTATTGCATTTTTTCACCTAAAAATATCTCGAAAATAGGCTAAAATTATGAATTAATTATGAAATTAATTGTTAAAATGGACATATACTAATCTTTAGTGAATAATAACAATATTAGGTTAGATAGAAATTAATTTGGTGTAAAAAGAATCGTAATTAAGTAATTTAGGATAATTTAAGGATAAAATCGTAAATATGAATATATAGGCAATAGGTCAAAAAATTGAAATCAAGTGATAATTAAATTCTCCATATTTTTAAGAACCTATAGAAATTTTTGAGGAATTTTTTGATAACTCAAACTATTTATTATGAATTTATTTAGTAAAATAGCTTAATTTACAAGCCAAAACGTATTATTAGTAATAGTAAGTTAAAATGAATTAAATTGTTAAATAAAAACTATGTATGAGATTGATGATCAAATTGGATTAAAAGTGTACGTTTAATATATTTATTGATATTTTTTAATCGGGATACACTATAGGTATATTAGGGTTAAATAATACTCATATAATAACGTTATTTGGACAAATTAGATAAAATACAATTTAATAACGTAAATTACATATAATATGATAATATTTATATAAATATATATAACTGTATTAAAAACTCGAACTACCTGTTAAAAGTCATTTTTAAGAACATGACTCGTAAAATGTGTCATTAGGTCTATATAAACCTAACAATCTTAATTTTATTAAAATTGGATAATCTTAAGCAATATAACCTAAAAATCTATCATATTCTAGAATGTACGTATTTCAATAACCTTACTGGAATTAAAACATGATTTAATAAATTGAAAGTATGTTTCGATACAATTGAAAGTACGTTTCGATATACTTTCAATTGTATAAATGACGTATAATATCAACAATTAACAACTTAACTCAATATATAATAATAATATGATTATATATTATAGAAATAACATATATATAATTGTTTTAGATCAAACCTTAATGTTTTCGTAATTATTATAAAGATCGAATTTGAGTCTTTTGTATAAATAGGATCTTCAAGTATAAAGATGGTTGATGACTTGAGTTAGCAATAGTAAGTGTCTAAACAAATAAGTTAGGATTGTAGCATCACTGCTTGTTGGGATGCTATATTAAAATATCTGGAGACTAAGAGCATTTCTGACTATGTTTGTAGTTAGTTGACTGTGTGCATACTCTATATGTGTGTGTGATACTCAGTTGTGATAGGAGTTGAACTCGGTGTGATGCTCTGTATGTTTGCATTATTTCTGTATTGTATGAACTTGTTTGGCCACCTCTAATTAAAAACTAACGTTTATTCGACTAAAACAAAACTGGACATGGTAACATCCATTAGACAAAATGATTAAGAGTGTTAGGTTAAATACCGACTTCTTTCGATGAGGATAGCTGAAATGGTTTTTTCCCTATCCTTAGTCGAACTAAGTGATAGGTGAGGGGGTCGCGACAAGAGTGGGGGGCGTAGTTTGAAGGCAGTCATAGGAGGAGGGTGTTCTCCATTGCATAAGCCCAGGTTTGGTCCGATATGAGTCACGATAAAACTCCTTGATTCGGGTTAGAGTGGATGTAATTTCTTTAACCTTACAGTGGATCGGATAGTATTATACGATGTTTCATTTGATTAGTTGCATTTCATTTCATTTCATCATAATTAATAACCTTGGTACTCTTCTGACTCCATCCCACCTACTAAGCTAGTTATGCTTACATCCCCATAGATTCTTTTGCAAGTATTGAGTAAGGATTAAGATGTTTCGATATCATTGCCCCCAAGTTAGTATGTTGTTGTTTGGGAAAGTAAGGAACGAGGAATCAACTGAACCTAGGCTTTTGACTTTTTTTTTTTTTAGTTATAAGGAAACTAATTGGGAATTCCCTAGGGCACCCTTTAGTTTCTTAACTTATTGTATATAGACTACAAAACCTATAGTTTTTGATAAACTCCGATTATACAGTTTAACTTTGGAAGTGAAACGTTTATATAAATACTGCTGTGTTATGAGACAACAGGTTGTATAGAATAGGTATTTTGTAAAGCTTTACCACAAGTTTGGTTATTTATAGGTATCAGAATAGATGTTGCAAGCTGGTTGAGTTGTGCATGCCATGTGTAAATTATATTTACAATAGCAATTATGAGGTTAGCTTCCATCTTAGGTTAGTTTACATAGGGGGACAGTTATGACTCCTCCTATTTAGGTCGTGACAATATATATGCTACTATATAGTCTATCGATTTCATCATCTATCATTGGTCACCATACAATGTTATACTAAGCCAACCAAGTATCACAAAATTTGACATGATCATTAACCATAGATGCTTGAAAGCAAAGTTCATGATGCTAACCAGAGTCGGTAAGGCTCGAGGAGATCCAAAGTTGTTTAGATGTCTTTATCTCAAAGCCAAACTAGAGACTTCATAAATATTGAGTCCACCATTACATAATCCCTAATATTATGAGGCGAGCCTATTGAGAGAATCAAGGTGATCAAGCATATAAACACTCAGGGAATGACCATAAAGATTGGGGTAAAGTTGCTAAATGATGAGAAAGCTAAGCTCACCAATTTCCTCAAGCAAAACAAAGATGTATTTGCTTTTGCTCCAAAAGATATGCTAGGGATAATCAACATCCTCAAAGATACCCACTACCTTAATGTCAACCCCACTATTTGACTAGTTAAGCAAAAAAAGTGGCATTTTTCACTTAAGCACTAGGTAGCAATCGAGCAAGAAGTTAAGAAACTCCTAAAAGCTTGATTCATAAGGTAGGAAAAATACCTAGCTCAGCTCACAAATATAGTCTTCATGAAGAAAGCCAATAGGAAATGGTAAACATGCATCGACTAAACTGATCTCAATAAAGCCTATTGTAGACAACTAATTTTTTCTCCTTTTTATTTTTCATATTAGGCTATAAGGTCTTAAATTAAAAAAATTAAAAAAAAAATAGACAATTAAAGAAAATCCTTAAAAATGAAGAAATTTAGAAAAAAATAGGAATTTTAGAAAGATATAAAAATAGGGAAAAAGCACCAAAAAAAAGAAATTTAGAAAATAAGAAAGTTTTAAGTTGCTTGGATAGAGTAAATTTTTAATTTAATTAGACTTAAAGGATCATTGGACCTAGATTTAGATTTAAATCTAGCCTAAGCTGACCTAGTCCATATGTGCAATTTAATTGCACATATGGACAAGGTATAGGCCAATGGCCTAACGGTAAAACACATGGACATTACAATTGTGATTAGCTGGAGATCAAGGGTTCGAGACTCGGTAGAGACATAGAAATGCCTTTTTGTCCTTTTCTTTTCAAACTCCATGCATCGCCACATGTCAAGTCGTCATTAAGCTATGTGTCTAATTGCGACACATGGCGCTTTATAATTAGTTGCGACAACAAATTTTCCATCCCCCCATTTTATTCTCCCCTTTCCTTTTCTTCTCTTCACTTTCTTGTTGTTTTTTTAAACAACAACAATTAAAAAAGAGGGGAACATTCGAAATTGGGGGGGGAGGAGGATGGTGGAATTAATTTTTTTTAAAAAAAGTGAACATACTAGAAGAATTTTTTCAAAAAAACAGTGGAGGGGGGAACTTAGATTCAGAACACAAACACACAACGTACGAGCGAGAGGGGGTTTCAGTTACAAAAAAAAAAAAAAAAAAAAAAAAACACACACACACACACACACATAGTTACATGCATACAGTTGGGGGGTGGGTAGGGGAGATAAGGGACAAAGGGGAGGGAATTGTTTTTTTCAAAAACACACATATATGCACAAGAGTTGATCCTCTCTCTCTCAGCTTGGGCACTCTCTTTCTCCTTCAGCCAAACATACTACATGCGATAAGACCCACTTCCTCTCTCTCTCGACTATCCTCTCTCATCTTACCCCACAACCACCTCATCCCTATACGCATACACACTCAGCTATACCTTTACTCTCTTTTAGCCCATCGACCTCCGATTATCTCTCTATTTAACCCTTCTCTTGCTTTCACCGATCAAACCCACACCCTTCACCATTTCTCTCTCTACCCCCTCATACACATAAACTCCACGAAGCTACACTTTATCTCCTTCCTCACACGGCCACTATATACTGAACTACGACACACATCGTCACTCTCTCGAACACCAACTTGACAAAAGAGATAGTTATTTTTGGGGAGAGAAAAAAAATGAAATGAAATGAAAAAAGAAAAAGAAAAAAAAGAAAAATAAAAGAAAAAAAAAGGAAAAAGGAATTGGGCTTGAGAAAATCCCCAATTAAAGAAGGCTTAAATTGCTCAAAAAACACAAGGCCTTGAATCGCATTCCCAACCAAAAACACAAAACCTCATATTCATTTAGAATCATGTTCTCAACCACAAACAAAAAAACTCCATATTTAGTCCAAAATCACACTCCAAATCACGAACATAAACCCTTTCTATCTACTCAATTCTTAAACACAAGACCTCCCCACTCACAATACCTTCCTACTCAAAGCTCTTCTAATTTTGAAGGACAATTTATCTGAGATAAAAACTATTTTTGAAGCTGGGGCAAGTGCACATCTAGTTCATTCCTAAGGTTCTTGACTTGTACCCCCGAGTTAGATGAAAGCACTTCTTCAAAAATACGCCCTCTTAATTAACTTCTTTTGAAACCATTTGACCGAAAGCCCAATTTACAATACTAAACCCAAAAAAGACCAAACAGATCGATCAGAGTGTATCACTTACAAATTGGATTATAATTTCTGGAATAGTAATTAAGAGTGAAATCCAAACCGAGAGTGCATAAGGAAGTCCTCTTCAACTAGACAAATCATGAGTTACCTTTTCCTTACGAAATAAATGTTTAAGGCCTATCCAATAAGCTCATTGTCTAGGTTACAAACTAGGGTGCATATGAGATATCTTATAAGATTATAGCGTTTACCTTTTAAATAGGAATTTATATCCGTTAGCGAACTTTCGAGGAAAAAGAAGGAAAAAAGAAAATGAAAAGGAGAGAGAGAAAGTGGAGGCTTATTAAAAGTTTTTCCATTCATTTTCCAGTCCATTTCATCCATAGTGGCCAAATTTTCAATTCGTGTTATAAACAGTTTTCACCAAATCCCTCGTTTGTAAATTTCTCAAGTCAAGAGTTTTTTTTCGAGTCAGCTATGTTTCTTAGCCAATAGAGTTTAAGCGAGTCCGAAGGGTGCTTACTCTTTATCCATTTTCTCAAGGATATAGCCAGCTCATAGAGCACAGTTCCTATCCATATCTTCTTTAACGCTTCAGCCAGTTCATAGAGCGCTATCCAAATTCATATTCTCATTTAGGGATCTAGCCAGCTCATAGAGCGCAGTCCCAATCTAAAGTTTCTTCAGCTTTCGGCTGGCTCCCAAAACACAGTCCCAATTTATAATCTCCTAAGGAGCTATCCAGCTCATAGAGCGTAGTCCCAATCCAGAGTTTCTTAAACTCCCAATCGTCTAACTTACAGAACATTACCCCACTCAAAATTTCTTCAAGGGATTTAGCAAGCTCAGGAAGCACTATCCTAATTCAAGTTTCCTCATTTTTAGGTCTTAGCCAACTTAAAGGGCGCTTTGACCGCCTTGGTTAGTCAGCTCATCAGGATACAACTAAGTTTTTTCATTCTTTAGGTCTTAGCCAGCTCACAGGGTGCTTTGACCGCCTTGGTTAATAATATAAGGCAAGTGTACCTATCAGTTTTAATATAGCGCATGTGAATTCGAGTCGATCCCTCAGAGACTTCGAGTACTAATATTAATCTTAGCTTTATTATTTAACCAGAAAATTATGATGAGTTGAATGAATTAAAAATACTAAAATTAACAAAATAAACTAATTATGGGACTTGATTAAGTAATTTAGAAAGCAATAAAACTAAGAACTTCAAGTATGCAATAACGTATTTAGGAATTATTTCCCCTAGTATTTAACATGTGACTGCTTAAAATATGTTTAATTCGATTTCTATTATTCTTGATCGGAGGGATTAACAATTAAAGTTAATAACTTTCTCAAGCATATTAACCTTAATCCTAAATTATTTACCGAAATCTCTTCACTTAATAATATAATTTAGAATTGCATTAATGTACAATGAATTCCCACACAATTAATGAACTTTCCGGAATAAACATGTATCTTATCTCCAAGTATACATATAATTCTCTCCAATTATGTAAAGATCTAATTATACATGTAATTTCTTAATCAACATATATAATATCGTATATTGATATTCTAGAAATATCAATAAACAATTAAATGACATAATTGAATCAAGCAAAGATAGAAACTTTATTAAAAATTCTAAATCAACCCAAGAGTCACATGAAACCCTAGGTTCCATAATCCTAAATACACGAGTTCTAAGCTATCATAATGAAACTAAAAACGAGTTCCATCAAAAACATAAAATAAAACATGAAAAACCTTTTTGATTGATGAAAAATCTCTTTGATCTTGAAGTCGGTGTTGCTTTCGCCTTTTTCTTCTCCTCCTCCTCAAGTCTCTTCTCTTCTCTTCTCCAATGTCTCTTGTGTCTTGTGAAAACCTAATATGTCTTTTTATACTGTATTATAAGGTTTTTGTTTTCTTTACTAGACACGACCTGGGACATGACCGTGTCCCTAGGTCATGTAACTTTCTGCCCCTAGCCAATTTCCCTGCATGTATATAGCCTGGGGATATGGTCATGTCCCAGACTGTGTAACTTCAAAACTTCATAACTTTTTTATTTGAACTCCAAATTGAGTGAAACTTGATTCCTTTTCTTTGTTTTCAATCCTATAACGTGTTCAAACCTTGAAATCAAAATTTTACTCAATTAAGTATCAATTTCTTTAAAGAAAACCAAAAATTTAAGGGAAATACTATAAAATCACCATGTGAAATATGTTTAAAATCAGAGTTATCAATTAGTCAGCTCATTAGGGCACGACCAAGTTTTCTCATTTTTAGGTCTTAGCCAGCTCAAAGGGCATATTGACCGCCTTGGTTAGTCAGCTCATTAGGGCACGGCCAAGTTTTCTTCATTCTTTAGGTCTTAGCCAGCTCAAAGGGCTCTTTGACTGCCTTGGTTAGTTAGCTCATTAGGGCACGGCCAAGTTTCTACATTCTTTAGGTCTTAGCCAGCTCAAAGGGCGCTTTGACCGCCTTGGTTAGTTAGTTCATTAGGGCACGACCAAGTTTCTTCATCTTTAGGTTTTAACCAGATCAAAGGGCGCTTTGACCGCCTTGGTTAGTTAGCTCATTAGGGCATGACCAAGTTTTCTCATTCTTAGGTCTTAGCCAGCTCAAAGGGCTCTTTGACCGCCTTGGATAGTCAGCTCATCAGGGCATAACCAAGTTTTCCTTGTTTTTAGGTTTTAGCCAGCTCAAAAGGACGCTTTAACCGCCTTGGTTAGTCATCTCATTAGGGCACAACCAAGTTTTCTCATTTTTAGGTCTTAGCCAGCTCAAAGGGTGCTTTGACCACCTTGGTTAGTCAGCTCATTAGGGTACAACCAAGTTTTCTTCATTCATTAGGTCTTAACCAGCTCAAAGGGCTCTTTGACCGCCTTGGTTAGTTAGCTTATTAGGGTACAGCCAAGTTTCTTCATTCTTTAGGTCTTAGCCAGCTTAAAGGGCGCTTTGACCGCCTTGGTTAGTTAGTTCATTAGGGCACGACCAAGTTTCTTCATCTTTAGGTTTTAACCAGATCAAATGGCGCTTTAACTGCCTTGGTTAGTCAGTTCATCAGGGTAACAACTAAGTTTTTGTTATTTTTAGGTCTTAACCAGCTCAAAAGGTGCTTTAACCGTCTTGGTTAGTCAGCTCATTAGGGCACGACCGAATTTTCCTTGTTTTCAAGTCTTAGCCAGCTCAAAGGGCACTTTGATCGCCTTAGTTAGTCAGCTCATCAGGGTACGACCAAGTTTTCCCTCATTCTTTAGGTCTTAGCCAGCTCAAAGGGCGCTTTGACCGCCTTGGTTAGTCAGCTCATCAGGGCACGACCAAGTTTTCCTTCATTCTTTAGGTCTTAGCCAGCTTAAAGGGCGCTTTAACCGCCTTGGTTAGTCAGCTCATCAGGGCACAACCAAGTTTTCCTTCATTCTTTAGGTCCTAGCCAACTCAAAGGGTGCTTTGACCGCTTTGGTTAGTCAGCTCATCAGGCATGACCAAGTTTTCCTTCATTCTTTAGGTCTTAGCCAGCTCAAAGGGCACATTGACCGCCTTGGTTAGTCAGCTCATTTGGATACGACCATGTTCTCATTATTCTTTTTAGGGATTTTTATCAACCCACAAGGGTAGTACCCCTCGTTATTCTTCGTTTCAAACTAATCCTCATTAGGTGTCTTAACGTTCCTTAGGATAGAATTGTCCCGAGGCAAAAACTGTGTCTCTTTTGTCTTTGTGGCAAAGTTTTGCTCAAACTTCACCACAAAGAGGGGTAGCTGTAGACACTTAATTTTTTATTTTTTTTTATTTTTTATTTTTTATTTTTTTACAAAAAGGGTCCTAATTCAGAAATTTTAAAAAATAAATAAAAAACAATAAAAATGAAAGATAAAAATAAACATAAAAAAGAGTTTGTAGATTTTTAGGAAGTAAATTATTTTAGAGTCATTCATTTTAGTTTAGCTTAGTTCAATAAAATAAACATTGTAGAGAGTCACGTGGTTTAAGCACAATTTGATTGTACTGAATGTCAAGGCACAGGCCAACGGCCTAACAAATAAGCATTGGAGTGTTAAATGGATTTAATTTAAGGTCGTGGGTTTGAGCCTCACTAAGCATCTATGTCTTTTATTTTTCTATTTTTTTACAAAAGCGAGAGAAATAAACAGGATTCATATCTAATTAAAATCATTTACATCTAATTTGATTTTATTAAATTGGATTTGAATTAATTAGATCTAGTTTAATCATTATCAAATCAGATACAATAGATATAATTAAATATGACTTGATTTGGACCGTAAAAACACACATACACGTGCATAAAGAAAAAAAAAAAAAAGAGGAGACACAATAGAAAAAAGACCACCTTAACACAGCAATAATTCAGCGACTAAATACAGTCCCACAAACAGCCCACTGTTATAACACCTGTCAAGACTGCGTATGTCCAACGAATACTACTGTAGAATTCTTCAGCACAACCAGGCGAACACCAAGCAAACAGCAGCAACACCAAGCAAACAGCAGCACAGCAGATAGCAGCGAATAGGACAACAGCACGGCAGACAATAGCAAACAGGACAAAAGCAAAGCGGACAGCAGCAAATAGGATAGCAGCATAGCAAACAGCAGCGAACAAGATAGCAGCAAGGTAAATAGCAGCGAACAAGACAACAGTAAGGCAGACAACAGCGAATAGGACAGTAGTACGAAAGACAGCAGCGAATAGGACAACAGCAAGGTGGACAACAACAACATCCAGCATCGTCCCAACGCCACGGACAGCAACTCCAGTACACATTCCAATAGCAGCTATCCCCATCCGTCAACAGCAGCACACATCAAACACGTACGTTGCTCCCCATACTGACGTAGTCTACGTACTGATCATCCGCACTGATCGCTGCAACTGCATGAACCGCCAATCACCAACAAAATCTGTACGATAGCGCTTTGCAGCAACTACGCACATTGGAGACAATAGCCCCGCAATCAAGTTTAGTTTCTATCCAAATTTTTTATGATTTATTAGATTATTATTTTGTTAGGACTTTAATGGTTTAATATGGTATATATATATGTGAATATTAGTTTAAGATATTTTTTTAGTATTCGTTTTCTTTATAATATATATTAGTTACATTATATTAATTTAAGTGAATATTTATTTAATAAGTGGACATAAACATTAGATTAGGAACCGTTAAGATTAGTTTTTTATTACATATATATGTTATTATATTAATTATACTTTATTAGTTAACATAATATATGATATATGTATATGTTAGTTTAGGAGTTTTAGTATTAGTTCTTATACTAATGTATCATATGGAATTAATTTATTTTAATAGGTAGTCGTATATATTAGTTTAGGGATTATTAGAATTGATCATATCTTAAGATTTGGTTTATCACGTAGAAAGTTGTTTTTCTTTAAATAAAAATTAATAAAAGACCCTTATTTTTAAAATAGGATTGTTAGAGTATTCTTTTTAAAAAAACAAAAAACAAAAACACTCAAGAGTTAAGACCATTTAGATTTTTTTTAAACCGAATCAACTAAAACATGAACGCGACCGGTTTTCAAAAATTAAAATCAATCAATACACTAAGATTTTCTAAAAAAAACTACGATCGTCTGATCCCAGCTAGCGGGTACGTAAGCACCTTCGAGGCAACGATAAAATTTGCAGAAACTTAGGTTCTTTTTTCTTTTGATTTTATTTATTTATTTATTTCTTTTAAATATTACAATTAGAAGAATAATCCTAATTTCGGTAAATAGATAGTGGTACCCATTAAGGGTTTAATAGGTTAGCCCTCGAACTTGGAACCCTTTGGTTCTTCATTTAAAATTAAAATCAAAGACCGGTAGCCAAATTGTAATCAATCCACCCAATTGGTTACAGTTTCATTTTCTTTTCCTGACTTCAATCGGGTGGCGCCTCCAAAAATTATTTTTAATAAAAAACCGGAATTTCTCAATTTCTTTAGTCGAGGATTAATATTAAATGGGTTAGGGTTTAGTATTAATTAGGAAATGAGAAATCAATTTTTTTAAATAAGGAAACTGAGAAAATAGGCTCAACAAAAACTTTAGTGCTATTGCAACTCCGTTAATCGAGCTAACAAAGAAGAGTAAAGGATTCCAATGGAATAACCAAGCTAAACAGAGCTTCAATGAGATTGAAGAGAAGCTCACCACCGCCCCTATTATGTCTCTGCCAAATTTTCACAAGCCATTTGAACTAAAATGCAATGCATTAGGCGTTGGAATTGGTATCTTCCTGATGTAAGACCACCAATTGCTTACTACATTGAGAAGCTCAATGGTGCTACATTGAACTATTATGCTTATGAGAAAGAGTCATACTCTCTTTTTCGAGCTTTTATTATCTAGTAACACTATCTATTACCTTGAAAGTTTGTAATCTACACTGACCATAAGTCATTGAAGCATCTTGCGAATCAGGACGAATTTTCAAAGAGGCAAGCCAAGTGGCTAAAGTTTATGGAAAGCTTTTGATATGTGATCAGATACAAGAAAGGAAGCACTAATGTGGTCGCCAATTCTCTGTCACATCGGCAAACCCTACTAACCACCTTGCAGATGAAATTGCTGAGATTTTCACTTATCACTGAACAGTATACTCATGACCCCTATTTCAGTCCTATTCTTGAGTAGTATAGAGAAGAAGTTGCTATTGGAGGATATTACTCCGAGGATGGCTTTCTGTTTAAAAAAAAAAAAAAGGCTATGCATACCTAGATGTTCCATAGGTGAGCTATTGATTAGTTAAGCTTATAGTAGTAGATTATCTGGTCATTTTGGAGAGAGTAAAACAACCAATTTGTTAAAGAAAGCTTTTACTAGCCTAGTTTGGCCAAGGATGTCCATCAGGTAATTAGTAGTTATGAAGTATGCAAGAGAGCTAAGGGAAAAAAATAACCCCATGAAGAGTATATGCCTTTACCAATACTGAACTAATGATTATATATATATTATTGATTTGTTTTTGTAAGAAGTTATCTGACTATGTAGAGTACTAAAAACTCTTGTTTCAGGTCACAATACTAAATTCTTGAGCTATTTTTGGAAGACTCTTTAGAGAAGACTTAAGACTAAACTTGTGTTTTGCTCTAATAGCCACCCTCAAACTAATGGCCAAACTGAAGTGGTGAATAAGACGCTGGGCAATTTACTTAGAGTTGTCGTGGAAAAGAACTTGAAAGATTGGGATCTATGTCTACCAGTTGTAGAATTCAGATACAACCAAACTATCGATAGTACCACTGGGAAGACTCCATTCAAGGTCATCTATGGCCTCAATCCCACTATTCCCCAAAATCTAATCAGTACCCCGCCACTGCTGAAGAGAGTTAATCTGGAGTTGACCGAGCCCAAGAAGTATAAGAGCTATGTCGAGCCTGATTTTTCGATTTCTTTTATTTAAAAATTAATTTCTCATTTCCTAATTAATACAAAACCGTAACCCATTTAATATTAATTCTCGACTAAAGAAATTGAGAAATTCAGATTTTTTATTAAAAATAATTTTTGGAATCGCCACCCGACCTAAGTCGGAAAAGAAAAAGAAACTGTAACCAATTGGGTGGATTGATTACAATTTGACCACCGGTCTTTGATTTCAATTTTAAATGAAGAACCAAAGGGTTCTAAGTTCGGGGGCTAACCTATTAAACCCTTAACGGGTACCACTATTTATTTATCGAAATTAGGATTATTTTTCTAATTTTAATATTTAAATAAATAAATAAATAAAATCAAAAGAAAAAAAAAAGAACCTAAGTTTCTACAGATTTTATCGTCGCCCCGAAAGTACCTTCCTACATGTTAACCGGGATCAGACGATCGTAGTGCTTTCAAAAAATCTTTAATGTATTGATTGATTTTAATTTAAAAATAAATGATCGAATTTACGTTTTAATTGATTTGGTTTATTTAAAAATTTAAAAGGTGTCCTAACTCTTGTAGTATTTAAATCTTATAAAGAAACTCTATGAAAATCTTACTTTTCTAAAAGGGGGGGTTTATTATTTTTATTTTTTTCATTTTTATTTATTTGTATATTTTTAAAAAATAGTTTTCTACATGAAGAAACTCTAACAACTTGATGCTAAAAGCCCCTAAACTAATATATATATATATATATATATATATATTTGAACAAATCATGTTATGAACCTAATTGACTAACTAACAGAAAAATAATATAATAATAAAACAATGATAACTAAATAAAGAAATAAAAAACTTGAAGAATACCGTACCTGAACTTGGTTTCAACCATAGCGTGGAGTTAGCGCTAATCAAAAATTAGATAGCAACTCCAAAGTCCTTATACAAATTAAGCTCCAGCAAGTAATAGACTCGAACTTTTAGCCAACTATTTGAGTTCCACACTTCTATTTGAGCCATACAGCACCAACAATTGGATACTGGTGTAACTTGTTGAACATTAACAGCATGGTTGAGATGACCCTTGTTTGCTCCATAAGAGATATGGATAGCACCAAAATAGAAGAAACCAAGCTGTTATCCTGATTACAGTAATGGTTGTCACTATGAGAGGCTGATCATGCGTTGTTAGACAGGGGGTGAAGACGATGGCTACGTGTTTGTGACTCTGCTGTCGTATTCAGTCAAAGGGGATAGTGTAGTAGGCATGCTTGGTTAAAGTAGTGTTTTGTCCGTTGTTATGGCGTACGAATTAGACTGCTGACTTGGGCTGTTCGGTGAAGGAGTAGCAAAACAATGGGCGTTGCGTGGAGAAGGAGCTACCAACAATGGCTTGGTCGCTGTTCGGTATCGAAGCTCGGCAGGAATTGTTCAACGCGCGCTGCTGCTATTTTGCGGTGAGTTGTGTGGCTACTGATCGATGCTGCTCGGTGCTGCACATGGCTAAACAAACGCTGAAACTGGTTGCGTCTTTGTTTGGTTAAGTCACTGTTGTTTGCCTGGATAATTGTCTAGACGATGCAAGGAGCAGCAGTGCTGATCAAGGAATGTGGCTGGAGTTATTAATCGTATGGAATTCAAAACTCTGGTTGTAGGCTGTTTTCAATTGTAGCCATTGATCAGAAAATATTTCTCAAACTCATGCGTGGATGGTGCTGTTGAAGATTGCAGTAGTAGTTTGTTTGGTGAGTGCGTTGGACGACGAATAGAGCAGCAGCAGCGGCGTTGGTTGCTGCAGCGAGTTGCAATCAAGGCCTACTGCAATTGGAGTATGTATCAGATTGCTGGAGAGTATCAGCTTATGGATTGGTCGACATAGCGAAGCTTTGACGCCGCTCCCGCTGATTCGTTGTTAACTATGTGGTGAAGGAGCAGTGGACGTGCATTGATGCGCTGTGTATAGAAGGGCAGTCAGCGAAGTGAAGGTCGTCAACAACGTATGTGTCGCTGTGTTGCTGATGGAGTGCTGATCGATGTATCTCAGTGTTCTACTGTAGACATATGTAGGCAATAGTGAAGATGTGCAGTCAACGACTTATGCATGGGCTATATCAGTATGGTGAGCGTATGGTTGAAATTGGGCATTGGACAGTACAGTTTCCTGTAAGCATGTTTGTAAGCCCCAAAACTAAACCAATTAACCGTAGGATTGAACTTAAAACTTAGAACTTAAGTTTTGGACGATCTATTAAGGAATCCGATCAAATCTCAAATAATAAACTATTGAGAGAAATATTAGTAAAAATGACCCCGTAAACTTGAAGTTAAGAAATTAAATAATAAAATAAAAGACTATAAAAATTTCAAATTTTAAGTATATAACGCGTCATTTATCGAAAATTCGTAAAATGCATTTCGATAATTGGCGAATCGCTAGAGATAAATTATATGTATACTAAAAACCATAAGATGACCTAAATAATATTTATGAATACTTATTTATACTATATATGAATTTACATGTACGTATAAATACACGTACGTATAAATACACGTAATTACATAAAATACGCGAAATGTCCAAAAATAATACTAAATACTTAAAGAAAATTCATAATTAATTAAGAAAAAATAAAGAAAAATCAGAAAAAATCATTAATGATCCAGAATTAGGTCGTAATAGCTAGGAAAAATAAGAAAAAATTCGGCCAATTAAATTAAGACAATACAAAAGCCAAAAAATAAGGGATAAGGCAATTGTCTTGTCCCATTTAATGCACAATAAATCCCCTAAATCCCTATAAATAGCAGGAAAAATCACAGAACTCATTTGGGCAGTTTGGAAAGTAAGAAAAATTGAGAGAGGCGAAAATTGAGAGAAAAATTCGAGTTACAAAAAAAATAAGAAAAACTGTACAGTTAGGGCTTTTAAAGGGAATCCCCACCAGACAAGCAGCTGGAAGTGGACGGCCACCACCACCACACGGTGGTGGTAGCACCCAAGCCGACCGACAAGGCTACAGCGGCCTGCGGTGGCCAAAGCCACCCAGATCGGTAAGTCCGATTTCCAGCTCGATTATTGTGTAATTTTGTAAAAATAGTAAATATTATTATAAAATTATGAATTTTTTTATTCTAGGATATTTTTGTATGTAGTTTGTAGGAAAAATATTATTTTATGGAAAACATGCCCCGTAATATATGGTCCATAAGAAATCATGCAAAACCGAACATGTTTCGGTTTAGAAATAAATGACCTTAGGAGTGTAGTTTGAAGTCCAAAATTTTTGTGTAGATTACTTAGATGATATAGAACAGTGCTATGAAGCCCGTTTTCAAAAATTAATTTTCGAAATTTTTAGATAATTTTTAGGCATTAAAATGAGGCATAAAATGGGTAATTTAAGGTTAATTAAGTAATTAAATTATCAATTACTGACTTAGTGAATAAGTAGATGTTTAGGGATGTTGAAATCTGATGGAGAATGATACTTGTAGCATTTAGGGTGTTAGATGTAATTATTAGGTTAATTATGTAGTAAATAAGTAATATGAAAAAATAGTACATTTTAAGTTAATTTTGTAAATTAGGGTAATTAGGAGTAAAATCTGATTTAGGATGAATTTAGACATTTTGAAATGATAATTGATGTTTAGAGATGATAATTAGAGTGATATACATATTAGAAGTGTAATATATACATAAAAGGTAATAAAACATGATAGGTAATTATTGGAAATATAATAAATAGGAAATATTATAATAAAAATTGATATTGTGATAATAATAAAAATGTACAATAAATCTGATAGGAAATTTGAATTTATGTAATTATATGAAAAATGTAAAAATTTCTCACATTAGGAGTAAATTCGGTACACTAATAAGGATATAAGTGTACCGGGTGAAATAAAATACTGACTAGAGGTAATGATGGTATTTAGGAGATCGGGAAATAATGTGATTAATTTCACATTATGGGTTGAAACGAATTTCAAGGGTTAGAATATAAAACGCTACTTAGAAAATCAAATTAGAACCTAATTTAGAAATCGATGTAGAAACCGAACCCAAACCTAATCCTAAACCTAAAATAATTGTAAAAGACTTAAGACCTAAATAATTAGGTATCTTAAACCCTAAATAAAACATAACAATAAGCGTTATAAGATAAAACGAACCTATAATAGTTATATGAAAAACCGAAACCATGTTTATGTTATAGGGATGATCGGCGATGGCCTGAGCAAATCGAACCTCGAGTGAGTGAGCAAGGAGTCAAGGTAAGTTGGGATTAATATGATGCTATATTTTGGAGGCTTAAGATTATGCTTGATTGTGCTTATTAGATAGTTGGATGCGTGCATGTGCTTGATTATGAGTGATGCTATGATTTTGTTTGTTGCTCTAGCATGTATTGTATGATTTGCATGAAATAATTAAACATCCTAAACTGGACTTAAGCAAATATATGACCAGTAATCATAATCGGACATGCATGGAAACCCGTTAGGGGAACTTAGGACTCTCTGGCCAAATACCGATCCCTTCAAAAGGGATAGCGCAGGATTGCAAAATGGTCCCTTCTTCATCCTCAATCGAACTAAGTGACAGGAGAGGAGGTCGCGGCGAGGGTGAAGACAATGGTTCGAAGGTAGTTACGGGAGGAGCAAGGTCACTATTACACAAGCCTAGGTTTGGTCGTGAGCTGTTGCATTAACGGCAACTCCTCAACCCTGATTAGAGCAGGCGCAATTTCTCCAATCTCACGACGGGCTGGACAACGTCGTACGATGGCATTTACTTGCACATGCATGGCACCCAATAATTGATTGAAAACCTTGTTGTGTGTATGGTATAGTTTTAAGTCCTCCGTCCTAACTTACTGAGCTATGGTTGCTCATATCCCTATAGACGTCGTGCAGGTGCTAGCTAAGAAGCGACAACAACTACTCTAAAGCTAGCAACTGCTGGATCCTGGAGAGTGAGGAAAAACATTGAAGAATCAACACATATGTTATTACTTTTCATTTCTGAATTATATATAACTTTTCTCACTTTCTTAGGTAAATGAATTATTTAAATTACAAATTGTTTACTTCAAAGCGGGTTAGTCGTAGACACCTTGTGTAGATCAAGTCTAAGATAGCGGTTGTAAGGCCAACTTCTATCTTAGGATGGTTTACACGGCGGGGCTGTTACCACTCTGCCGCTTCGGAGCGTGACAATGTTCAGCAGCGGTGATCACTGAATTATTGCTATCTGAAGGTCTTTTTCTTTTTCTGCACCTGTCTGTTTTTATAGAGTCTAAACCATATCATATTTTATCATATCTGATTTGGTAATTAAACTAGATTCTAATGAATTCAAATCCGATTTAACTAAATTTATATGATTTAATTAGATATAACCCATCTTCATCTCCTTTTGCAAAGATAGAAAAATAGACATAAGTGCCTGCTGAGACTCGAACCCAAAACCTCAAACTAGATCCACTCCAAATACTTTGATACTTATCCATTAGGCCGTTGGCCTGCACCTTGATATTCAGTACAATTAAATTATATTTAAACTATCTGATTCTCTAAAATAAAATTTTTTAACTAAACTAAAACTAAAACTAATGACTCTAAAATAATTTACTTCCTAAAAATCTACAAAACTCTTTATAATAATTTTTTCTTTTCTTATTTTTTTGATATTTTCATCATTTGTTAAATTTTTTTGTTATTTTTATTTTTGAATTAAAACCCTTTTTGTAAAAATAAAAATTAACACTATAGAGGGGCAAAAATTAGGTATCTACAGGCTACATTGGTTTGTGGCAAGAAAGAATGCCAAGTTCAACTAAAGACAATAAGAGACTTGAAGTAGACCGAGCTAAGAGCAAACAACGTCGGTCGTAGGGATGGGTCCAAGCTTGCAAAAAGCTTGAAAAAGAAGCGATGGGAAACGCGCAAGAGAACAAAAACAAATGATGCACCAATGGAACTTTCAAGGACTCACAGCATAACTCAATATGATGCACGAGTTGATCCGGTGATGTTATTTGCTATCTAGCCTTGTTTAAAGGATAGGATAAGAGTGAAATGAGAGTAAACAAACAATATTTACGAAAGGAAAATATCCAATGTATTAATGATAATCTAACAGTGTGCGACTATATATATAAGGGGTATTTATACCTAGGAATTTAGGGTAACCTACCTAAAAAGGAAAAAAAGACAAAAAGAGTATTATCCTAAAAAAGTAATTGATCAAATCTAAATAGAGCTTCTAAGTTTTACAATTTATAAACCTATATTCTATCCCTAACTCGGTTTGACAGGCAAGTGTACCTATCGTTCTATAGCATGAATGAGCATAAGGCCGTCTTTATTGGGAAAATGACTCAAACACTAATACTTAATAATTTTTCCTATTATCTAGCAATCAATTTCATCACATAATCATTTATTAAGATTTAAACGTTAACTAAACTATACTAATCTACAATCTAGAGTGATTAATACAATGATTACAAGAACAATTACAAAAGTACACTTAATACGCAAGCTTACTTCACATTTAGTATAATCTTACCAAATACTTTTCATCTGAATACTTGTTAATTATGGAAAATTATAGTATATAAGCATTCTTCTCAAAACTACTTACTTCTAATCCTAATTGTGTCTATTGGGATCTCTCCCCAATTAACAACCAACTAAGATTGCATTAATGTCATGTTAATATATCGATCCCCCTAAGGATGCAGCAACTTTTCTAATAATATCTCTATAATCGAAAGTAAGTTATTCCACTGAATTAGATCTATTCAATAGAATTGTCTCTCGACATATTCTATTGAAATCCATCCTAAGTTAATGTTATGCACTACACTATACTTAGATTCATTAAATGTCATTCATCAAAATTAACAAACGTTAGGAAATTACTTTTTTCAAGCACTTAATCATACTAATTGATGAAGCAAACCCTAACGAATTACTCACATATGACAAGACAACAACAAAAACTAACAGGAAACATAATTAAAAAGAAATAGAACATGGAATAGTTAAAGTAAAACCCCCTTTTTATTCCACTGAAGAAGTTTGATGAACACACAAACAACGAATTCCCATTGTCTCTCTGGAGTGATTCTGGGAAAAATAGAGTACATACTTGGGAAAATGATACAAGATACAAACTAATATAAGGATGGGTAAGAATGTGTATGTGTGTAGGCAGGAGATGTATTGTTTTAAATTATCTCTACTCTCCTAAAATTTAATGTCTGCCAAGAATCCTCTTTTCCATAAGTTACGGTAACTTTTATATTCTTCTCATCAAAAGACTCAAATTTACCCCTTCACAATACCACTTGATGTTTCCCATGTACTGGTTCTCATGAAAAGATTGAAACGAAAAGTTGTGCCCCTTTCTAATACGCTCGTGACTCGGGGCATGATAGTCTTGAAAAGAATTATTTTTCACCAATCACGACAATTATTGAGGCCGTGAGCTCCTCATCACATTATTAAATCTCATTACGCCCATGACCATAGCCGTAATTGACAAGGGGATTGATAAAACTTCCCTTGATCACAGCTGTGATTGAAGGCGTAACAAAGGTGGATTCTTCATTGCTTCGCTATCACGCTCGTGATTGATACTTCTATACTTAGTTCTTCTCCTTCACGGCAGTGACTAACTTGAAAGTTGCTATTCTAGCATATATTTCCTCCCTCTACTCTTAATTTACCTGAAATCATTATTTTATTCAATTAAGTACCCAATCTATAAAATTAAATCACATTTATGATCAATTCTATGCCTAAACATGCTTTAAAAATATAAAGTAATTTAAACTTATCAGTAATGTACAACGTATTCAAAGGGTAAAAATGAATATTCATGAAAAAACAATTATTAGAGTAGTAATTTCTATAAGTAGTCCCAGACACGTAACAGCAATGTATTAGTAGTGTCGTTAGAGGATGTAAACAAAGTAGTACAAGCTGGTTATGTGGCTAAGTAAGAGTACCAAGTAAGCATGGACTCGTCTGAACAAGAGTGGTTGAGGATTAGTGTAAGGCAGCTCTCCCCTCCTCTTAACAAGAATGATATTGAGCAAGTGGTCGGCTCGAACATGACTGAGTAGGTGCACGAGGTTTGGTTGCTGTCAAGGTATTCTTTAAGTCGGCACACAATTTCCAAGAGATAGGTATTGAGTCCTATTTCGGTTTTCCTTAATTTAATATATTTTAAACGCGGCCCGCTTAATATAAGTTACTCAACATAAAATTAAGAAGACATTTTTCTTTTTAAAAAATTGGAATTGCTAACTAGTTAAACTAATAAAAAATGAAATTAAGGTTTTTGGGTGAGAAAACCCTAATTTAGCTACTCATCTGAAAATATTCTAAAGAAGTATATTTTTTAGAAAATTAAACTAGAAATTTTAAACTTAACAACTAACCTATTAAAACCAAGTCACCATATAAAGATAAAAAATAAAAAAATAAAAAAACTAATGGGCTTATGCTTTTTATAATTTTTCTAAAAATGTCAAAATATGTACAAATAGACAAAAAAACGTGACTAAAATGATTTTTTAATGATTTTTTTATTACAAATTTTCAAGAAAAAAGAAAAATAATTACTTTTTATACGATTGCCGTGAAGGTACCTACATACCCGCTAGTCAGAATCAAACCAACGTAGTTCTTTTTTTTTAGAAAAGATTTAGTAAGTGGATCTTTTAAAAGGAATCAAGCTAAATTTACATTAATTATCAAATTATTATTTAAAAAAATAAAGTGATCTAATTTTGTGAATCTATTTTAAAAGAAAACCTAACTAACTAAATCTTTTTTAAAAACTTTAGTTAAGATATTTCGTTTTTTTTTTTTTTAAATCACTATGTGTCAAAACTATTTTTTTTTTTTAAATCCCACATACAAGATATACTCTTCGAAGATACAATTCTCAAAAGAAAGATATGCCACTTTTCAAAAAATACAAATATGGTTAAAAATGCAATTTAACTAAAACTTATCAAAAAAAAATTTAATTATCTAAAAAAATTGTAAAACGGTATGACAATTATTAAAAAAATATATAAAAAATGTACTAAAGAAAACAAATTAGTAAAATAAATTGATTAGCTAATAAAAATAAATAAATAACTTGATAAGTGTAAGTTACTTTATACTTTCAAAACATGTTTAACCATAGAATTGATCATAAATATGATTTAATTCTGTAGATTGGGTACTTAATTAAATAAAATAATGATTTCAGGTAAATTACATACAAAGGGAGGAAATATCCATTAAAATAACAACTTTCAAGTTAGTCACGGCTGTGAAGGAGAAGAAATAAGTGTAGAAGCATCAATCACGGACGTGACAACGAAGTAATGAAGAATGTACCTTGGTCATGCTCTCAATCACGGCCATGATCAAGGAAAGTTTTGTTAATCCCCCTATCAATCACGGCCGTGATTGAATAGCAGAACGACGATCATGGCCTTGGTCATAGGCATGATGAGATTTAATAATTCAACAAGGAGTTCACGGCCTCAATAACGGCCGTGATTGGTGAAGAATAATTCCTTTCAAGACTATCACGCCCTAAGTTACAGGCGTAATAGGAAGGGGCACAACTGTTTATTTCGACCTTTTCACATAAACCAGTACATAGAAAACATCAAGTAGTGCCATGAAGGGGTAAATCAGAGTCTTTTGACGAGGAGATTCTTTAAATAGATATCAAATTTTAGGAGGATAGATATCATTTTTTTTAAAAAACAACACACCACCAGCTTACAAATATAAACATTTTTTTTAACCATCCTTGTACCAATTTTGAATCCTGTATCATTTTTTCCAAGTGTTATACCTTGTATCTTTCCCGGAATCCCTTGAGAAAGACAATGGGAATTCGTTGTTCGTATGTTTATCAGATGTCTGCAATGGAATTCAAACAGGGTTGCACTCTTTTACTTATTCTATGTTAATTTCTTTATTATTTCTGCATTTTATTGATATGTTTTGTTTCTTCATTATGTGTAAATAGTATGTTAGGACTTACCACATTAATTAGTATGATCAAGTGCATGAAATAGTAGTTTCTTGATAAATGTTAATTTCGATGAATTGCACTTAATGAATCTAAGTATAGTGTAGTATACGACATTAACTTAGGACAAATTTCAATAGAATATGTCGAGAGACTATTCTATTGAATAGATCTAGTTCATTGAAACAACTTACTCCTGATAATAGAGATATTATTAGGAAAGTTGCTGGATCCTTAAGGGAATCGATACATTAACATGGCATTAATGCAATCCAAGTTGGTTGTTAATTAGAAAGAGATTCCAATAGACACAATTAGGATTAGAAGTAAGTAGTTCTAAGAAGAATGCTTAGATATTGTAATTTTCTACAATTAACAAGCATTAGGATGAAAAGTATGTTGGTAAGATTATACTAAATGATGAAGCAAGCCCGCATGATAAGTGTATCTTTGTAAATGTTCTTGTAATCATTGTATTAATCATTCTAGATTGTAGATTAGTATAGTTTAGTCAACAATTTAGAGTTTTAATAATTAATCACTTGATAAATCGGACTACTAGATAATAGGAAAAAATTATTAAGTACTAATGTTTAAGTCATTTTCCCAGTAAAGACAACCCTATTCTCATCTGTGCTATAAACAATAAGTAAACTTGGCTATTGAACCGAGTTAAGGATAGAATATAGGAATTTAATTTTTAAAACTCGGAAGCTCTGTTTAGAGATTATCGTAACTAACTAAAAAAAATTATTCAATTACCTAAACAAATCAAATCATGAGTGATCAACATGTTCATTTTAATCATGTTATGATCGTCTAGGCTACTAGGTTACTTAGATGCATATACTGGTCGACATGTGAACTAATCATAATCATGTATGAAACCTACTTCCTATGTATGTATGTATAAAATCTGATTGTGTATACTTATGTATATGTGTGATCGCATGTAGCAGTGAAGGAAGGTAGCACGTAATCGTGTGGGGTAGTGCAGCAATATAGTGCATCAATGGGTGATTAGTGATCAAGTGTGCAGCAGTGATCAACGTGTGGCATGTGTATTAGATTATGGATGTATTTGTAAGCTGTGTTAGTGGAGTACATGCGAGGGTACGTGTGAGCAAGTGGTGTGTGTACTAGTGTATGTCTAATATTATGTAGTATGTACGATTAAGACGTAGTGAAGTGATTGTATTGTGATTAAGGCAGTGGATAATGTTAGCAAGTGTGTTGTCGTAAAGTGTGTGATCCGATGAGTAAGTGCTATCGTATAAGGTAGTGATCAAGGAGTGAATGGTCAGCAGTGCTTGTGAGGGACGTGAATCTAATCGTGAATGTAGTGATGTAGGGGCTAGTTGTGAGTGAGGGATAGTGAAGTGTAGTGTAGTGATGTTGTGTTGTGTGTTGGGGATTGTAAAAAAAGTGTCAAAACTTTACAGCTAAATAACTATTTATAAGCCACCAATTTGGATCTTTTGAATCTTTTTAGATGAAGATTCAATCTTAACAAATCCCAAATGCAATGATACAATCATACCTGATTTGAATTTATTGAATATTCAATCTAGTTTGTAGAAACTCTATATTGATTTGGTCTTTCTATCTTTAGGCTCGACTCAGTCCAACTTTATTTAGCCCAAAACACATACTGACTTGATTGGTCAGCTAAGTTGTGTTTTATCTTGAATAAGGATACGGACTTAAAAGGTCGATGTAAAGGATAAACTACCCGTCTTAAAAGGATGGGGCGAAGGAATATGAGGCCCATCTTGAAAGAATAAGGCAAAGGAATATGAGACCCATCTTGAAAAGATGAGGCAAAGGAATAGGAAGTTCATTTTAAAATGACAGCTCAAAGGAATAAGAAGCCTGTCTTGAAAGGATAAGGCAAAGGAATAGGAGCCTACCTTAAAAGGACAAGACAAAGGATTAGGAGCCTATCTTGAAAGGACAGGACAAAGGAATAGGAGAGCCTATCTTGAAAGAATAAAGTAAACGATTAAGGGGCTCATCTTAAAAGGATAGGGCAAATAACTAAGGTGCCTAAGTGAAATGATAAGGTAAGTGATTAAGGTGCCTATCATGAAAAGATAGAGCAAAAGATTGGGGTGCCTATCTTAAAAGGATAGGGCAAAAGATTAGGGTACCAACCTTGAAAGTATAAGGGAAAAGATTGGAAAGCCTTTCTTAAAAGGATACGGCAAAAGATTGGAAAGCCTTTCTTGAAAGGATAAGACAAAAGACTAGAAGGCTTATCTTAAAAGAATAGGGTGAAAAAAATCGAGATGCTTAGCTAGAAAGGATAGAGCAAAAGATTAGGGCAAAATTTTAGGAAGCCTGTCTTGAAAGGAAAAAGTGCCTATCTTGAAAGGATAAGGTAAAACCTCTAGGGGTTAATTAACTTGTTTTAGTTTGATGGTTAATTCAAAGAGGATAGATCTCCTTGAGATTTTCAAAAAAACTGTAAGCCCCACTACTAGTCACTCATGGTTTCAATCAGCTAAAAAATCAGAAAGATCCGATCGAACCCAAATTATAAGTAAAGCTAGAAATATTAGTAAAATGATCTCTTAAGTTTGAATTTAAGAAAATAAGCAATAAAATAAAAAATATAAAAATTCCAAATTTCAAGTATATAACTCATTATTTATCGAAAATACGTAAAATATATTCCGATAATTAACAAATCACTAGAGATAAATTATATGTATATTAAAAATTATAAAATAACCTAAATAATATTTAGGAATATTTATTTATACTATATATAAATTTACATGTATGTAGAAATATGCATTATTACTTAAAATACGCGAAATGTGCTAAAATAATAATAAATAATTAAATAAAATTCATAATTAATTAAGAAAAAATCAAGAAAAATATAGGAAAATGAGGAAAAGTCCAGAAGTGGGGTGTGGCAATCTAATATTGAAAAAAAAAATCAACTAATTAAAATGCAACAAATAGAAAATGGAAAAAAGAAGAGATAAGGCAATTGTTTTGTCTCATTAATGCACAATAATTTCCCTAAAGCTCTATAAATACTCCAAATTTTTCAAAAGCTCATTTGGTTAGTTTGGAGAGTGAGAAAAATAGAGAGAGGAAAAATTGAGAGAAAAATTAGGATTAGGAAAAAAAATAAGAAAACTGTGCAATTATGACCTTAGAAGAGAACCTAGACCCAACGAGCAGCAGAGAGTGGACGGCCACCACCACCATACGGTGGTGGCAGTGTCTAGGTGGGACGATACACCCATGGCCATCGACGATGGCTAGAGCCACCTAAATCGGTGAGTTCGATTTCCAACCTAATTTTGTGTAATTTTGTAAAAATAGTAAATATTCTTAGAAAATTATGAAACTTGTTATTCTAGAATATTTTTGTATTTAGTTTTTAGAAAAAATATTATTTTGTTGAAAATATGCCCTGTAATATATAGTCCTTAAGAAATCATGCAAAACCAAACATATTTCGGTTTAGAAATAAATGACCTTAGGAGTGTAGTTTTGAGCCCAAAATTTTTTTATAGAATACTTAGATGATATAAAATAATTCTATAAAGCCCATTTTGAAAAATTAATTTTCTAAATTTTTAGATAATTTTTAGGCCTTAAAATGAGGCATAAAATGGGTAATTTAGGGTTAATTAAGTAATTAAATGGTTAATTACTGATTTAGTGAATAATTATATGTTTTAGGATGTTGAAATCTAATGAAATATGATACTTATAGCATTTAGGGTGTTATATGTAATTATTAGGTTAATTATGTAGTAAATAAGTAATAGGAAAAATAGTAAATTTTAAGTTAATTTTATAAATTAGGGCAATTAGGTGTAAAATCTGATTTAGGATGAATTTAGACATTTTGAAATGATAATTGATGTTGGGAGAGGGTAATTAGAGTAATAAAAATATTAGATGTATATTATTTACATAATAAGTGATAATACATAATATACAATTATTGGAAATAATATAATTAGAAAATATTAGGATAAAAATTGATATTATATAAATAATAGGGAAATATAATAAATTTGATAGAAAACTCAAATTTATGTAATTATATGAAAATTGTAAAAATTTCTCACATCAGAAGTAAATTCGGTATACTAATAAGAATTTAAGTGTACCGAGTCGAATAAAATACTGACTAGGAGTAATGATAGTATTTAAGATATCTAGAAGTAATGTGATTAATTTCACATTGTGAGTTGAAACAAATTTCTAGGATTTGGGTATAAAATAGCACTTAGAAATCGAACTAGAACCTAATTTAGAAATCGTCACGGAAATTAAACCCAAACCTAAAATAATTGTAAAAGATTTGAGAACCTAGATAATTGGACATATTAAACCCTAAACAAAAAATAACAATAAGCATTATAAGATAAAACCAACCTATAATAGTTATATGAAAAACTGAAACCATATTTGTATTATAGGGATGATCGGTGATGGCCTGAGTGAGTTGGACCTCGAGTAAGTGAGCGACGAGTCCGAGTAAGTGAGCGATGAGTCCAAGTAAGTTGGGATTAATATGTTGTTGTATTTTGGAGGCTTAAGATTATACTCGGTTGTGCTTGTTAGATAGTTGGCTATGTGCATGTGCTTGATTATGAGTGATGCTATGATTCTATTGTTATTCTGGGTTGTATTGTATGATTTGTATGAAATGATTGATCACCCAAAACTGGACCTAATCAAATATATAACCTGTAATCATAATCGAACTTGCATGGCAACCCATTAAGGGAAACCTAGGATTCTCCGGCCAAATACCGACCCCTTCAAAAGGGATAGCGCAGGATTGCATAATGGTCCATTCTTCATCCTTAGTTAAACTAAGTGATAGGAAAGGAAGTCGTAATGAGGGTGACGTCAATGGTTCGAAGGTAGTCGCAAAAGGAGCGATGTCTCCATTGCACAAGCTTAGGCTTGGTCGTAAGCTGTTGCATTAACAGCAACTCTTTAACCCGGATTAGAGCGAGCGCAATTTCTCTAATCTCATGACAGGCCGGACAACATCGTGTGATGGCATTTGCTTGAATATACATTGCACCTAATAAGTTGGTTGATAACCTTGTTATATTTATGGTATAGTTTTAAGTCCTCCATCCTAACTTACTGAGCTGTGGTTACTCACATCCCTATAAATATCGTACAGGTGCTGGCTAAGAAGCGGCATACAACTACTCTGAAGTTAGCAACTATTGGATCCTGTGGAGTGAGGAAAAACATTTGAAGAACAAACATATATTTTTAAGGTCTAAGCTTTTATTTTAGAATTTTTCATTTCTGAATAATGTAATAACTAAAAAATATATTACAATGAAATATTGTAAATGTTAATTGTAACAATTGAATTTCAGTATATATATATATATATTTTTTTTTTTTCTTACTTTCTTAGGTAAATGATTTATTTAAATTACAAACTGTTTACTTCAAAGCAAATTAGTCATGGATGCCTTATGTAGATCAGGTCTAGGATAGCAATTGTAAGGCTAACTTTTATCTTAGAAAGGTTTACACGGCGAGACTGTTACAACTCTGTCGCTTCACAGCATAACAAAAACTTCTCAATTCTCCTAAATATCTCTTTTAAAGACTTTAGGATCATTTTACCTGGGAATGGAGAATTTCGCAGAGAGCAACCAATCAACATACTTTACATTGACTCCCAATATTCACTCATTTAAGTAGCAGAATATCACCAAAGTATTTCCTCAAGATTGTACTTTCTTCTTTTTTTCTTCCCCTTTTTTTTCTTTTCTTTTTTTTTTTTTGTTTTGTCTCTCTTGGGATAAGGTCTTCTTCATGATTGAAACTTTTTGCGGATAAGTTTTTTAGCCGTACCATGCTCATGTCTTGATTTTGCTTTTGTCGTTACCAAGTCTTAATTTCCACCCCTTTATGATTCCTGAAAAATAATTTTCTTTTCGAAAATACTATTTTAAATCAATAAGAGCATTCAACTTCAATTTGTTTAGTGATTCAAGTTCATTGGTAAGTGTTTGGTGTTTAAGTATATGAGGCTAAGAAATA
Source organism: Lumnitzera racemosa (assembly GCA_024138005.1). NCBI lineage: Eukaryota > Viridiplantae > Streptophyta > Magnoliopsida > Myrtales > Combretaceae > Lumnitzera > Lumnitzera racemosa. The sequence goes on from JAMXBC010000012.1 coordinate 144,438, forward strand.
TGGTATGCAAGAATTTATTGGTGAAGTGTTTGTCAGTCGATGACCATCCAAATTTGAGAATATTCGTAAATATCAACTTCTCTTGTAAACGATGAAAGATCAACCACAAAAAATTCTCAAGAAAAACTGAAATTTTCATTGAACTCAATTTTCATGGATAATACAATTTAACAGCATCTAAATTCATAGGTCCCCTTAATTCTGGACCATCCATTTCTATCAACACTAATGCACCTCCGAACAAGAACCTTTTCGCCACTTAAGGGCCTTCATAATTTGAAGCAAATTTGCCCCTAAGGTCTTTTACATTCGGCGTACTTTCTTCAATACCAAATGTCCTTCCTTGAAGTACATCAAGCATACCTTCTTATTAAAGGCTCAAATCATCCTCTGCTGGTAACACTAACCATGACATAACACTGTAAGCCTCCTTTCAACTAGGAGGTTCAAATTCTCCATTCATTTCTTCTCCTACTCAATTCATTTACCATTATTACATTTTCATCAAGGAACTAGTCTTCCAAGCCATCATAGTCATCTTTAGTAGGTATTTTGCCAATTAATCAACCACTACCTACCCTTTAACAGAACTCTAACTCACATACTTGATATCAAACTTAGAAAGTACCATCTACCACTTCGATATTCTCCTTATCAATGCCGCATTTCCTATTAAATACCTCAACAGATCATGTTTTGTCAACAACTCCACTATGTAATAGAGAGTGTATTGTCTAAGCTTATGCATCACCTATACTAAGGCATAACATGTTCTTTCCACCTCTAAGTATTTATGTTCGCCTTCTATGAATTTTTTACTTAAGTAATATATAGGATGCTCCTTTCTACCTATTTCATCTTTCTACCTCAACATACATCCCATTGATTCAGGAGGGATCATTAAGTAAAGAATCAACAGCCATCCCAGTATAGGAGTGACTAATACGGGTAGATTCATGAGATACTCCTTAATTTCAGTAAATGCTTGCTTACATTTTCCATCCCATTCTCTTGCTTTATTCTTCCTCAAAATTTTGAATAACTGCTTGCATTTACCAGTTAGCCGTGATACAAACCAAGCAATATAATTCAACCTCCCCAACAATCCCCAAACTTCTTTTACAGTCTTCGATGTAGGCATATTTACGATTACCTTAACTTTGTCTAGATCGAATTTGATCCCTCTTCTACTAACTAAAAAACCCAACAATTTGCCCGAGGTTACTCTAAATGTACATTTTACTAGATTTAGCTTCAATTGAAACTTTCTCAACTGGTCAAACAGTTTTCTCAGAACATCGACATGATTCTCATCATCCTTAGATTTGGCAATCATATCATCTACATAAACTTCGATTTCCTAATGCATCATGTCATGAGACAAGGTAACCATAGCACGCTAATAAGTTGCCGCAACATTCTTCAACCCAAAAGGCATCACACAATAATAGAACATTCCCTATGTGGTAACAAAGGTAGTTTTGATTTTATCTTCTTATGCCATCTTAATCTAGTCATATCCTAAGAAACCATCCATAAATAAGAAAAGATGATTTCCAGTCATATTGTCAACCAATACGTCAATGTGTGGTAAGGGGAAATTATCCTTAGGCGTTACTCGATTTAAATTACAGAAGTCTACACATGCCCTAACCTTCCCATTTTTCTTCAGCACTAGCATTACATTGGCTACCCATTTAAGGTAGTCCGATACTTCTATGAACCCAACTTCTAGTAATTTCTTCACTTCTTCTTTTATTTTAAGGAGTATATATGGCCTAAACTGCCTATGCGTTTACCTTTTAGGTCTAATATCATCTCTTGTCGGTAACTTGTGAACTATGATTGACGAATCCAAACCGGGCATGTCCTCATAGGACCAAGCGAATATATGCAAGTAATCCAATAATAAATCTAATGACTCCTACTTCTGATCATCTACTAGATTTCTGCCAATTTTCAAATTTCCCGGATTCTCTTTTATTCCAAAGTTAATCACAACTATCAGTTCATCAATAATCACTCTACCCTAATCAAATCGATACCAACACTTTTGTATTTCACTTAGGGTCTCAACAACATCTCCAACCTCTGACCTACTAGGACCGAAGGTAATATTAGTACTTTCATCATTTACAAGCAAGAGATATCCATTATGTTCATCCATTTTATTGGACATGAGGAGTAAGGAAAAGGCAAAAGGATAACAAGTAAGTAACAAAGAAGAACTAGAAGAAAAAAAGGAACAAACTTTATTGAATGAATTCAAATTGTCTAAAAGAAAAGGCCTAACTAATCAGACTATTTATGAAATCGAATGCTCCTAATTGATCTAATATTACTTTTCTAAAGAGACCTATTAATAGGAATGGAAAACCAATTGCATAAGGAAACTAGGACGCCAATATCATTCTCCCCATCTGGGCTGATGCCATATTACTAAGCCAAAGCCTTGGTTACACCAGCTACTTCGAGTTCTTGAACACAAGCTAGTACCGGGAATGTTTGATGGATGTTTGGAGAATCCATATGAGTATAGTACAGGTGATCTCCTCTCTTCCCTCTGGTTTTAGCCTTCATTTCTTAGATTTCTTCTTCAATAGGTTCATATCTAAGCCAAAATGTCCTAATTTGCTGCTTAAGTTGTTTCGAGCAAACCTGTACCCCCTGTCTTAATACTTCTGTCGTACTAACCTCATCAAAAATCTGTAATCCCGGTTCCTCCAATTCCTCACTCTTAATATACGGAATAGCTATCTCTTTGTAAATCTCGCAATCTTGTTCCCTAAAAATAGTGACCGACTACCTATTGGCTATGAATTTCACCTTCTGAGGTAAACTAGATGGAATTGCCCCTGTTGACTGAAACCACGGCTTTCCTAATAGAAGATTGAAGGTTCGAGGTATATCTAAGACTTAAAACAGAATAGTGAACATCTATGGACCAATCTTGACCTGCAATCCAATTTCTCTAAGTATCTCCCTCTTTGATGCATCAAAAGCCCTTACTAAAATCGAACTGGGCTTTATCTTAGTTAAATCTACTCTAAGCAAATTCAGTATCGCCAAGGGACACACATTCAATAAAGAACTATTATCACTCAGTACTCGAGCAACTACTTACCCTACACACTTAACCACTATGAAAAGGGGCTTTATGTATTAGTCTCCTTCTTGGCCTAGCTCATCTTGTAAGAATAAGTTTTTATCCATTACAAATATTGAATTAAACACCAATCCCAACTTTTCAATGGAAATCCATTCAAGTACTTTGACGTCTTTCAAAATTTTGATTAAAGTTTCTTGGTGAGTATTAGATGACAATAGTAACCCCATCAGGGAGATTTAGGCTGATACCTTAGCTAGCTGATCCATAATCTTATACTCACTAGCTTTCACTATCTTCTTGGCAACATTCTGATCTTTCTCATCCATATCCTCAAAGATCCTTCAAGAAGCCTCTTCTACAGTAGCCTTTCTCTTGGCTTCCTCATTCTAATCATAGAGTCATCCCAAGCAAGTAAGCCCATCAACCACAGGCAGTAAGGACCTGATTGTCCAATTCTCCGTTTGGTAATCTAGAGGGGCTACTTTGTAATTCTTTAGAGCAATTACGACATCAAAAGCTATTTTTTTAGGTGTACCCGATTCTTCAACATTCTCATTCCTCCTAGAATACTCAAAAACCAAAGGTTTAAGCTCACCTCCAATCATTCCAACCATCTCAGCTGTCCTCTTGGCTTCTGCAATAAGCTTATCTTCATCCTCAAATTCGAAATCCCATCCAGTGGGTAGTTCATCAGCATATATGGTAGGTGAACCAGCATAATCTACTAAGTACTCAAATTTTCCTAACAACTCTCTTAAGGTGTAGACCGTTGGATCTCCAGCTTCATACCTTTCTCTAAGCTCCTTCTAAGTACATCTCTTTTGTGGTTTTGGAACCGTTATAACCGTAATATCAGCTTTCTTTATCTTCCCATCCTTCAACAATTGATATATTGTTGGTCTGGTTTAGGTTCTATCTCTAAGATTCATATTTTGCAAGTGTCCAGCCTACTTCAGATTCCAAGCTACCTCTTCAATAGTAATCGAGATACTATCGAAATCAACTTCTAGTTCAGCTACTTCAGTAATGATCATATTGACTGAGCATCGATGATCTGGCAAAGGATTATTACCTACATAGGGAGCACGAGTCTGAATGAAGTCTAATTACACCAACTTAGCATCAATAAGATCTTAGATCTTATATCTAAGTCTTTAACACTAGTCTATACAATGCTCCACTTGCCCCAAATGATAATCGCAACGGAGCCTGGGTTATAGTCTCTTGGTCTCTATCCCTCCTTCGCAATTTCAAACATCAAGAGATTTTCCTTCCTTAATCATGCAAGAACCTGGCTTAGAGGAATGGGGGTCTGGGTAAACTATCTCCTTTGTGGGAGATTATTCTTATTTGGATTCAATGAGGGATTAAATCCTCCTGTCATGGCTACTAAGGCTGCAAGTCTAACAAGGTTACCAGTATCGACAATGCTTATAGTAGCTTTTTAGCTTTGTTGGAAAATCTCGTGGGAAGCGTCTTCTTCTCAGCTGCTTCAGGTTTAAGAATCCTTCCAATAGCAATAGCTTCCTCAATTCGACATCCTAAGGCCACAATCTCTACAAAGTCAGAAGCAAGGCAACCTACTAAATGTTGATAATATAGGCTTCCGAGAGTGTTGATAAAGACAAAGGTCATATCCTCTTCTGTTAAGGATAGAGTCACCCTAGCTGCCATACCCCTCCATCTCTAAACATACTCTTTAAAGCTTACGTTGGCCTTCTTTCATAAATTATTCAAATCCCACATAGATGAGGCCACTTCAATATTGAACTTGTACTGGTTATAGAAAGCCTGGGCTAACCTATCCCATGTATCAATATCGTTCAAGTCCAGTTGGGCATACCAAGTTAAGGCAGACCCAATCAAGCTATCTTGAAAGGTTTAGACCACCATCTTATCTTACTTCGTGTATTTTCCCATCTTTCTAATGTATAGCCTAGTGTAGAGCTTCGGGCAATTGATCCCATCATATTTCTCTAACTCTAAAATTTTAAAATTTTCCAAAAAATCATCATCTTCATACACAACAAATTGATCATTCCCATCTACTCAAGCCCATTAACCATTTCTAAAGTTTTCATCCTCTCAGTTAACTTCTGCATAAACTTCCTTTACATCTCTTAATGTTTTTCCTTAATCTCTTTCCTCGATGTCTCAATAGTAGGAATTGATTCTACATCTTCCAATTCAAGAGGAGGGATCACTTATGCATTCCGATTTGAGTTAACTTGAGATGCTTGCCTATCATTGATAATTCCAATAGCTCAAGTGAGACCTTGAATTTGTTCGGCCATCTTGTTCATATTTTCTTCTAAGGTTATGACTCTCAAGTCAAGCTCAGTTTAACTGACATTTCTACTACTATGAATTGACATTCTTACTTTAGAACGAGTGAATATCGAGCTTCTAACTAAGTCTACTCACTCGGGCGCTATCTTTAAAATCCTATAAAGACCCAAGTTTAGACATTTTTGTAAACTAAAATCTTTACTATTTTTTTTTTTGTATGCTCTTTCATTTTTTTTTATTTTGTCATTTTTTATTTTCTTTTCTTTCTTTTTTTAAAGGCAACCAAGAAAAATGAACAAAAGACTGAGCAATCAATAAAGGTTTTCATTTAACGAAGTTACAAATTTATTAAATATCATAAAATCAAACCTAAACAATGGACTAAAAGAAAAACTCCTAACTAATCTTCCAAAAAAAAAAATCCAATCCTATATCTATAAGAGTTTACAAGTTTGGCTAGGATAGGCTTCGTAGGGTTGATACTGACTTGACTTTTCATGTATATATTACATAAAACATGAGATTATATAATTATTTACAATGAAGCCATTAAATTTACGACAAGATTGTATATGATATTAATAATTTTGCAACTTTTTCAAATTTTTTTAAATTACATAGCCTTTTACTCACTAAGAGACAATGTAAAAAAAAAATAATACAAGAAATAAAAAATAATCACATAGAAACAAGCATTAGTAAAAAGAAATAAAATCAAATATGTAAAAAAAAAAATGCAACATGCTACACGTGCATATAATGCAATAGGGGGGGTTGTAATTAATAAATTTTAGGAATTATAGTAGTCAAAGAATATCCTTATATATAAATAGGTCCAAAATAAGATTTAAAAAGAAATAAAGCTCATAAATACTTACATATAAGGGCTATTGATTTTTTTTAATTTTCCTTTTTTTTAAAAAAAAAGAATGACAAACCGACTACAAATCAATCAAACTTTTCCTATAATTTAAAAATGACTACCCATTTTTCAAAAAGAATGATGCAGAAGAGTGAGGTCTATGAGTCTGAAGCTTTGTAGTTTTAAGGATTTTCGAAGAAAAACCTAATAGGTTACATCGAAACCTGAGTAAACTCGCCTATCATCGTCAAATGGGGGTCAAGACCCCAGTAACCCGAGGGTTTCATAATGGCGGCCCGTCCTAAGTTTCTAAGGTAAGTTAAGTTCGACCACATCTAAGTATACAAATAATTTCTAATAAATAAAACCCCCAAAATCCCTAGTACGGACCCATTGGGTCAATTTTTCCTAGAGACCTAAATCACTAAAACCCAATTAGTACAACTATATTACAATATAAACATAGAAAGGAAAAGACATGAAAGCCTATTAATTAATTCTCACTTTTATAAGGTTAGCCCACTAAGGACTTCAATGGAGTCGTCAATTTTATCGAGTCTTATTTCGATTTTCCTCAATTTAACTTATACTAAACCCAACCTGCATAATATAAGATACTCAACATAAAATTAAATAAACATTTTTCTTTTAAAAAATGTTTTAAAAAAAAATTGGAGTCGTCAACTAGTTAAACTGGTAAAAAATGACATTAAGGTTTTCATGTGGAAAAATCTTAATTTAGCCACTAGTCTGCAAATATTCTAAAAAAAATTATATTTTAGAAAATTAAACCAAAAAATCTAAGCTCGAGAGCTAACCTATTAAAACTAAGTTACCATTTAAAATAAAAAAAAACTAATGGGCCTTTATTTTTTATAATTTTTCTAAAAATGCAAAAATATGTACAAATATGCAAAAATATAACTAAAATAAATTTTTTACGTTTTTTTTATTACGAATTTTCAAGAAAAGGAAAAAAATATTTTATTTTTTATATGGTTGCTCTGAAGGTACCTACGTACCCACTAGTCGAGATCAAACCAACATAGTTTTTTTTTTTTAGAAAAGATTTAGTAGGTGGATCTTTTAAAAGGAATCGAGCCAAATTTACATTAGTTATCAAATTATTATTTTAAAAAAAAAAACCTAAAAAGATCTAATTTTGCAAATCGATTTTAAAAGAAAACCTAACTAACTAAATCTTTTGAAAAAGTCCAACTAATATTTTTTATTTTAAAAAAAAAATCACTATGTGTCAAAACTATTTTTTTTTTTTCTAAATCCTACATACAAGATATACTAAGATACGTATCTTCTCTAAAGATATAGATCTTAGAGGAAAGATATGCTACTTTTCAAAAAATGTAATTTTGATTAAAAAAATGCAATTTAACTAAAATTTATCAAAAAAAAATTCAAATTATCTAAAAAAAATTACAAAACAATATGACAATCATTAAAAAATATATAAAAAAAACATGCACTAAAGAAAACAAATTAGTAAAATAAATTGATTAGCTAATAAAACACAAATAAATAGCTAACTAAAAAAATTGTTTAATTACCTAAACGAGTCGAATCGTGAGTGATCGGCATATTCATGTTGATCATGTTATGATCGTCTAGACTACCAAGATTGCCTGGATGTATGTACTGGTCAGCGTGTGAACTAATCGTGATCACGTATGAAACCTACTTCATCTATGTGTGTATGTGTGTATAAAATTCGATTGTATGTACTCGTGTATGTATATGATCAGATGCAGCAGTAAAGGAAGTGTAGTACGTAATCGTATGCAGCAGTGTAGTAGTATAGTACGTCAATGGGTGATCGGTGACCGAATGTGTAGTAGTGATCAGTGTATGGCGTATGTGTGAGATCAGGTGATCGATGGAGTAGCATATGTCAGATTATGGATGTATTCATAAGTTATGTCAGTAGAGTACAGGTGAGGGTGCGTATAAGCAGGTGGCATGTGTATTAACATGTGTGTGATCTTGTATTATGTATGTGATTAGGACGTAGTGGAGTGATTGTATTGTGATCAGGGCAGTGGACAATATGAGTGAGTGTATTGTCGTAGAGTATGTGATCCAGTAAGTGAGTGCTGTCATGTAAGGCAGTGATCAGGGAGTGAATGGTCAATAGTACTTGTAAGGAATGTAAATCTAATCATGAATGTGAAAGAGTAAATGTAACAATGTGAGGGTTGGTTGTAAGTGACGGACGGTGAAGTGTAGTGATGTTGTGTTATGTATTGGGGATTATAAAAAACATGTCAAAACTTTACAGCCAAATTACTATTTATAAGCTACCAATTTAGATCTTTTGAATCTTTTTGAATGAAGATTCAATCTTAACAAATGCCAAATGCGATGATACGATCATACCCGATTTGGATGTATTGAAGATTCAATCTATTTTGTAGAAACCCTATATTGATTTAGGCTTTCTATCTTTGGGTCCGACTCAATCCAACTTAATTTATCCTAAAATACATACTTACCCATTTAATAAAACCCAAGTCTATTTAGTTCACTATAAATAAATAAAAATCTACTTTATATTGGACTGGACTAAAAAATATTTTAATGAAGTCTGACTATTTAAGATTCAGAATTTATTACTTTTGATGCATACCATTATCCAATCCAACTCTAAACAACTCGACTCGACTTAATTAGATATAATTTAACACTTTATTTTTTGTTTTCGTTCAATTTTCTTTTTTTTTTTATTTTTAGAAACCTAGCCCAATAAAAATACTAAAATGGTAAAAATGTGTTGCCTATAATAGGCAATCATTTAGCATAGCATAAAAAGCCAATTATCAATAAGCAGGACGATTCACCTCACCAATCCCTCTAGTCCTCGACCTCAGCTGCAAGTTAAAAACCCAGTAGCATAATTCTTATCATTCCTTTTAGGTTAATTTAGATTTGGGATCAAATTTGACTGGTCTCCATGCAGTCCTTAGTCAAGAAGATATGTTAAAGGTGTCCAAAACCCTATAATCTTCGGGCAGCTCTAATCTGTAGGCATTGTCATTAATCTTCTAGAGGATTCTAAAGGATCCTTCTACTCGTACAGATAGCTTGTTCCTCCTCTTGTTCAGAAATCTTTTCTTGCTTAGGTGCAGCCATACCAAGTCTTTGGGATGAAACTATTTTGTCGTCCTACTCTTGGCCTTCTCTCGCATTCTTCTAGCATCTTGATCGATCTACTAAGTAACTTTATCATAGATTTGCTATGGGGAATGTACTCAAGCCTTCGCATGAAGATCTTCTTGCCCTGATACATGCATAAGGGTATGATCAAGGGGCAATTAGAGATTAAAACCATAAACAACTTCGAAAGGGTCTATTTAGTGGTGTCATGCACTGTTTAATTGTAAGTGAATTCGACCACAAGTAAACAAACATCCCAATCAACCAAGTTCTTACCCACTACAACTCGAAGCAGTAATCCCAAAGTACGAGTAACTACCTCTGTTTAGCCTTCAGTTTAGGGGTGACAAGAAATGCTAAATAGTAGTTTAGTCCCCATCCGTTACCATAGGGTCCTACAGAAATGGCTCAAGAACTTAGGATCTCTATCAAAAACTACACTTCTTGGCACATAATGTAATCGAACAATCTCTTGGAAGAAAAGAGAAGTAATAACCGAAGCATCATTAGTTTTGGAGTAGGGCATAAAGTATGCCATCTTACTGAATCTATATGTGACTACTATTACGGAATCTTTGCCTCAAGTTGTTCTTAGTAATTTAAGGACAAAGTCCATACTTAACTCAGTCCATGGTTTCATCAGGGTAGGTAAAGGCATTGGATTCCCTTGTTTGACTCGATACTTAGCCCTCTTACATGTAGCACAGCCCTCAACAATTCGATGCACATTTTGCCATAGTCTCTACCAAAAGAATCACCTACTCAACAACTCATATGTTCTTCTCTCTCCAAAATATCTGGAGAGTCCTCTATACTGGGCTTCCCTGATCGATAACTCTCTCAATAAATAGATCAAGACTCACAATTTCCCTCCTCAGAATAAGTATCCATCTTCTATATGATACTCATCCATTTTCTTCCCATCGGTACATCGCTAAAGTATGGGTCTGAAGTGTAGGCCCTGGGAATATTGCTCTTTGATACTTTCAAATCTAAACAATCTACTTTGCAATTCAATCAAGAGCACGTATCTTCTTAAAAGAGCATCTACAACTACATTACTCTTTCTTTACTTATATTTTATCACAAAACTGAATCACTCAAGGAATTCAACCCACCTTACTTGTCGCTTTGATAACTTAGTCTAACTTTGAAAGTACCTTAGGGATTCATGGTCGGTATATATGAAAAACTCACCGAACAACAGGTAGTGTTGCCAAACTTGGAGTGCTTAGATAAAGGCCAAGAGCTCTTTATTATACACAAAGTAGTTCAATTGAGGTCTTCTGAGTTTCTTGCTGTAGTAGGTAATTGGTTGGCCTTCCCGCATTAAGACAATGCCTATACCAATTGCTAATACGTCACATTCAAGCTCAAATATCTTTTTGAAGTCAAGCAAAGCTAGTAAGGAGCAGAAGTCAGTCTTTCTTTCACTTCTGCAAAACTTCTCTCCTCCTTTTCTCCCCACCTAAATTCGATGTTTTTCCTCATCAATTCAGTAAAGGGTGCTGTCAAGGTGCTAAAATTCTCGATAATTCTCTTATAAAACAATGTCAGTCAATGGAAACTTCTTACTTCGGCACAAGTAGTCGAAGTTGGGCACTCAACAATTCCTCTGATCTTCTCTTCATCTACTTGCAAGCCTCCTCCACCAACTACATAACCTAGAAACAACACTTCTTCCGAACAAAACCAACATTTCTTAAGATTGTTGAATAACTTCTTAGCATGAAGCACATCTAATACGGCATGGAGATGTTCATAGTAACTCAGTATGTCAGCGCTATACACTAAGATGTCATCAAAGCACACCATGACACACTTTCCTATCAAATTTCTTAATACATGATTCATCAGTTGCATAAAAGTGCTCGAGGCATTTGACAAGCCAAATGGCATTACCATCCATTCATAAAGTCCATGCTAAGTTTTGAATGCAGTCTTCCACTCATCTCCTAACCTCATGCGAATTTAATGTTCGCCAAATTTCATATCAATCTTACTAAAAATCTTAGCCCTACCCAATTCATCCAAACTAGGGATATGATACCTATATTTGACCATAATCCTTTTTATAGGTCGGCTATCAACATACATTCATCATGTTCTATCCTTTTTCAGCACTAAGAGTGTCAAAACAGCACAAGGACTGAGACTCTCTCTTACATACACTCTTTTCAGTAGTTCATTAACTTGTCGTTGGAGCTCAGTAGGTTGTTCAAGGTTCATCCGATAAGCTATTTTGTTTGACAAGACAACTCGGGTACCAAGCTAATACAGTGCTCAATGCCTCTGAATGGTGGCAATCCTTTTGGCAACTACTCGGAAAACAAGCTAGAAAACTCATTCAGCAACTCCATTATTTCCAAGGTTAGTTTACCCTGCTTTCTTAACTCTAATAGTCACCTGACCAATAGAAAGGTAGGCAGGTTGGCTTGAATAACCTCTTAGAGCTCGTCTCTACTCATTATCATAGTCTTCTTTGATCCTCAAGCAAGTTTTGCGTACAATTTGTTAACTTGACTCAGCAACATCGGGTTTAATGTGATCTTCTTTCCATCCTTCTCAAACATATAGGTGTTCCTGTATCCATCGTAGATTACTCTTCTATCATAAAGCCATGTTTGGCCTAGTAACATGTGTGATGCGTACATAGGCAGCACACCGCAAAGAATCTCATCAGAGTAATTTCCAATTTTGATTAGCAGTAATACTTTCCAAGTGACATGTAGTGCCCCCTTCTCATTCAACCAATGCAACTTATACGACCTCGAATGTACAATAGTTAGCAACTTCGACTTCATGACCAGATCAACTAATGCCACATTGGTACAACTACCACTATCTATAATGAGAGCATGCAACTGATCATTTACCTTTCAGGTGATATGGAACAAGTTCTCCCTTTACTCTTCCTCGTGTGAGGGCTCCAAACTCATTGTGCATCAAACAATTAGGATCAACTAATCCAATTCCTCGACAAATACATCATCTTCAATCAATTCATTCTCCTGAGTAGTTTCTTTCTTAACAAGAGTCTTTTCCTTAGGTTTCTCATCAATACTATCTACTTTAAGCTTCAAGACGTCTCCCTTGATAACCATAGTCCTTCAGTTCGGATACTAAGCAACCATATGTCCAAACCTCTAACATTTGAAACATTTGATATAGCTCGTCTTCCTTCCAAACCCTTGTCCTTTCTCATATGTCTAGGTCGATACATCACTATTAGGTTGGCCCTTCTATTCAGCTCGGACACCTACCTTTTTGGTCGAATCGGTACTTAACTGAGCAAGGTAACTTCTATAACTAGGTCAACTCGGATGAACAGTCTAGCTCATTGGAGGTCAGGTCGACATTTTGCTTCTTCTCTACCTCTCTACTAACTAGGCTATCCGTACAGCTTCATCCATTGTAGCAAATTGTTGGAGTTCCTTAAAGTTTCTTATATCACTCCTCAAACCAATTAGGAACCTAGAAACTGTTCACGTTAATGGCTTCTCCACCTCACAATGAATCATGAGCAGCTAGAACTCTTGAATATAGTCATCAACAATTCGGCCTCCTTGTCTCGACTCTTGAAGCTAAGCGAAAGTGTCTTGTAGGTATGTATTGGACACAAACCTATTTCACAATATTCTCTTCATCTCAAGGTAAGTACTAACCTCTTAGTAGCATTCTCACCATCTTATCACCTGGAAATTCTTCCACGACATGGCGACATATCTAGAGAACTCAACAATAATAGTTTTCATTTTGTCATATTCTTCATATTGGTAATAATAAAAAACTTGCTCTACCTTCTTCTCCCAATCCAAATAATCATCCGCACTTCCAAACCCATAGAAACTCCGAATCTAAAGCTTCACATGGTTAAACACTCTGTGTACTTAAGCTGGCTCTTCTTCCTCACATTCTTCCCTATCTTCTTCATTCAGATCTCCTAATTCAATCCTTCTTCTCACTCGTCCACCTCGAACTTACTGAATTGGGTTCTGGCCTCTAATAGGTCACATAACTTATGGAGTGTTATGCATGGCTTTAGTTGGTTTATAAGCCAATGCATGAATAACTCAAGTTAAATCTACAAGGAGGTCAGCCACCTCATCAAATCTCTCATTCGTGCTTCTTAGAGTACCTAATGCCAGCATTAACACTTAGGTCAATCATTTTCCTCAACAAACTCAATTCCAATCTTAAAATTTCAAGCTACAATTAACACTATTTCTCCAAATCTAATAACATAGCACGCTCTCCATACTATCAGTTAACTATATTGCAACACAATAACAACATCAACAAACAACTTGCTAATACTAAACCTGTTCTATTTTTGGCTATTCATTCAAAAGAATTCCACTACATTTGTCTTCTAATTAATATTATTTCCACTTACTGATTTAATACTTTATACTTCCATAAGAAAATCAAAAATAATGATCACTTCATATACCATATCATCATCAGACTCTTTAATGTTGTTATCATCTGTCATCTCCTACATTGCATTTTCATTTTATATAAGGTTTACTCCTAAATTAGGTGTTGATTATACCTCTAGTATAGGTTTTGATTCATTTCTGAATCGATTTCTAACTTTTCTCTCTCAATGTTTTGTCTTTCTAGAATCCGCTTCTATACCATGCTTTATTTCACTCCAAATTATACTACCTCATATTCATACTAGGCATCAAGCTGAGATCACCTCAGAAATCCTCTAAGTCTCGGATTCACCTTAATTTTCTATACATATCGCCATATCTCTCTCATTCCATAACTCAAATTGATTTTCACTATTATTCATGAGTCTCGTCACTTTATCTCATCTTACCGATTACAATACAATTTCATCAACAAATTTCTTAAGAATTTCATCCACAATATCAGCATATCCCACTAATCAGTTACATCAATATTCTTTACATCTCAAATCTATATTAACTCAAGATTCTTCTTCATCCAACTTAAATCACTTCAATAAACCACAAATTCTTATAGAGCACTTTCAAGATCGGTCACTTAAGACACATCCAATCCCCTTGTACATTCTTACTCATAAGTGTATAATACACTATAGCATATGTACATGTCCAAAGGATATACATCCCTCAATGAGCACAACTATATCTATTGAAAGATTAATAGGATCTTAACTTATATGAATAGCTAATCATATGATCAATTCCAACTCCTGACAGAATGTAACCAACTAATACATTGTATTCATCATTCAAATTTCCACCACATTCATTGAGTATCATTTCCATTTGGGGATTCAGGACATTGTATTTCAATAGGAAAATCAGAAAGAGTAATCATCCTATACTCCTCAATACTATTATCTACTATCACCTCATATACTGTATTCTCATGTTGTATATAATCTTATTCTACTTCAACTAATCCAGGAAAATGCGAAAGCCATTCAATAAATCTTTAGGGTTAATCCTCTAAAGATATATGATATGCTAGTTGCAACGAAAGTCATATTAGCAAACTAGGGTATCTCTCTTCTATCGTTACTACACATATCTTACTAGCATCACCTAAATTACAATATTTCACTCTCAAACCATCCTTATTCAACAAATCATATCATATGATCCCTATTACGCCAAAACTCAGATTGGTCTCCCTTATTGTCCATAGATCTCATTACTTCTCATTAATTTCCACACAACTCTATTAACAAACTCTTCAGTAATTCCATCTATAATATTAACATATCCTAACTAACCAATTTCTCCATATGATCCCATCACTAAGTTACATTCGATTAACGCCTATCTCACTTTAGTGTTATAATCGCTACTTATCGTATAGTATGTAATACGATACATTAGTATCCCTTTATTTCTACCCACTCTCAATGTACTCCTAAAATGTCTAATTCTTTTAATTATTCATTTCAAAGCGAGTTTAATAAAACTACGCTCTGATACCAATTTAGAACTGTTATGCCCCGAAGCAGCAGAGTCGTAACAGTCCCGCCGTGTAAACCACCCTAAGATAGAAGTTGGCCTTACAACCGCTATCTTAGACCTGATCTACACAAGGCGTTAACGACTAACCCGCTTTGAAGTAAACAGTTTGTAATTTAAATAAATCATTCCTCTAAGAAAGTGAGGAAATATATATATTCACTATAATTTAGTGATTACAATTATCGGTTGCAATGTTTCTCCGAAATATATTTCCTAGTTATTACATTATTAAAAAAAATGAGAAGTTATAAAGTAAAAGCTTAAACCTTAAAAATATATGTTCGTTCTTCAATATTTTTCCTCACTCCCCAGGATCCAGCAGTTGCTAGCTTCAGAGTAGTTATGGCCGCTTCTTAGCCAGCACCTGCACGATATCTATAGGGATGTGAACAACCGCAGCTCAATAAATTAGGATGGAAGACTTAAAACTATACCATACACACAACAAGGTTTTCAATCACTTATTAAGTATAATGCATGTGCAAGCAAATGCCATCGCACGACGTTGTCCGGCCCGTCGTGAGATTAGAGAAATTGCACCCGCTCTAATTCGGGTTGAGGAGTTACCGTTAATGCAACAGCTCACGACCAAACCCAAGCTTGTATAATGGAGACCTTACTCCTCCCGCGACTACCTTCGAACCACTGTCGTCACCCTCGCCGCGACCTCCTCTCCTGTCACTTAGTTCGACTGAGGATAAAGAAGGGACCATTTTGCAATCTTGCGCTATCCCATTCGAAGGGGTCAGTATTTGGCCGGAGAGTCCTAAATTCCCCTAACGGGTTGCCATGCATGTCCGATTATGATTACTGGTCATATATTTGATTAAGTCCAGTTTAAGGTGATCAATCATTTCATGCAAATCATACAATACATGCTAGAGCAACAAACAGAATCATAGCATCACCCATAATCAAGCACATGCGCACATCCAACTATCTAACAAGCACAACCAAGCATAATCTCAAGCCTCCCAAAATACAGCATTGTATTAATCCTAACTTACCTCGACTCCTCATTCATTCACTTGAGGTCCGATTTAATCAGGCCATCGCCGATCATCCCTATAACACAAACATGGTTTCAGCATTTCATATAACTATTATAGGTTCATTTTATCCTATAACACTTATTGTTACGGTTTTTTTAGGGTTTAATATGCCTAATTATCTAGGTCTTACGTCTTTTACAATTATTTAGGTTTGGGGTTAGGTTCGGGTTCGGTTTTCGGATCGCTTTTTAAATTAGGTTCTAGTTCTAGTTCGATTTCTAAGTAATATTTTATACTCTAACCCTAGAAATTCGTTTCAACCCATAATGTGAAATTAATCACATTATTTCCCGATCTCCTAAATACCATCATTACCTCTAATCAGTATTTTATTTCACCCGGTACACTTATATCCTTATTAGTGTACCGAATTCACTCCTAATGTGAGAATTTTTTACATTTTTCATATAATTACATAAATTGAAATTTCCTATCAGATTTATTATACATTTTTATTATTATCACAATATCAATTTTTATTATAATATTTCCTATTTATTATATTTCCAATAATTACCTATCATGTATTATTACCTTTTATGTATATATTACACTTCTAATATTTATATCACTCTAATTATCATCTCTAAACATCAATTATCATTTCAAAATGTCTAAATTCATCCTAAATCAGATTTTACTCCTAATTACCCTAATTTACAAAATTAACTTAAAATGTACTATTTTTCCATATTACTTATTTACTACATAATTAACCTAATAATTACATCTAACACCCTAAATGCTACAAGTATCATTCTCCATCAGATTTCAACATCCCTAAACATCTACTTATTCACTAAGTCAGTAATTAATAATTTAATTACTTAATTAACCTTAAATTACCCATTTTATGCCTCATTTTAATGCCTAAAAATTATCTAAAAATTTCGAAAATTAATTTTTGAAAACGGGCTTCATAGTACTGTTCTATATCACATGAGCATCCTACAAAGAAAAAAAATTGAGCTCCAAACTACACTCCTAAGGTCATTTATTTCTAAACCGAAATGTGCTCGGTTTTGCATGATTTCTTAAGGGTCCTATATTACGGGACATGTTTTCATCAAAATAATATTTTTCCTACAAACTACATACAAAAATATCTTAGAATAACAAAATTCATAATTTTCTAATGATATTTACTATTTTGACAAAATTACACAAAATCGGGCTGGAAAACGGACTCACCGATCTGGGTGGCTCCGGCTACTGCCGGATGCCGTGGCATTGTCATCCGGCTTGGGCACTGCCACCACTGTGTGGCGGTGGTGGCCGTCCACTCCCAGCTGCTCGTTTGGTGGGGGTTCCCGTTAAAGGCCCTAATTGCACAATTTTTTCTAATTTTTTTCTAAACCGAATTTTTCTCTCAATTTTTGCCTCTCTCTAATTTTCTCTGATTTGTATCTGGCCAAATGAGTTCCTGGATTTTTCCTGCTATTTATAGGCATTTTTTGTAATTAATATGCATTAATTTGACAAGACTTTGCCCATTTTCCTTAATTTTTTGCTTTTAAGTTGTCAAATTTTTATTGGCTAATTTTTCTTTTGCAGCTTTGGACTTGCCACGACCTGATTTTGATTAATCTTATCCTCTTCTGATTTTTTCTGATTTTTCCATAATTATTTTATAATTTTCTTTAATTATTTACTTAGTTTTTGGCCAATTTAGGTCATTTCGCGTATTTTTATCTAGACGTAAATACATGTAGGGTTTACGTGAACATTCCTAATTATTATTTTGGTCATTTTAAAATTTTTAGTATACATATAATCTATCTCTACTAATTTACTAGTTATTAGATTACACTTTTCGCATTTTCAGTAATTAGTACTTATTATGCTTAAAATTTGAAAATTTTATAGTCTCCTATTTTATTACTTATTTTCTTAAATTCAAGTTTACGGGGTCAGTTTTACTAATATTTCTCTCGTTAGTTTATAATTTGGAGTTTGATCGGATTCCTTAACCGATCGTCCAAAACCTTATGTTCTAAGTTCAATCCTATGGTCAATTGGCTTAACTTTAGGGTTTACACTAACCTTGCTTAAGGGATAGAATAAAAGTGAAATGAGAGTAAACAAACAACGTTTACAAAAGGAAAATATCCAATATATTAATGATTATCTGATGGTGTACAACTACATATACAAGGAGTATTTATACCTGAGAATTTAGGTAACCTGCCTAAAAAGGAAAAAAGACAAAACAAAAAGGATAATGTCATAAAAAGGTAATGTACAAAAAAACAATTATTAGAGTAGTAGATTTTAAAAGTGGTCCCGAATACGTAGCAGCAATGTATTATTGGTGCTGTTAGAGGATACAGACAAAGCAATACAAACTGGTTGGGTAGCCAAGTAGGAGTACCAAACAGGCATAAAGTCGTTTAATTAGGAGTGGCTGGTAAGAATGATGTCAAGCAAGTGGTTAGCTCGAACATAACTGAGTAGGTATGTGAATTTTAGTCGTTGTCAGGACATTTTTCAAGTCAACACACAATTTCCAAGAGATGTGCAATCATTTAACATGGCATAAAAAGCCGATCATAAGCAAGGAGTAACTTGGCCTTGATAAAAGTCGACTTGAGCAGAAGGATTCACCTTACCAGTCCTTCTAGTCATTGGCCTCAACTGCGGGTTAAAGGCCCAGTAGCCTGATTCCTATTAAGATTGGTAATCATGGCTGTCAAACTATTTCTTTTAAACCAAGAGACCTAATATGGATTAACCTCAGCTGAGAACAATTCTCGCACTTGAGATAAAACAAGCTATCTCTACGAGCTGATGTTCTATTCATAGTCTTAAAGAGGATAGCTGCAATGCTTCCCGGATTGAATTAGCCGAAAGCTATGGTGTTTCCTCCACCTTCAATGTATCCGACCTAATTTCCCACTGATTAGAAGAAGACCTCATAGGAACCATAATAGAACAATAGCTTGAGATCACTTTTGGATTTGAGAATAAATCTTTCCAATCCCCGAGCAGATGATAGGAATCAAATCCTTGGACTAAACACACAAAACCGAGCTAAAGGACTTCATGGACCTATATAGAAGATATTAGCTCGAAGCCCCATCTAGGACGAAGATTCCTATTCTAACCTCTATCTTTTACTCTACTGCTGACTTGAGCATCAAGCTCACATGAATAAAAACATTGTTTTCGAGCAACCAAGCAGACATGCCGACCTGCCAAGCAGCCATATCATGACCTAGACAGCATCAAAGTAGACCAACCTCAAATGACTATCTGAGCCAAGCAACATTCGACCCCAGTCGAAACCAAACTATAAGATACTCAACTTGAAGGGGATCTAAATATTGGACATCCTTGATTGATTAAGCTCCGACCTGAACCAAATCAGGCCAACCCTAACTATAAGCTCTTTTCTTAACTAAGTTCGAATTGTATTTTATTCCAAATTGCCAACCACCATGCAATACATGTCTTCTGGTACAACATTCCAAAAGAATTCCTCACTCTATCCATACATAATATTTTTATCTTTTTTACCATTTTTAGTATATTTCATGCATTTCAAATTGTAAATTACCTTTTTTTTTCTTTTCCATATGTGCTTGTAACCCTAGTGAGGCTAGTATATAAACCTCATTTATTTGTACGCAAACATTATCAATTACCATATCAGAATATTATAAGTTTCCTTTATGGGCAACCCTAGTGTTCTTATTTGTCCTTAACTCTTATCTATTCCCTTTAGTAGGGAGTAACAGTGAGTGACCCTATAGTTTGGACCAATAAGTCACGTCCCATGAATTATAAACCAAGCAAGATTTATTAATATGTCATATTTAGTTGGTAGTTGCTCGGATTTTGTTAGTCTTCTTACTTTTCTTTTAGCTCTTTTCGTTGTAGTGCTTCTCTATGTGTTTGACCTTAGAGACATATCACTGGGAATAACTCATTCTTTAGGTCTAACAAGAAAAACGTTAATAGACAACCAGAGAGCTATGAATGTTGCAAGCTTATACCTACACCAAATTTTATACAGCATTACTATTGCATATAAATGAGATGGTTAAATGTATGAACATAAGAAAATGGTACTTACTCACTTTTATTGCCAAGACCTCATGTTAGGTGCCCATTCTTCCCTGTCATGCCATAGAAGTATTCAATCCATCCTGAGAAGGTAGATCTCTTTCATTAAGTCTTAATCAATCCAATAGCACCTTGCAACGTCCTTTATGATGGGCATGAGTTCACCCTAAGAAGCTCTGAAGATGTAAGTTTTGGTACTTTACCAAGATATGATAGTTTGCCAAAATCTTATGTCCTCCATCTTGCAAAAGTTAAATCATAAAGTCATACGCACAGCATTAAAGATCTTGGCCTACTTCAATACCAAGGCATAATCCATATTCCTCATGATATATTTTACCTAAGAGTGCCAATCAAGAACTATGTGCTTTGGAGTAGTGAATTGAGTAAGGGACATAGGAAGCTCTTTCCTCCCATTCCTAAAGCAAAGTACTAATCTCACATCTACCGATGTTTCAAGCCTAGAATCAACCTTTAGGATAATGAATTTATAAGAAACGGTTGCAGAGTTAGGCATACGCAATCCTTAGGTATTAACATTCATCTAAAAGGAGTCACCTTGAATGGCCTTATCAGCCTAGTTCTCATTAAGAGAAGGAACCATAGGTGTCCAACCTCCATTGTAAGCCAACATCTCTTTTTTTCGAATAGTCTCAACAGCCTACATTGGAGTAGTCTTGCCCACTATTTGTAACAATCTTGAAAACTGACCTATGAAAGAAAAGGAAGAAAATTACTATCATTACTTGTTAAAAGGAAGTGAGGGCAAAACATGTGCAAATTATATAATGGACATTCTGACTCTAATTGATGCCCATGCAATTACAAAGAAGCCACAAGCCCATTGAATCAAAGTCCATGCATCCAACTTCACAAGCTTTATGGGCCCAATCATAATGCATCAACCGAATCCCAAGTCAAGAGCTTGTATTCATTTATAGCTACAGTTTATACGAGTTTAAAGATTACTATAAAAAATAAAAAACAGAGGGCATAGTCCATCACGTGCCAACGGTTCAATTACTAAAGTATGGATCGTTATCGAAATTCTAAGCCTGATACAACAAACGATATTCAAAGAAGATCCTGTAGACAAGCTTTCCACAATACAAGTCTTTCTTGAGTAAGGAAAGAAGAGCTGATAATGTATGTCCTACCTATAACAGTCTAAACATAATAAATTATGTCTCAAGTTTGTGCATGATAATAAGTTTGAGGCAACAACAACAAAAGAAAAAAAAAAAAACCCAATGTGACTACAATTTGGATCAAGGAAAAAAAGGGGGTTCCATTATTGGAATAGTGAATAGATAAGAGAACAAAGTACAGACCTACTTGCTCAAAATAAAATTGCCCGTACGACCTCCCTCGCTCACCGGACGCCAGCAATGACAACTCCGTTTGATTTGGAACTTGCCGCTACTCGTGTTTCATTAACTATGACACACAACTGAAATAGAGTTAATATATATATATATATATATATATTATGTGTGTATGTATATATAATGAATCAACAGGTTGAGAAAAAAAAAAAAAAAAAAAGAAGAGCCAGGGAACATAATTTAAATTATCACGTGCAGGCAACCTTCTCGGTGACGTGTTTTGAATTTTTGGAAGAAAAACATGATAATAGCACGACAGGCAGATTGTGATGCTGTAGACATTTTTTCAGTGATAAAGCAGAACAGACTAGCAAAGAGGATGGAGCATGGACGGACTGCAAAAGAAAGAATCACATAGCAACACAATTGAGTCAAGAAAGAATCGGATACCACATGCTAAAAGTCATCTTCTTGAAGAATATAATGTCATGTACACAAAACCAGACTTAATATAGTGTTCTCCCAGCAAGACATGTGACAATAATAAAGTCATGGTATTGCAAGATATAGAAGAACATTATGCATTTGTTGCTACGACCAGAAGGATGAAAATTCTGTGAACGCAAGGCCACTTTATCAATGTGAAATATATATATAAATAGGAGTTCATATGATCCATCCTCTATTTTAACAAAATTGGTCTAACTTTCTATCATACCATAAATTTAATATCTATTGAATCTAAACAGCTAAAACAATCAATTTAATAATTTAGATCTAATGAATATTAAATTAAATATTAGATGGAAGGTAGGATCAATACCATAAAAAATATAAACAGGATCATAAAAAATCTATATCTATAAATATATATATGTGTATATATATATATATATTATTCCTATATGTAGATGTACGAAACATATTCTAACCAAAAGAAAAGGGAAGGATATGAATTTATGGACATACAAGCATGGTATACCAAAAACAGACAAGGGAACTATCCACGTCGGAGCATATTCGTGATATGGACATACTTGACTCAAATATCGAAAGGAAGGATCGCTTCCCGCATACTTTGCCGAAAGGTTGGAGCTGATACAAGGATTGTTTTTTTTTTTAATTGTAGCAGTGAACCAAGAAGATAGCAAGGCTGCTATAAGTGCACAGCCGTTAACAACCAGGTTTATGTCACCTACAGGAAGGCCGAGTAAGAACAGGTGAAGAAAGAAATTAAAGAAAAAAATATATTTATATATATATATATTTTCCAATATCGGCAACGTAAGAAGGAGGCTATGGATTACCTAACATAAGAAGATTTACGCAAGGTTTACTGTTTTACAATAAAGGAAGGAGGGAGAAAAAAACAAGGATACAAGATGGAAATAAAAAGAGGAAGTCCGAGCCATTACGAATATTCAAGGCAGGAAATTGCCAATTTTTTTTTACTCTTTCACGGGCTATAGATGGCCTGCATTCAATAAGAAGACAAGCTCAACAACTGGGATATAGTAATTGGACGGCCCGTATGTCCCACGTGCTAAAAAATTTTACATATTCGTGCTTTTTCTCGTGTTAGCCCGTCGAGCTCGCGTGCCTCACGTGTTT
This sequence comes from Lumnitzera racemosa, assembly GCA_024138005.1. Lineage (NCBI taxonomy): Eukaryota > Viridiplantae > Streptophyta > Magnoliopsida > Myrtales > Combretaceae > Lumnitzera > Lumnitzera racemosa. The sequence continues at coordinate 167,903 of JAMXBC010000012.1, forward strand.
GGGTTTCACATGCTCGTGCATCGTGTGCTAGCTGCATGCTCATAGTTAAGCTCCCAATATAACGTTGAAAATATATTTTTAATAATTTTGGGTATGGACGATGATTTACGATATTATATATTTTAAATTTTTCCAATCCCAAACATGGACCATATGTATTATACTATTGGTACATATTTATACAGTAATTTATGAAGATTATTAAATAATTTAATAAATAAATATAATACAAAAAATAATAATTACATGTACGAGTTTTTTACTTGAAATGTTCTTACGTATATATAAATATATACTTTAAATATGCATAAATGTGTATGTTAAAATATTAACTTAAAAAAGTATATGTTGAATATATAATTGTATATATGTATGAATATATACATAGATAGATGTGTATATTAATATATAAATATATAGATGTCTTTATGTACGTATAAACATTTACGTATGTATGTACCTACATGAAAACATGTACGCATATACTTGGAAACATAATTTGTATAAGTACACATATAAATATATACATATGAAATGTATAATTTGGAAAAATATATACGTGTATTTATGTACATATAAACGCATACATATGTACACAAAATTATATACATATAAATTTATATAAATATACAGAGACAAATACATGAATATAAAATATGTGCATATAGGTATGTATATAGATATATATATGCATAGATGTATAGATAAGATACGATATATTGAATTTGCTAATTTTATATTATATATGTATAATTCCATATATAAAAGAACGATTAAGGAAAACAATTAACTATTAACAAATCGAGAATGAATTTCCATTGATAAAAAATAACTTCATTTACTACATAGAAAACAAGAAAAGAAAAGAAAAAAAAAAGAAAGAAAACATACACAAAGGAAAAAATAATCCTAAATTTCATTGAATGGTGAGAATAGAGCATCTAATACTTGGCCATCACTAGGACCAGGCGGAAAGAGCGGGGTAGGTACTAAAAGCCTCATCAATTGAAATATGCTTGTTATCAGGCCTACATCTCATCTATCCGATTTTGTTGTCCGTTTCGTTCAAATTGAATATCTACAACATCCTTCACTATAGTTGTTACTCGGTTTTCAATGTTCCATACACCTCTTCAAATCCCTATGAAGGTTCTCATCATCTGTTGTTAGTTGGATATCATCATTCGAATCGATAGAATAATTCTTTCATGGTAAAGGGTTCAGGGTCCTATTGTTGCTCTTGACATCCTTGATCCCCTACCCCTTAATCTTGACCCCATGGGATAAGGTCATAATCGTCAGCATATAGTTGCAAACCCCTCCTTACCCCTACCCCCCCCCCCCCTCCCTGCTCTTACTTGCATATTCTTGCTACTACCCCTACTTTATCCACTAATTGATTTCCTCATCGTGATAGAAATGTAATCCATTTTCGACCTCCATTAAGTTGAAGATAGATTTTGTCATGTGTAATGTGTCATCGCCCAAGCTGAACCCATTGGAGAGAAGAATAAACTTGATAAGTCAATCATAACTTAAATGCTTATCCCTTCACTAAAGCAAACAAAGGAAGCAACAATTAACAAAATAGCTAATATTGACCGATCTCCTATCCACCATACAGAAGAGTAGGAGATAATCTTCCTTGTTGAAGAAATTAGTATTCAATCTTGGGGCAATGGAATTGGTGATATGTGATGTAGGATTCGGGTATGCAATGGAAGATTACCAATGGTGAGATGCTTTAAATGATAGACCTATGTCTTGTTAGGACATATCATAATAGGATTCAGCCCCCTGGACCAATCACAAGAAACCGAGCTAAAGGACTTCAAGGGCTCGTACAGAAAATACTAGCTCTAAGCCATAGCCAAGACAAAGACTCTTATCCTGATCCAACCACCTACCGACCTGTCTCTTAGATCCTTACATGTGTCCAACATGCTCTAGGCTAACAGCAAAGTCCTAATCCAAAAGACAGCCCAAAACTAGCCAAGCCAAGCTACTGACCTGACCCACTGGTGTCTAACTTTAAGATAGCTAACCTTTTGCTAAACTGATTGGCTCTTAACCTGATCTAGATTAAGTCGGCCCCTGACTATAGCATGTTCCCACTCCCGCCTATATTGTATCATATTCTAGATATCTAGCCACCAAGCAACACATGTCTTCTGAAACAATGTTCTAAAATGATTCTTTCTCTTCTGTACTGAATATTCTTTGTCCTTTTTACCCCTTTTTAGTATGATTCATGTAACATGATTGTAAAATGCCCTTTTGTCTTTTCATACATGTAAAATAACCTTAATGGGCAAATATATAAACCCCCACTTTCCTTGTATGCAGGATCATATCTTTTTCAATACAAAAATTACTCATTTTAGCAACCTTAGTGCTCTCGTTATCTCTTAACTCTTATCCATTCCATTTAACAAAGAGTACTAGTAAGTGACCTTTCATTTCGAACCAGTGTGTCATATCTAGTGAGTTGTAGGTCGAGTAGGATCGAGTGGTGAGTTATATCCATTTAGTAGCTGCCCAAGTTTTGCTAATTTTCTTTTCTATCTCCTTTTCAATTTGTTTGTTGTAGTGTATCTCCGTGTGTATGACCCCAGAGATGCATCAACTTCACTAATATTAGAGCACAATTCTGCGAGGAAGCGTGTGAAGTTACAGTGAAGTTTTTGTTCACCTTACTGTTTGTAGCTATTGTGTTCCTTCCGTAGCTACTATAGTGTGTTAGTATGATAGTGTGATAGCAAGTGTGATTTCATTGTTACTCTGTTTTCATCACGAAAATAGAGCAATTTTGTTCTATTCTATTTAAGTGACTGTTGGGTATTAAGGTTATTAGTAAGTTGTTAATCTATTCAATAGGGGATTAAACTATGTCAAATTCAAGCTTTCAGGGAGTTTTCGGTAACTAATGTAATGGTGCTCAACTTGGTTATGGTCATAACGATAGTAAAACCCTAGGGTCCGTTGACAACAAACTTGACGGGCTCACCAACCTTGTTGAGAATCTAGTCATGACAATACAAGTAAATAAGCAATAGCTCCAAGGTATACAGCTACCTAACCCATAAGAATATGCCCTTGAGAGACACCATAGCCAAGGTAACCAAACTAGCCACCCAGTTTGACCACAGTAAGCTGGATGAGTAGTAGGCCAAGTTGCTAAACGAAGATTGAAGTTGGAGAATGTCTCGAGCCTGGTTTTTCACCTCTTGGTTATTTTATAAAATAAACCTTCTTTAAACCAATCAATACTAAACCCTACTTGTTTAATACTGATCCTCAACTAGGGTTTAAAGAAAACCGTTTCTTTTTGTCTTGAAAACAACTTTAGAGTCGCCACCCGACCAAAGTCAGGAAAAACAATCTAGTTATAACCAATTAGATAGATTAGTTATAACTTAACCACTAGTCTAACAATTAAAACTAATTTATAAAACGGTTTTTGAAACCAAAGAATCTAGATCCAAGAGTTAGGAATTTTAAACCCTCGTGAATACCATTGACTTTCCAAAATCAGAATTAAACTTAAAAATCACCTTTTGAAGAAAAGCAAAATTTGGTTGTTGGTTACTCTAATTGGATAAACAAATTAATCTAAACTTAAAGAAAAAGGAAAATTAGGTTTTTTCATTTTTGTCGTCGCCTCATAAGTACCTACGTACCCATTATTAGAGATCAGACATACATAGTTCTTTTGATGAAAACTTTAGTGGGTGAAGCCAATTTTAATTTTTGAAAACAATCGGGTTTATAGTTTTAGTTCAATTAGGTTTGTTTAAGAAAATTCCTAAAAAATAAGGTCTTAAATTGGATATTTTATTTTTTTAGAAAATTTTAGAATGTCCTAACTTAAAAAAAGGATCCAATTATATTTATATTTTTTTTTTTTGGAAAACCTGATTTTTCTAAGTATTAAAAGCAATATTTATTTCTAAAATTATTTACTAATTTGTTTATATTTTTTATTTACTTCTTTTTATTTTATTTATTCTATTTATTTTTGTTTTTATCTATTAGACTAAAAAAATAATAAATAAACTACTTTATCTTTTCTTTTTTTTCTTTATCTTTTTTTCTTTCTTTTTTTTATATTTACATCAAAATAGTAATAATATAAATAATAAAATAAAAAAAAACAAATAAGTAAATAAAAAAAATAAACAACAACAACAACTATCCGAAGAGAATTAGACCAAGAAGTGGACATGAGTCGGATTAGCTAAAGCGAATCTCAAATCCAAGTCAAGTCGGTTCAAGCACTCGAATCGAGTCGTGGGTAAAGGGAAGGCAACAAGACATGAAGGACAAGCTCTAGGCATTTCCAACCACCTAAACGATGGGGAAATGGGGCTTCAATGAGTATTTTATTGGGTTTATGGGGGGTCGGCAAAGTGCCGAGACTAATGAAGCTCGGGTTAGTGGTTTTCTTAAGAGTCACAGCAATAGTAGGGTTTATGAGCCGCATGGTAGTTGTTGGAAGGGTGAGAGTAGAGCAATTCTAAGTTTTTGGATATGGGGAGCTCAGCTATAGTAGTGTTTTTCGAGCAAGTAAAGGTGGTGATGAAGGGTTAGAAATGGTAACTATGGTTGAAGGTAAGGTTTCATGGCAATTGCTCAAGGATTTGGCTAATGTTAGTTTGGTTTGAGAGAGGTGATGGTAGAGGTAAAGCTAAAGAGAGAGAGGCTTCACAAGTTGGGGTTCTTGTAAAGAGAGAAAATTCAATTTCAGACTTGGGGGAATGATTTTGAACTATTCTTGATCCTGAGAAACACTCTAAGAAGCCCTATTTATACTTGTAGCTTAATTATGCATGGAAAACTCAAATTTGCAATGAATGTAGAGATTTCGAATTAATAGGTATCTTGACGAATTGATCCAAAATTAATGTAATTTGTTGCAATTTGGATGAAATGAACATTCATTGACTTTCCTTCTTGCATGAAATACTTTATAGAAACTTTGAAAAACCATCAAGAACTCAAATCAAGCAAATTCAATTCAAACAAAAAATCCGGGTTTTCAAACTTTCTTCGATTTTCATCCCATATTTTGACCTTCCATTCAAGTGAATCCCGATAAGTTCTTGGTATAGATTAAAAGAATGCCATGCGGTCTTCACGATTCCACAATTGATTTAGCAAAATTGTGAAGAAAGCCCAATCGAAATTAGCCATGAAGAAGAGTGACCAATTTGGAAGTTCGCTGGAAATGAGGAGAAAAAGATAGAAAGTGGAGGAAAAGAAATGTGTCAGCCAATGGGGATTCGACACGTGGTGGGGAAGGGAAAAAATAAATAAATAAAGATGCACATCAAGTGCCGCCAAGATTCGAATCGAGTCCCTTGCATAACTGAACACCCCCACACGCTAGTTAGGCTATCTTTTTATCCACGTCATGTAACGGAAATCAATTTTCCATATTCGGACTAAATGGCCTGGACCAAAATCAACTGCCGAACATAATTTGAACCTACTTAATGTCGAATTCAAAGCCATGACCAGGTACGCACAATGCACTTTATTTATTTGTTTACTTATTTTATTTTATGTACTTATTTTTCATTATTACTATTATTACAATTAAATAAATCCTACCTTTCAAAAAAAAAAAGGCACTTTGTGCCTAACAAGATTTGAACTCTAGATTGCTAACTAATATCCAATGCTAAGTCCATGTGTTTATCAGTTAAGCCAATTGCACATATGGACTCGGTCAACCTAAGCTAAATTTCAATCTAAGTCCATGTTTAATAGTCCAACTTCTAAACTTATTTCAAAATTAAAAATCTATCCTAATAAAATGTTATTTTCTAAATTTTTTTTTCAATTTTTTTATTTTTTTTTGTAATTTTTCAATTTTGAAAATTTTAGTGTTTCTTATCCAAATTTCTTATTTTTTTATGATTTTTCTTATTTTGAATTTTTTTTGTATTTTTCTAAATTTCTTAAATTTTTTGGGTTTTCTTTAATTTTCTTTTTTTTTTGTATTTATCCTAATTTAGGGCCTATTAAAAAAAAGGAAAATAAAGTAATAAAATAAATGCAATAAAAATTGGGTGTCTATAGAAGAGATTGAGGAAGAATATGAGGAACTGGATGTTAAAGAATTTGGGAAGAAAGAAGAGGAAGCTGACTATTACCCATTACAAAGACGAAGACACTGAGCTTCTCGAAGGCTAAATAATGTCAAAGTTCAAATCCTGCCCTTCAGTGGGAGTGAAGATACCGATGAATAGTTGGAGTGGGAAGAGAAGGTCGATAAGGTATTTGACAATTACGGATATGTGGATACTATCAAGGTCCGATTTGCTACATTGGAGTTTACTAGGTATGCGACAATGTGGTAGAAAAATCTTAATACAGCCCAAGCAAGGAAAGGAAAACGAGGTGTTAGAACCTAAGATGAGATGAAAAGGTTATTAAGAGATAGATTTGTGCTCGAGACATACCTACAAAATATGTTTGCAAAATTGCAAGAGCTTCATTAAGGAAACCAATCCGTTAATGACTATGTCAGAGAGTTCTAAATGTTGATGATCCGAGACGACGTGGAAGAAGCAAAAGCCCATAGGTATCAAGGTTCATTTTTGGGCTTAAGTATGAGTTTCGCAATATTGTAGAAGTATAGAGGTTTTATACCTTAAAAAAGGCGATCAAGATCGTATAAAGGGTTGAAAAGCAAAGGAGAAATGTTTCAAGTCAACTTGGATGAACATTCTCCCGAGCTCTCGTATCGCACCGACTTATTCAAGCCGACCCGAAGAGGCCATACCAAGCTGAAGAAAGGAATGACCAACCTGATGAACATCAAGCCGACCAGCAAGGCCAAACTGGACAGTTAAGCCAACCCAAGGCTAAGCCAACCCCGAGAACCTATGAGAAAGGCCAACCATCTAGATGAAAGACCAACGAGGTGAAGTGTCTTAAATTCTTAGGCTTCGAACACATGATTACTAAGTATCCGAACTGACGTGTCGTGGTGCTCCAAGAAGATGTAGTAGATAGCACCGACAAGAGTAAGCCTAAGGAAGAGAAAGATGTTCAAAAGGCAGAAGCCGAGGAGGAAGAGAAGACCTGTGTCTATGTCGACCAAGGAGAAGTGATAACCCCAATATTAAGATGAGTCTTAAGTTACTTGCCAAACTCTAAGGAGGACCAGAGAGAGAATTTGTTTTATACCAAGTGTACCATCAGAGGCCAATTATGTATAATCATAGTGGATAGAGGAATTTATACTAATGTAGTTGTACAATCACCAGTGCAGAGGTTAGGTCTACCAACCTCAAGGCATCCTCGACCTTATAAGCTATATTGGCTTCATGATAAGCGTGCTTTGAAGGTGACTAAACAAGTGACCGTGCCATTCAATATTTGAAATGTATACAGGGATGAAATAATGTGCGATGTCATCCCTATAGGAGCTTCACATCTGCTACTTGGACGACCTTGGTTATTCAATCGACATATTATGCATGATGGGTATAAAAACACCTATGCCTTTGTTAAGGATGGAAGGAGGATAATGTTGCAACCCCTAACCCTATCCTAAGAAAATGAAATCCATAATCAGCTCACCTGAGCTAACAAGAAAAAGGCCCTTATGATGAGCCATATGGAACTCCAATTTGTTGAAAAGACAAATGAACCGATGTTCTTATTAATTAGACGATTAATGGAGATGAGAGAATTGCATGAAGTCCTGGAAGAAATCTGATGCTTGTTAAATAAGTTTTCCGACCTGTTTTTGGAAGAATTACCTAGAGGACTGCCACCAGTATGATGCATAGAGTACTGTATTGATCCACAACCAGGTGCCACCCTACCTAACCGACCTGCATATAGGATGAACCCTGAGCAGGCTACCAAGCTAAAAAGGCAAGTTGATGAATTCATTGAATAAGGAAATGTAAGGGAGAACATGAGATTTTGTACTGTACCAACCCTACTTGTTCCAAAGAAAGATGGTTTGTAGCGCATGTGTATTGACAGTCGAGTAATAAACCGAATTACTATCAAGTATAAATACCTGATACCGAGGCTCAATGACATTTTGGATGAGCTTCATAGTGCAAAGATATTTTCAAAGATTGATCTACAAAGTGGCTACCACCAAATCCACATAAGGCCAGGCGATGAATGAAAGACTGCCTTTAAGTCTAGGCACAGACTCTTCGAATGATTGGTTATGCCATTCGAACTTATTAATGAACCATGTGATACACCCTCTACTTAAAAGATGTATAGTCGTATACTTTGATGACATATTAATATATAGTGCCAACCTAAATGACCATGTTCAACATCTTCATAAAGTATTTTACCTTTTGCAAGTTGAAAAGTTATATGGGAATATGAAGAAGTGTATGTTCTACCAAAGTGAGGTTATTTTTCTAGGATTTGTAGTATCAAGGGAAGGAATCCAAGTAGATGAGGAGAAGATCTTAGCTGTTCTAGAATGGCTAACGCTGAAGAATATCACTGAAGTCTGAATTTTCTATGGCCTAGCTTCTTTCTACAGGCAATTTATTAAGGACTTTAGTACAATAGCTACCCCATTGACCAAGTTGACTAAGAAGAGTAAAGGATTCAAGTAGAACGATCAAGCTAAACAGAGCTTCAAAGAAATCAAGGAAAAACTCATCTCGGCACCTATCCTATCGCTTCTTGATTTTGACAAACCCTTTGAATTAAAATGTGATGCATCAAGAATTGAAATTGGTATTGTCATGATATAAGAGCAACAACCCATCACCTACTACAATGAGAAGCTTAGTGGTATTGCCCTGAACTATTTTATATATGAGAAAAAGTAGTACTCTCTTTATCAAGCCCTTACCATTTGGCAACACTACCTACTACCACGAGAATTTGTTATTTATACTGACCACAAATCATTAAAGCATCTAGGGAGTCAAAACAAACTCTCGAAGAGGCAAGCTAAGTGGTTAAAATTTATGGAGGGTTTCTCATACGTCATCCGACACAAGAGAGGAAGTAAAAATGTTATCACCAACACTCTATCATAACAGCAGACCTTGTTGATCGCTTTACAAACTAAATATTGGGATTTTCACTCATTACCGAGCAGTATGCTCATAACCCTCATTTCAGCCCCATCATAGAATAGTGTAGAGATGGATTTGCTATCAATGGATATTATCTTACAGATGACTACCTATTCAAGGACCGAAGGCTATGCATACCAAACTACTCTACAAGTAAGCTATTGGTTAGGGAAGCTCATAACGAAGAGTTATCAGGACATTTCAGGGAGGTCATGACAGCCAAGCTGTTGAAGGAGAACTTCTACTAGCCAGGTTTGGCCAAGGATGTTCATAAGGTAGTTAGTAGTTGTGAAGTGTGTAAACATGCTAAAGGGAAGAGAGAACCCCATGGATAGTACATGCCTCTGCTAATGCAAACCTTACCTTAGGCCGACCACAACATGGACTTTGTCCTAGGGTTGCCTTGGACATCCCGAAGGAAAGATTCCATTTTTGTTGTAGTAGACCGTTCCAACAAGATGGCACACTTCATTCCATACCATCGAACTAACAATGCTCTATATATTGCTAATCTATTTTTGCAAGAGATTGTCCAACTACATAGAGTATCGAAAAGTATAGTCTCAGATCAAGACACAAAATTCTTAAGTTATTTTTGGAAGACCCTTTAAAGAAGACTTGGAACTAAACTCGTATTCAGCTCTAGTAGCCACTCTCAAACTAATAACCAGACTGAAGTAGTAAACAAGACACTAGGCAATCTACTCAAAGCTATTGTGGGAAAGAACTTGAGGGATTAGGATCTGTACCTACTAATTGTAGAGTTCGCATACAACCGAACCATTCATAGCACTTCTAGGAAGACCCCATTCGAGGTCGTCTATAGCCTTAACCCTACCATTCCCCTAGATATGATTAGCACCCCAACAGCTACTGAAGAAAGTTAATCCGGAGTAAACCAAACCTAAGAATTACACGAGGTATACCAATCTATCATGGAGAAGATCACCAAGTTCAATCAAAGACAACAAGAGATTGGCAGCCGAGGCTACTGAACTATTTCTTTCCAATCGGGAGACCTAGTATAGATACATCTTAACCGAAAACGATTCTCGTACTTGAAACAAAACAAACTATCTCCCCAAGCTAATGGTCCATTCAAGGTCTTGAAGAAAATCAACTGTAATGCTTATCACATTGAGTTGCCTGATGACTATAGTGTCTCGTCCACCTTTAATGTATCCAATCTGATTCCCCATCAACCAATAAAAGACCCTGTGAGCGCTCTAGAATAACAAGCAGAAACTGCTTCAAATTTGAGAACAAATCTTTCTAACCCCCAAACAAATGATAGAAATTAACCCCCTAGACCAATCACAAGAAGCCAAACTATAGAACTTCAAGGGCTCGCATGGAAAATACTAGCTCTAAACCATAGCCAAGACGGGGAATCCTATCTCGATCCGACCACCTGTTGACCTGTCTCTCAGATCCTTACGTATGTCCAACATGGTCCTTCCGAATAGTGAAGTCCTAATCTAGAAGACAACCCAGAACTAGCCAAGCTGAGCTACCGACCTAACCCACTAGCATCTAACTTAAAGACAACTAACCTTTTGTTAGGCTAGTTGGCTCCTAACCTAATCCAGATCAGGTCAGCCCTTGACTGTAATGCATTCCAGCTTCCGCCTACGTTGTATCATATCCCAGATGTGCAACCATCAGGCGAAATGTGTCTTCTAACACAATGTTTTAGAATGATTCTTTTTCTTTCGTACTAAATATTCTTTGTCCTTTTTACCCCTTTTTAGTGTAATTCATGTAACGTAATTGTAAAATGCCCTTTTGTCTTTTCATACATATAAAATAACCCTAGTGGGCAAGTATATAAACCCCCACCTTCCTTATATGCAAGATCATATCCTTTTCAATACAAAAATTACTCATTTAAGCAACCTTAGTGTTCTCGTTATCTCTTAACTCTTATCTATTCCCTTTAGTAAGGAATAGTGGCAAGTAATTCTTCATTTTGGACCAATGTGTCATATCCAGCGAATTGTAAGCTGAGTAAGATCGAGTGGTGAGCCATATCCATTTGGTAACTACCCAAGTTTTGCTAATTTTCTTTTTTGTCTCCTTTTCAATTCGTTTGTTGCGATGCTTCTCTGTGTGTACGACCCTGGAGACGCACTACATCGGTCACTAAAAAATATGTAAGAATGTTACTAACATGTCCTAATTTACTGGCATATGTACAACAACATCATCGACACTGCCCAATCATACAAATTCTGGAGTGTTTTTCCAATAATATAGTTTGAATCCAACACTTGAATGATAAATTCAATCCATTCTACAAAGGCAATTTCTTTCACGTCCAATGTATCTGCCACGTATTCAACTTGGCAGTGAATGCTACTCTCGATGGTTGTAGTTTGAACCCTTACCTAATATGGATCTGATGTGCAATAAATGCCATGCATGCTTTTAAGAAAAAGATCATAAAGTTTTTATAGATTCGCATGGCCAATGAGGACAACAAGGATTAGTGACTTCCACCTTTGGACTACACAACAAGGTAGAATTTGACTTACAAGATGCTTTTACATGCATACAAGATGAGGGTCAGTCTATCGACATTTTATAGCTATATGATAATTACCAAATTTGATATCACCCTAGGTCCGATGATAGAACATGATTAAAAGTTAAATGAAGGCACTTTTAAAGGCCTTTTTTACGGCAACAAGAAAAAACCATCTAGCTCATACTACTCGACAAGCAATCTCGTTCTCCCTAACTTAATCAACATTTTGGACGTGTTACAACAACACCAAAGTATTCCTGTCCTGCACTATACTATTCAAGATATGGTATAGAAACTTAGGGATTATTTCGTACTATTTCCTTTCCTCTTCTACGTAACTACTACTTTAGATCCATGGTATAAATTTTCTACCACCCATGGTCTCTTCGATGAGTTCTACTGGAGTGTTAAGGTTCAAAATGCTAAATATCATGCAATTGCACTCAATTCTAAAACGTAAACTATGCTCAAAACTTTGTATGCTTTCATAAGCTAAGGTTGCATAATTCACCTCAACCAATACGACCCAACAGTCATATACCTAGTAAGTAAAGCAAATAAATTGTAAGAAGTAGTAGAGATCTAGGGAGCACCTCCGATTCTAGCGGTGAATTCGGAGAGCTACTAGTTTACGAGGTACAACAACAAGTGGAAACAGAAGAGAAAGATTACAATGTTCTCTCTTAGTGGTCCAACAAAGCGCATATGATGCCAATCCTTTCCCTAGTGGTACATAATGTTCTAACACCTCCAACTTCAACAATCCCTTCTGAGTCCACTTTTAGTTTAGGTAGGTAATTCCTTAATCCCTAACGCCTTTTGATGTATTTAGAAACTATTGAAGCCTGCATGTACTTGAAGAATTGGGTTGATGCACAGATACATGATTAAGGAGATCATCCATATTCATGGTTTCTTGGTATTGACAGCGACATGAGGTCAAGTAGTTAAGATGAAACACTAGCCATTGAATCGGGTGAAGATGAAGGTAGTGAGGAAAGTAAGGACGGTAAGGACAATTACGATTACGATTGACTTGCCTTTCTGTAGGATTTTGAGAGATTTTTTTTCCTTTTATAAATCCTATGGCCTAAACTAGAATTTCACTTATACCATGAACTTTTGTTAATAACAATGTTGTGTGATGTTCTCCTTTAATTTACTTTCCTTGTAGATGGATAATCTTAAGGAAAAAAATTTAATGATACCGAACCTTTTAATATATATAAAAAGTAAAAATTAAAAATACATTTTTTAATTAAGAAATTACATTTGAATACATCATGGCCAATTTTTTTTTAAAAAAAAAAAAGCAACAACTGATTAAATTATATTACATATTTACATTTTCTAATTAAGTAATTTGTTAATAATTTATTTATTCAGCAATTTCCTATTTAGTAAATAATTTACATAATATATTAAAAATTTTATTGTGCATTTATTAAATAATTTATTATTTATTAAATATTTTATTATTTATTAAATATTTTATTATTCATTGAATAATTTGTTATTTATTGAATAATTTATTATTTATTAAATTATTTTTCATTGAATAATTTATTATTTATTAAGTAATTTATTTTCGATTGAATAATTTATTATTTATTAACTATTTATTATTCATTAAACAATTTATTATTTATTGAATAAATTATTGCTCATTGAATAATTATCACTTATTTCAAAAAAATATTATTTAATAAATAATTTATTTATTAAAATAATCTATTAATTAAAAAAACGTATTTATTAAAGATATTATTTACAATAAATAAACACCCAAACATGTTATCCGTATGCTTACATGCTTGAGTACTTGTATTTGAGCGACCCAACTAATAATCATGTTTGAGCTTCACATGTTCATGCTTCCAGATTTTTTCATATGCTTGTGCTTAGGTTGCCCAAGCATGAGCCCATGCATGTTCAATGTACGTATTTGAGCCCACTTACTACCCCCATATATATTCATCTATAAAATTTATTTATTATTGCAAAAAAATTACCCCTATAATGTACCGTACAAGTGTGACACATGTACCCCCAAGCTACCTTAATGTAATGCAAATGGCTCTGACAAATATTCCAGTGGCTTCATTATCTCTACAAACACTTATGGAAGAAGTAAGAATGTTGAAAAGGAGCAAAATTATAGATTTTATGCAATAAATGCATATTAGTATCTTGGGAATAATGAATTAATGAAGAGCATATGGAGAAATGGATTTCATGGCAATAAAATTAATTTAACATGCCTATACAAATTTGAACAAGTTGATTCAATCAAATACCTAAAACCCCTAGGCTTTGCTAAATGAGCTTTTGGTCGAGGGATAAAATGTAAAGGATCATTTCAGTTATAAAGCTTTTGGCCTAATTTAATGCCATGGAGCAATTTAATTAGCTAGCAATAAGGTTTAAAAAACCAGGCCAAAGCAAGAATGTTTTATGGAGATACAGCTTGGAAAGCTCGGGACAAGGACCACTAAGCCAGTTATTCTACTCTTAGTTTTACTCGATTGGCTTATGAGCAAAAGGTAAACAAGAAAGAAGTCTCTCTAAGCCTATTCAGTCTTTATTCAATCTCAAAAAGACCTACTTAGATTTAAATAGAAGTTATGGGCTTATTTTATCGTTAATGAATTTATATTCTTCTATTATAAGCCATTAGACCTATCAAAAACCCATTGTCTAAGTTCATGGTCCATATGAAGAGAATGAGTAAATCTTAGCCATTGAATCATCTAAGTTACCCAAAAGTAGTCAATAATAACATATCTCAACCACCCATATCAAAGTAATCCAATGGCTGAAGCATGCTCCTAAAATTTATAAATAAGAAGGCCTTCCTCTCATTTTTGTCATTTGAGCATTAGCTAACTTGAGACAAATGTGGAAGTTTTGCTGAAGTTACTCCATGAAAAATCAACGTGCTACTCAATGCAGAACGAAGCAAGAAAACTCAAAAAACACAAGGTTTTATCTTCTATCACACACATAGGAGTGATCAAATCTACTTGTTCCTCCTCACATGGATCTCTCCATTATATCTATACATGTGTCATTGAATTAAGTGATCTTCAATATCGATCATTATGTTCATAGCATGTGATCGAGCACTAGATACCCCAACTTCATGAACCAAATCAATTCATCTCAACTACTATTCTAGGATTTTCAAGCATAAAAGTAAAAGAAGAATTGGATTTAAAAGTAAACTTTCAAAACATGAACTTCTAGTGGGCCCGAGCGATGGGAAAGCCCAAACACAGATATGTCCAATATTATTATATTCCCGGAGTTTTTATGGATGGTGCAGACTAAGACATGGAGCCATTGGTGACCAATCAAATTTCTTAAACACCAATCCTTTTACATGGGCAGTAGAGAGAGAATAACGCAACATAAACTTGAAGGAAGGATATGGCTGTCGTTTTTCCACACAACCTTGTCCTGATCCACAACACCAACTAAAACTATGGAGAATTTTTAAGCAAATACCTGAAACCTTTCTCGAAGATTCACTCTCTCCCTCCCTCTTCAATGGCAACTCTACGTCCTCTTGGATTCTCATCTCCGCTCTCTCATTATGCTCCTCCTCAGCCACGTGCTAGTATAGGTAGGTACTCATCTTGCTTCTCAGCTATTACTACTACTGCATTTGCACTTTAATCTTATACTGTATTGTATTATGTTATTCTGGAAGCAAAGCAAAGAAATAAACGTGACGAAATTATGCAGAAACGTTACGGTACTATTTGTGTTGCCTATTTTTCATCATTTGGATAAATAGTAGTAAGCAAGCAATTCTGCCACTGCTAATGCAAACTTGTAAATTCACTTGATGATAGACTTCTGAATGTACTGGTAAAGTTTTTTGCGATGACAAGAGCTTCTCAGATTTTTTTTTTTTTTTCCAGCGATTATTGTAATCAATCCTATGAAGTCGAAAAATATGACGTCGTAGTTCAATAGATCCCAAATACTAGTGTCTAGTGACCTTTATTTAACCATGAGAAACGGTGGCAGTTGAAGGCGGAGACTGGCCATCATCACTTAAAAACCATGGTAACGCCACTGAAAATGAGGAAAAAAAAATTATTTCCTCTTTTCAATAAGAAAAAAAAAAAAAAAAAGCAATTAGTTATCCCTTTTCCTATTGCCGTTTTCAAACCACTACCACATTTTATCAGATGCCATCTTCACCTGCCACCATCACTTGGAAGTTAATAGAACTAGTAATCCAAACTCTATATGTTATAATCGAATTTAAAAATTAGAAAAAAAAAAAAAAACGGAACATGAAGAAATTAATATCCTTAGTTTGAATCAAGGACTATATCCGATAAAATCGAGAAAGAATTTTGGAAATCTAAGATTTACATTCATGAATTCCCTCTGTTTTATTATAAGAATCTATTTATACATATGGCTAAGGATGTACTTGTTTCTAACAGCCAAACTAATTTGATCAACTCTTTAATTAATCATTTAGCAAGAAGGCAATATGCTAATAATCAATCAATATAGTTTCGTATAATGAAGTTTCCTAATTCTATATTTTGGGTTATATTTCGTTATTATAATATTTGACAATTTCAAAGACTTCATCATGAGAAAAATCCCGAAAACATCTTCAATAAAAAGACATATCCATAAGTTTACCTTACGTAGCAATTAGTAATACCTGTTCAATGGGGTTTCTTCTTTTGCACGGAGAAACTGCATGGAAGCATACATAGTTGCTGAATGGGACTTCCTGTCCTATAAAAGTTGTCTTTGCAGCCATATGCACTGGGGTACGAGACCGTATTATGTACTTTGCAAGGGAATTTTCTGGTGTAATTTTCCATGTAAACATCACTGTCGTGCGTTATGTGTCTCACTTGTAATGTCTTACATTCGTAGTTAGACATTGACATTTCAATAGTGGGGAACGGTTCAACTCTGTGTCAGATTAATCTCAATATTCATTTTCAACGAGGGAATAGTCCTAAATTTGTCACAACTTGGCACAAATCTGCAATTTCATATGACAACCAATCTTCACACCAAGCTGCTTCTTTATCAAATGAGAATCTTTTGTTTGTGATGCAGCTTCATATTCATGACTCTCGTTTGGTAAAGTTGAAATAGAATAGAAGAGGACAGTTCCGGACCCCCAATGGAACAACAGAAGGGGGGAAGAAGAAAGAAGCTAATCCATTGATTTTTCTTTTTGTCTCGTTCTTGACCTCTGCTGTCCTTAGACATCCAATTGCTCCTTCCAAATGAGACCCTTTAGATTTGACACTTAATAGGGGCCTCTCATTAGTGTGCTTACGGAAGATAAGATGCGTTTAATCGGGAAATGGATGGGAAAGTTGGACAAAATTAGTCATATATGATGATTAATAGGATTTGAACGTGCTTGATACATCAATTTGAATGAGATTCTATATCTAGATAGTGAAGTCTAATATGAAGCATGTTAGGATACACCAATCACGCTCTCATACAAAGCCATGGCATGCCTTTTGACTGCTCAGTATAAAACTCAGAGATGTGAGACCACGACGGTGTGAGAGCATGGTACAAGTACTATCGCTTACACGTGATATAGAGGCGAAGGTCTAGGTAAGAAAAATTCCTGCTATTGTCAATCAGCAGTCCACGTGCTGACGAACTTCTTCTTAGGTATATGAATGTTATTCCGAAACAAATTGAAGCTGCTGGCTACAATTTTCTATAAGCATATGAACTAGCATATATTCAGAAGAGTCAGGACAGGTCACATGCATATCCTACGGGAAAACACGTAACATGTGTGCTGTGTTCCTTTCGTACAGGAATGTTATCATCACCTGTTCATGGAAGTTCAAGCTCCACGTTCTATGGTCAGACTTTGCACATACCTCATCCACAAAGATTGACAGCAAGACAGAGCACGAAAACATCTCATTCGATAGTGATGATGGTCAAGCCAACTATTCAATTTATACAAGGAACGGATGAGCAGACGATTCCAGATGTTAGGCTAACCCGATCACGAGATGGTACAAATGGTGTTGCAATATTTAGATTCGAACAACCCTCAGTTTTCGATGCTTCTGGAGATGTTGGTGATATAACGGGATTCTACATGGTCGATGAGGAAGGTGTTCTTCAATCGGTTGATGTTAGTGCCAAGTTTCTGAATGGTAAGCCTGCAGGAATCGAAGCCAAGTATGTCATGAAATCGCCCCGAGAGTGGGACAGGTTCATGCGATTCATGGAGCGATACTCCAATGAGAATGGTCTACAATTCGTCAAGAAATGAGAATATATCCGTCCTTTTTCTTTCTTCTTCTTTAACACAAATCCTCCACCACCCCACCCCCACCCACCACACACCCCCCCCCCCCCAACCACCCCTCCCCTCCCGCCCCCCACCCCCGCACCCGCCCTCCCTTCTTCCCTTCTTGCTTTTCTAATAATGAAAATTGATCCGTATTGAAATTTTTTACTAAAATCATTTATCTACTTTACCGTTTTCTTTTCCTTACCATGCTATGAATTGTTAGTCAATGAATTTTCGAAGTCAACCAAGCATGCTGACATCTTCTCAATATATTGTGCATGGTGTGATCAATTATGTTAAATCAAATTGTCGATATGTCACTTGCTGGTGGAGGTGGGCGGAAATTAGGGGATTTCAAATTAATATTGGCATGGGGACAGCTGTTGTTGCAGGACCATACCTACTGAAGAAGAAGTTACACCCATGACATCCCTTCTAAAACGCGGTTAGGAAGAGTGGAGAAGTAATCGCTAGATCGTGGTTGGTTGCGATTAAGCACATGTATGAAGAAGGTAAGGTCTTGCTATTAGCCAGTTAAGTCAGTTCTGTATTCTGCTGTGGGACGTAAAGAACTACTGCGCCCACAAATGACCTATAGATGTTGTGAGATCTTATAGATTTTGGGTTATGCTTATGACATGAGTCTCGCACTTCATAAGGCCTCAAAGTGGTAGTATGGTGATAATAGTTGTAAGTTGGGATTACTTGAAGAGAGCCTGCAAAAGGGGAAAGGTTGTCACAATAAGTGGATGCACTTGTGACAAACAAAGCAGCATTGAAGCGCCAACTTCACTACTTTTAAAATCTAAGTACAAACTGCTTAAAAATTGTGTTTGGACAATTCTTAAAGAGTGAAAACCGAAGGAAATCGGTGAAAATGGGATGAAATCACATGTTTGATAAATCAAGTGAGAGTTGAAAATGGGTGAAAAAGTGGGGAAAAAAAATGAGGGGAGATATTTCCATATTGGAGTTAATATCTTTTCTCTTCAATTTTGGAGAGAAGTAGGTAGAAGTGAATGGAAATGATATACATTTACAAATTATCATTATGACAATGTTCAACAAAATAAAATAGGATAATTTTGTCAGATACTAATTTCATGTTTCTTTATGTCTTTTTTGTAAAGCTAATCAAACAAAGAAAATTAAAACATTACTCTTTGTATTGAGGGGTTACCGTTGATGACCGATCACATACGATGCGCATATAGCCCATCTTAGAAAAGTCTTGATCTGATGACACTTGAAGGGATGGTATTAGAGAGAGGTAGGAGAAACAAGTAAGGTTGATGTCTTGTGATGCACACATAATGAAAGGTTGTAATAAGTAGATTCAATAATTTTTGGATCTATTTTTTAATAATTTGCTATTTGATCTTCTCTGGAGGGATTTTATAGAGCTTCCATCTTTTTCTTAAATCATATAAAGGGTAGAACATGTCTAAAATAAGAGGATTAGCCTCCTATTTATAGATTTTAGGAGTTAATCTCAACCATCATATCATCCTAAAATGAATGGTTGAGATCGAAATAAATGGTTGAGATCTATTGTTGCTGATAGCCATTGGATTGCTCCTAATGATTAAAGAACTCATATTAATCCGTTCTTTTCTTATGGACTTAGGCTTTAGAGATGGGTTTTGGAAATGGACTTGTATAACCCTATAAGGCTTATAGAAAATCAAGAATACTCAACTCCTTATTAAAAGGCACATTCTTCAAATAAGATTTACTTTAGCCATTTTATAGCCTACAAGAGCCAAATCAAGCCCATATAACCCCCAAAAGACTTCTTTTGAACCTATATTTTGCACACAAAATAACCAAGCTAAGTTGAGAGTAAAAAAGAACCAATTCAGCGATCCCTATTCCGAGTCTATTGAGCTAAATCTTTATAAAACATCCTTTATTAGGTTCGATTTCCTAGATCTTGTCACTACCCCCATCAAATTGGTCAATGGCATTAAATTGGAGTAAAAACCCAATCACCAAAATGGTCCTCTACATTTGACTCCCTAACCAAAAGCTCCTTTGACAAAGTGTAAGGTGGTTTTAGGCATTTCATTGAATTGATCTCTTCAATTATTGTAAAGCATGTATGGGATACTGAGTCATTGTTTTCATCATTCTACTTGCTCATAGCACTATCTTCATGTTTTTCTGGAGTTGCATTAAAATAAGTTGGCATTTGTGTTATTGATGAAGTATTGTCTCTTAATGTGCAACATTTTTTTTTTTTGTCATTTTATTCCCTTCCCACCTTATCCCTTAGGGTATGATGATTGAACATCTCTAACGTAGTATCAATAATCAAAGGCCTTAAAAGATTTTTCTATTCGTGGAATTTTGTATGAGGAAATAGACTCTTCTAAGTTCTTGTAGAAATTTAAGACTTTGAATTCTTTTCTTAATAAATTATCAAACCTTGGAATTGCTAAATTTCAAGTTTCTTCCTATTGAGTCTTCAAAAGAAAGAAGTTATCCTTAAATACAATCTTGAAAGTGCAAATATTAACCAATTGAAATTTCATAATAATTTCTTCATTTAAAGAAATTTTTACTTCATTCTAACTTGAATGAGCTTCCATGACATAACATGAAAATAACACCATTCATAAAATTTCCTAATAATTCTTTAAGCATAGATTTGTATGATAACAATAAATTTTTTCAATAAGTTGTAGTGTGATAATTCAATACTCATGCCGGCAATATACCAAGAAGGTAGTATTTACCTCATGGTGCATGCTACTCTGTCTTTGTTTCCCCGGGATGGTAGCAAAACACGTATGGCATGACATTGTAATTTTTCATCTTTTCAATGATTTTATTTCCATGCGCCTGAAATGGAAAATAAACCCGCATAACCGTTAATAGTTATGCAAGACTGCATTTGAAAATTTTTTGGACAAGCATTATATGATGAGAATCTTGAATTCTAAGTTGTTTTAACATAACAAAAATCTCATAAAATAAACTTATTTGCAGTATTGACCTTGCAAGTGGGTAACCCTAATTCTGATAAAAACTTTCCACAAAGATGTTGTAACATAAAATTTTCATTCCTTGAAACTTCCACAATATTTTTATTTTGTTTTTTTTTTTTTTTGTCCTTTCTAAGGGTTATTACCACATAAGTAATTTCATAGTCGACCCTAAGTATCACCTAGGTCCCTAGTATTAACTCACCTAGAATTCAGCTCTGACTTAACTTAAGTTTTAGCTACTTCAATAAGGATGTATCTCCTTCGAAGGGCTATTTCCACATAAGCAATCTTATGGTTAATCGTAGGTCTCACCTAGGTTCCTAATGTTAACTCGCTTAGGACTTAGCTTCATGTCACGATAACCAACATTGGCTTCAATTACTTCAACAACAATATGTAGTGCAACTTAATGAAGGTTGTATAGCCTTAATGCTATGTCCACATCCCAATTAATGCTCCATCAACTAAGTCCTTAAGTGTTTGTATCAACACTTGGCATCATACCACACATTACTACACTTAGGTAGCATTCGTGCTTCAAGTGTCATCACAAACATTAGATGATACTGCAATGTACAACTCCACCTACAAGTGAAGCGTTATTCATCATCAGTAGGTAATACGACAACTTACAAGGCAGGTAAAGCTCACATGAAGCATTGCTAAACTTGAGCCTTATACTCACATGAGTATTAAGTTCTCGTCAAGTCGCGATATTCTCATCACGTTAAAGGTACAACATTAAAAGCACCAAAGGCCATTAGTTAGAGAGACATAACTCTATCCAAGGATGATCTCTATAAGTACAAGGCCATTGCATTGGATTATCAAGTATCCATGAGGAACATAATTGTCACGCCCTGAAGCGGCAGAGTCATAACAGCCCCACCGTGTAAACCATCCTAAGATAGAAGTTGGCCTTACAACCGCTATCTTAGACCTGATCTATACAAGGCGTCCACGACTAACCCACTTTAAAGTAAACAGTTTGTAATTTAAATAAATTATTTACCTAAGAAAGTGAGGAAATACATATATACACTATGATTTAGTTAGTACAAATATCGTTTACAATATTTCTCCGTAATATATTTCCTAGTTATTACATTATTCAAAAATGAAAAATTCTAAATAAAACAAAACTTAGATCTTAAGAATATATGTTCGTTCTTCAAGTATTTTTCTTCACTCCTTAGGATCCAGCAGTTGCTAGCTTCAGAGTAGTTGTTTACTGCTTTTTAGCCAGCACCTACACGACATCTATAGGGATGTGAGAAACCACATCAGTAAGTTAGGATGGAGGACTTAAAACTATACCATAAACACAACAAGGTTTTCAATCGACTTATTAAGTGCAATGCATGTGCAAGCAAATGCCATTGCACGATGTTATCCGGGCTCGTCATGAGATTAGAGAAATTGGGCCCACTCTAATCCGGGTTGAGGAGTTGCCATTAATGCAACAGCTCACGACCAAATCCAGACTTGTGCAATGGATACCTCACTCCTCCCGCAACTACCTTCGAACCACTGACTTCACCCTCGCCGTGACCTCCTCTCTTGTCACTTAGTTCGGCTAAGGATGAAGAAGGGACCATTATGCAATCCTACGCTATCCCTTTCGAAGGGATCGATATTTGGCCGGAGAGTCCTAAGTTCCCCTAACAAGTTGTCATGCATGTCCGATTATGATTACCAGTCGTATATTTGATTAAGTCTAGTTCAGGGTGATCAATCATTTCATACAATATATGTCAAAGCAATAAACAAAATCATAGTATCACCCATAATCAAGCACATGCATACATCCAACTATCTAACAAGCATAACCAAGCATAATCTCAAGCCTCCAAAATACATCATTATATTAATCCCAACTTACCTCGACTCCTCGCTCACTCACTTGAGGTCCGACTTGCTCAGGCCATCGTCAATCATCCCTATAACACAAATGTGATTTCAGTTTTTCATATAACTGTTATAGGTTCGTTTTATCCTATAATGCATATTGTTATGTATTATTTAGGGTTTAATATACCTAATTATCTAGGTCTTAAGTCTTTTACAATTATTCTAGGTTTGGGGTTAGGTTCAGGTTCGGTTTCGGTTTCGCCATCGATTTCTAAATTAGGTTGTGGTTCGATTTCTAACCAGTGTTTTATACTTCAACCCTAGAAATTCGTTTCAACCCATAATGTGAAATTAATCACATTACTTCCCGATCTCCTAAATATCATCATTACCCCTAATAAGTATTTTATTTCACTCAGTACACTTAAATCCGTATTAGTGTACCAAATTCACTCCTAATGTGAGAAATTTTTACATTTTTCATATAAATACATAAATTTCAGTTTCGTATCAGATTTATTGTACATTTTTATTATTATCAAAATATCAATTTTTATTATAATATTTTCTATTTATTATATTCTAATAATTACATATTATGTATTATTACCTTTTATGTATATAATACACTTCTAATATTTCTATCACTCTGATTATCGTTTCTAAACACCAATTATCATTTCAAAATGTCTAAATTCATTCTAAATCAGATTTTACTCCTAATTACCCTAATTTCCAAAATTAACTTAAAATTTACTATTTTTCCTTATTACTCATTTACGACATAATTAACCTAATAATTACATCTAACACCCTAAATGCTACAAGTATCATACTCCATTAGATTTCAACATCCTAAAACATGTACTTATTCACTAAATCAGTAATTAACCATCTAATTACTTTATTAACCCTAAATTACCCATTTTATGCTTTATTTTAAGACCTAAAAATTATCTAAAAATTTTGAAAATTAATTTTTGAAAACGGGCTTCATAGCACTATTCTATATCATCTAAGTGGTCTACACAAAAATTTTGAGCTTGAAACTACACTCCTAAGGTCATTTATTTCTAAACCAAAACATGCTCGGTTTTGCACAATTTCTTAAGGACCCTATATCACAAGACATGTTTTCATCAAAATAATATTTTTCCTAAAAAATGCATACAAAAATATTATAGAATAACAAGTTTCATAATTTTCTAAAAATATTTACTATTTTTTCAAAATTACACAAAATCGAGCTGGAAATTAAACTCACCGATTTGGGTGGCTCCGGCCACCATTGGTGGCCATGGGTGTGTCTGTCCACCTAGGCATTGCCACCACTGTGTGGTAGTGGTGGCCGTCCACTCCTAACTGCCCGTCAGGTCTGGGTTCTCCTTTGTGACCCTAACTGCACAGTTTTCCTTTTCTTTTTTTTTTTTTTTGGTTTTTCTCTCAATTTTCACCTCTCCCTAATTTTTTATGATTTTTAACTGTCCAAATGAGTTTCTGAATTTTTCTTGCTATTTATAGAGCTTTAGTGTAATTATTGTGCATTAAATTGGACATGACAATTGCCTTATCCCTTAATTTTTGGCTTTTATGTTATCTTAATTTAATTAGCCGATTTTTTTCTTATTTTTTCCAACTGCCATGACCTATATCTGGATCATTCCTTATTTTTCTTTATTTTTCCTTAATTAATTATGAATTTTCTTTAATTATTTAGTATGATTTTAGCACATTACGGGTATTTTAAGTAATTACGCATATTTCTACATACATATAAATTCATATATAGTACAAATAAATATTACTAAATATTATTTAGGTTATTTTATGATTTTTAGTATATATATAATTTATCTCAAGCGATTCGTTAATTATTAAAATGCATTTTATGCATTTTCGATAAATAACGAGTTATATACTTAAAATTTGAAATTTTTATATTCTTTTATTTTATTGCTTATTTTCTTAAATTTAAACTTATGGGATCATTTTCCTAATATTTTTAGTTTTACTTTATAATTTAGGCTTAATTGAGTCTTTCAACCGATCGAAACATCAAATTGCTAGTTTTGGGGCTTACAATAATACCAATGTGTTCTATAAGTGTAAAGCCATCAGCAGGTGTGATAACCATTACTCATTCATGCTCATCTTTAGTAAACAAGGGATTATAAAGAAGATGGGTTATATTTCACCCTATTCTTCTTACCAATAGGAGAGGTAGAATCATCTTCAAATGATGCTTTGGTAGATTTGATCTCAGTTCAATGAAAATTCAATAGCATGTTCAATTAGACTTAGTTTCTTAACATACCAAATTTTCATAAATTGAGCAGGTTACCCAAGTTTAGATTGTTTATAGCCAAGCTAATTGGATGTGCTTTGTATACGAGATTAAGTAGGGGAACTGTTCTCCAAGGCTTGGCAAATTGCAAATGAACCATTCTAAACAAATAAACAAATGTAGCAACTCAAGAAATTAACAAAAAATTGCAAAATATCAAATCTAATATTTTGTTGACGTGAATTTGAGATCACAGGAGGGAGATATGTAGACAAAATCCTAATACCATGCTACAAATATGTATAACACCGCTAAGTTCTAAATGTAAGAAAATTTCTGTTGTAAATAAAATTAGTTATTAATCGCTTGAGAAGAATTGTAAATTTTGGTTAAAGCAAGTGAAGAACGCTAATGTAAGCATGTTGCTCATGTGTGAGATTTAGCTCATAGACCTTCTTAGAAGTTGTTACGGCTTATAACAATTTTCTTCTACAAAAACAATAAAATTCTCTAGTGTCTTCCCATTGAAATTTTAAAGTTCTATTAATTGTTGTCATCTTCAAGAAATCAAACTTCCAAATTTCCTTCAATTGTTTTGAAATACCTTAGCGATTTTAGACCTTAGACATTGAATTTAATTTTTTTGACAAACTTCTTTAGAGATGATGCAAATGGATGACAACGTTCAATCTTTAGAGATTTTAGAATGACAATATGCTTTAAGTACTACAATAATCTTACAAAGTTATGATGACATAAAGGGCATGTTAAAGCTACTGTTCGCTAATCATCTCTTTCATTCTGATTTCCATGTTCAACCATCTGATGATCGTAGCGGTAGAGCTTCATCTTCATGAGGTGGAAGGATCATAGTTAGCAATGCTCTAGTTTTTTTCTACTGTTAGCTCCATTAATGGCCTTTCCGATAACTTTTCTACAATTTTTCCAGCAAATTTCCAACAAAAAATTCAAAGTTTCTTCATGGTTTCTTGGTGATATTCATGAAGATGATAGCTCTATTCATCCTTGCCTTAGTAATAGATATGCTATCTATATGCTAGGTGTTCAATGTAATGTTCCAATCAAAGATAAACATGTTAGCCAATGTATTGTTGCAATTGAAGATTCTACTAGGATTTGCAACTCTTTCACCAATTGTATTACTATTAAATATGGGACCAAGGACTCCTTTAGTTTGATTAAGATTAAATATGCATCTTCTATAGCAATTTATACTTTCAATTCAACAGCTATAGCCAGAATTGAACAAGTTCCTTTGGTGAATGTTAAGGGTAGTGGCACAGATAAGTCTTCTAAGGTATTAGAAAGTTCTGAGGTAAATCCTAGTACCACACAAGTTGCTATTGCAATGGGCAACATCTCACTAATCTTAGGTGATATTATGGTTAAGAGCAAACAATCCTTATCTTGAAAATGGTTGACTTGCTTGTTCCATTTCACAAGGTAGTGGAGACCATTATGCTATTTCTTTCTGTTGATTCAGCAGTTGTTGTGCCTTTATGGTGTTTGTGCAAGATGCTACATCATATACACATGCTACTACATTTGATGTTGTTGGTGTAGGATAATTGTGGATGCTTCTCCAATAAGTCCTTGAGGACAAGCAACTTTTCAAAAGGAGAGGCAATTGATACAATCTTAGTTAATATTATAAATAAGGGATGTAAGTTAGAATAAAAAGCTAGATTGGTTAGAAACTTGTAAGTTAATGCGGCAATTGTGCTCATGAGTAAGTCCTGTACTCATGGGTGTGAGCTTTTAGCTCATGGCTCTCAACTTATGAGAGATTAGGGTTCTTGTAATCAATTTTCACTAGAAAATATCAATAAGAATTTTTCGTTTTCTATTGTTAATCTTTTCATTCATATCAACATGTAGTATTCATGTAAATTCATAGTATTATCAGAGTAAAAATTATACAAAAGGTTTTTAATTTTTTTCCCTCTTTCAATGGTACAATTAACTATTCATCGTCTTTAGTAAAACCAAGTCCACCATAAAGATATTCCTACAATACAACTCAAACTCAAACTAAGTTAAAGTACCATTTGTACAATAATATCACCTTCGATTGGACCATGAATCAAGTCATGAATTGCCAATTCATTTCAAAGTGAACCAAAAATTGACTTTTTATGTTTAGGGTATGAGATCTTATTTCATCCAAACCTTTAATAGTGAATATGTATATCACATCACTTCATACCTTTGATATGGCATCATGCATTAAGTTCCAAGTAGGGCTGAATAGATCCCAAAAACATTTCAGTGTTATTAATGTCTCAACATATAAGATACAAAACATCAACAAGAAAATCATAAAAGAAAGCTAAATCCTCTTCTTAATCTTTGTAGCTTAGCCAGAAAATCAGTACAGGATTTAGCCTCTTCTCTCTAGGGATGCTACTTTAGCCTCCTTTAGTTGTCCAAACGCAAAGGCACCCCTATATGTAAAAGCTTAAGAGAAACTAAGTTTGATTTACATTTAACATCTAAACACTCTGGTTCTTTCCTCCCCTTCCCCTACTAGAATTGTCAATTTGAGTGCTAATGAAAATGACCTCACAGTTTCAGATCATCCATCAGTAGGGAGTGTTATGAATTCTAGAATTGCATTAGGATACAAGTTTTCACAATAATTCAATAAGGAGCAAAATGTATCATATGTAAAGGTAGATTTCATATAATCTAGATTATTATATTCTTTAATAGGTTGAGTACTATTGACGAGTTTCGCTCCATTAATTTGCCAATAGAGATTTTTTGGATTTAGACTTCTTGCAAAACAAAACACCATTAATGGAGTGCTAGAGTTTTCTCCCGCGCAACCACATAGTCCTTAAATAATTATATCAACAAGAATAGGTTTTAACCTGTTAAGTAAAATTTTGGACAATATTTTATATAGACTATTACATAAACTAAGGGGGCTAAACTAGGTGACACTTATAGCATTTTGACTTAGGAATAAAAATTAAACTACTAAAATTACAAAAGGTCCTATAGTATTCCAATAAGTCTAATAAAAAGCACCAAGAAAACCATTATAGTTCAGTGCTTTTAAATTTTTATAAAATTAAAATGTTATTAAGATGAAATCTTCTAGCCTATATACAAAATGAAATAAATATTCCAATAAAACATTGATCGAAATAAGATTAGAACATGACAATATTTAAAAATACCACATGTATTCCTTTTAAATCACTATAAACTTCATAAATTGGTTGTTGGCAATCTCTATCTTCATAATCAAATTTTGAAATTCACCCAATATAACACTAAAAAAGAATTCCTTATCATTAAGTTCAATATACATTAGTTGTATCATTTAAAAATTAATTTAACTTATTGATTCTATAAGGTATGTATCATTCTCATGATTAAGGATTGAAAATCATAAATAGTGCATGTTGATTCTCATTTAGAGCTTCTTTTATTGCTTCTTTAAAGAAATTATACATGGTTCTTCCTTTTCATGATCATTGGGAGAACATGCATCTCCCTTTTTATTATCACTAACAATACATTTATGGTCTTGCTTCTAGAATTGCAATAAAATCATTCCCATAATAATAGCTCACCAATTTAATCTTACCTTTATAGCTCACCATAATCATAATTGCTCAATTTCTCTTATACAAATAAAACAAACACAATTAATTGTATAAGGAAAAAATTTTGTGAAGAAAAATGCAAATACAACAAAAAAATAAAATGGGAGCATAAACTATTTTCCATAAATAATAGGTTTTGAATAGCATCTCTTCTAAAAAGAGTTATTATTACAAATAAGATAATACAATTATCCTAAAATCAAAATAAAGACAAATGATGGCTTAACTATAGTTGAAGAGATACGACAATGATTATATATATCTACAATCTTTTAAAATGAAATCAAGGAAAATTCAAATTATGCTTCTATAAAACCCGATAAAAAAAAGTTATATAATAATAATAATAATAATATAAAATAAGGGAAAGAATATAATAATATAATAAAAGCTTAGAGACATTGTAATTGACTAAAGATAGCAAGAGCAATATTATCAGAAAAAAAAAATTCGAACTTCCTATTATCTCTTGTCTTAAATAAAAATATTATTCAATCATATATCTTTCTCTTACCAAAACATCACGTTACTTTTTCTCTAGGAATAGAAAATTTCCAATTCTCAACCAAATACTAAAACCCTATTCAAGATTCACAATAATTAAACATGGAATTCAATAAAGAATCGATCTTTATATGTTTCTTAAGTAAGTTTTCTTTATTTATCATGTTTTTCATAAGTTTATATTTTCTTTTAGAGTTTTCTTTGATTTTTAGGAGAAAGTGTTGTAATTGTCAGAGTAGTGGTAATAGTAGATAATTATTATATGGGAGGTTTATGGAGATGTCGTATTGTTGATGTTCTATATACGTGCATGTGATGTGTATGTTATTGTCTGCAAAGAGTCGGTATATGTAACATTGTCGTATATGCATGTGAAGTTTTATTTATGTGGGTAGAACCATACAGCGCAAGGGAAATTTCTTTGTATGTGTATACAGTAGCATGAAATTGTTTGTATGATTAATATATATAATATATAAACTTGTATGTGCTATTGTGTATGGATGTGGAGCAATAGAATGGAAGAGACGAGAGAGAGAGAGAGAGAGTGATGTGCATGTTGTGTGAAATGGGATAAGGGGGACAAGAGAGAGAGTGGCATGCATGTATAAGTTTGTGTAGGGGTAAGGACTAGAGAAAGAGAGTAACCCGTATGTATATGTGTATGTGTATGTCTATTTGTGTGGAGGAGAGCGAGAGAAAGATGAGAGTGAGTGAGAGAAATAGGACGCGAGAGTGAGATGTGAGCGAAAGAGAGAGACGATATATATATATTAAATTTATAATATGTATTTATGTATATATATGAATATATTTTATTTTTTATATAAATCGGGTTAATAATAATGTGTACAATTATATTTTTTTTTATATATGTTGGTTATGTAATAGAAGGAATGTGTCCATATTAGGAAATATTGAAAAGTAACTAAGAAGATATGTAAAGGCATGCAAAGGGTGGTTTAAAAGCTCAATGAATGAGGAAAAAGGTTAAGTTAACAGGAAAGAGTGTTAAGTGGAGTTGAGAAGTATTAAATAAAATGCTAAACTTGACATTTTATATTTTATACATAAGTGCTAAGAGTTACAGGGAATCGGATCATATTGGAATAAGAGGTCTAAGTACGGGATATATGTTTGATGGTTTTCTATGCTAAGCTAGTATGTAAACTCTACTTAATTGATAGTGCTGCTTATGCTTGGCTTTAACGACCTATTAGTCAGATCCAGTGGTGTTGGTGAAGCATCTAGCAATCTTCGCACGATACTATCCTTGGTAGAGTCTTACACTAAAAAGACTCAAGTAGATCTAGAATGGTTTTGGAACTCAAGTGTTGGAGAGTACCCAACACCACTACCTATGTAGTATTTATATATTATGTATGTGAGGGTCATGAGTAACCCCAAGTCTCAAGATACTGAGACCATGTTGTTTATGAACTTAAATGACAAGATTTAAAATCAGTTGTTTATTGCATTTATGATGATACTCATATATGTGCTTAACTTATTATTTGTATTTCATCCGCATGTGTCACAATTCGTATTTTCAAGGGAAGTGTAGATGTTCAACTTAGAGCTTAATGTAAACTAAGTGTTGTCAACTAGTGGTTTGTTTGTAAGGTTGAGTAGTCTCTCAAGAGCTGATGCAGCTCTCCTGATGATGGCCATGGCAAGCCGAAATCAATTGGGAAGTTGGACGTTGCCTATCATATGGAGGATGATGACAATATTGTTCAGTACTCCCAAAGCAAGAAGGGCTTGGAACAGTCCTGGGAAGACAGGAAGGGAAAAGCTGGCTCGCTCTTCATAATTAAAGAAAATATACAAGGAAAAAGAGGGTTAAGCGTCATATAGGCACTTATGTGGGGGGGCAAACCTCCCATCCCGTGACAAGTGATATTAGAGCTAAAAGTTCCAGCGTAAAGGAGCCACCTAAATGCTACCCAACGTGCAATATGTAAAAGAGTAGTTCTTGTTGACAACTAAGCTCATGTGGATGAAGCTCAAGAGAAGGAGCAGTTACTAAGTAGAGAACATCATTGCCAGAAGAGGCAACTGTACCATGAGCAGCATTATAATAAAACTCTGCCCAAAACTTAAGGAAAAATAAAAATTTACTTCAAATGATAAACCTATCGTTAGGCCATTCAATAAGAGGCAATCTCGAAAGGTGAAGGCGAAAGCAAGGATAAAGGTGAAGGCAAGAGCGAAGACAAGGGCGAGGGCAAGGGAATGCCTATGGAAGCCATGAAGTCCTAGCAAAGATAATCTTGATGTAAAGTTGGGTAATGGAGAAATAGGGTTGATGATCTCAAGGAGAAGGGTAGTGGCAAAAAGTTGACCCTGCAATGAAGGCGTCATAGATTTAGGTAGGAGAGAATATCACAGTCCGTGTTTTGAAGGAAAGTGAAGGTGTTCAACTTAGGGATTAATGCGAACCGAGTGGTATCAGCTGGCAATTTGTTCATGAGATTAAGTAGTCTCTCAAGGCAAGGTTGGCCTCCCATAAGCAAAATAGTTAGGAACTATTGTCGCTCTCCTGATGATGGCTATGGCAAGACGAAAGTAGTTGAGAAGTTGGACGTCTCCTATCATATGAAGGATGGTAACAATGTTGTTTGGCACTCTCAGAGCAAAAGGCTGGCTTGCCAAAAGGCTAGCTTGCACTCTGTAATCAAAGAAAATACAAGAGGCAAAGGAGGGTCAAGCGTCGTATGGGTACTTATATAGGGGGTAAACCTCCCGTCCCATGATACCTATATATGGTATCCTATATTGGGCATTGGCTCAACCTACAGGGATTGCTGTTTTTCAACTATAGGTTTAAGTATTATTGATGATGTAAAGCATATGATAACATAAGATACAACTATTAATTGAGGATGAGGACTATTACTACTTTGGTGGTGGGTTGAGATACATGTAAATGTTAGGCCTAGGTTATGTTGAGCTATAAGCTCTTTATTTTAGTTGTACAAGTTATGTCAAGTATTTATTGTATTTAGTGGATTGAGTAGTTTATTATACCACTCGTAGTTGTAAATTGAGGAAATTATTTATTATGAGAGTTACCATATTTGTATTTAATTGTGGAATTTAAGCAAGTTGCAGGTTCCTAGACATTTGATGTATCAATAGAGGCCAGGGACACATGGCAGAATATAGCATTCTAGGTTCTAGGGCATTACAACTTCTCTAGAAAATATGGTGTATGAATGATTTAAGAGATTTAATACTACTAATTTTTAGAGAGAGAGAGAACACTAAATCATATGAAGCTCTAAACTTTACAACCTAAATTGATCAATTTGAAATAAAGCTTGAAAAATTACAAATAAAAAAAAATCATAGGAATGAGAAATTTACCTTAAAGGAGAGAAAAACTTAAATGTGGTTGCTAGATGAGAAAAAGAAGAGTTAGTGAATTCAACATTAAATGATGTAAGTAAATAGATAAAAGAGAATTTCACCCTTTGTACTTGGATATTTTTAAGCTAGATTATTATGATACACAATTTAATTTAGGGGTAAAATTATACTTGAAAGATATGGTGCATCCAGTTGTATGTCCTTTTACTGTTAAAATAAGCAAAAATTAAAAAAAAAAAACTTAAAGAAGAAGATAAAAAGGAAAGAAAGCTATCTTAAGGAAATCATTAAAGTGAAAATAATGAATAATGCTCTTTGATGCAAATAGAACACGTAAAATTGAACAAAGAATTCACCATAATGAAATTATACAAATGCTTTTTCATGATACAATTAGAAAGATGAAAAAATCAAGAAAGATGAAAATTGATGTAGGCAAGTATACCTATTAGTTTATAATATAGTAGATATAAATCCGACTATCGATCCCACAAGCACTAATACGATTACTAATACTCACTAGATCTTTATTATCTAACCAGAAAATTAAATTTCAAGAAACTTAAAGAAGCAAATCTAAATTATTGCTAAAACTAATTTAAAGATTACTTAAGATGTAATTTAAGAATTAATAAGAAAGTAATTCAATTAATTCAGTATTCAATATTATACCTAGATCTTGTTTCTCCTAAATGTAACATGTGATTTTTCTAAAGATAATCTAATTTATTCTTTAATATTTCATGACCGAGAGAATTCTCTACTAAAGTTAATCACTTTCTCAAGCCAATTAACCTTAACCTTAAAATCCCCTATTAGAATCTCTTCTCAATAGCATAATATAAGATTGTATTATTGAACAATAAATTCTCTACGCTTTG
This sequence comes from Lumnitzera racemosa, assembly GCA_024138005.1. NCBI lineage: Eukaryota > Viridiplantae > Streptophyta > Magnoliopsida > Myrtales > Combretaceae > Lumnitzera > Lumnitzera racemosa. The sequence goes on from JAMXBC010000012.1 coordinate 201,358, forward strand.
ATTTGAAATCCGAAATAATCTTGCAAATTATCTCTAATCTTACAATAATTCTGTAAGCCCTAAAGTTAAACCAAGAGACCATAGGATTGAACTTAGAGCATAAGGTTTAGGACAATCGGTTAAAGAATCCGATCAAACCCGAATTACAAACTATGGAGAGAAATATTAGTAAAACTGACCCCGTAAACTTGAATTTAAGAAAATAAGTAATAAAATAGGAGACTACAAAATTTTTAAATTTTAAGTATAATAATTGTTAATCATCGAAAAGGAAAAAAGTATAATCTAATAACTAATAAATTACTAGAGATAGATTATATGTATACTAAAAATTATAGAACGACCTAAATAATAATTAGGAATGTTCACATGTACCCCACATGTATTTACATGAAGGTAAAAATACGCGAAATTTCTTAAATTAGCCAAAAACTTAAATTATTAAATTAATTAAAGAAAATTATTAAATTAATTAAGAAAAATTAGAAGGGTGTGAAATGATGCAAATCTGGTTGTGGCAAGTCAGGAACAAAAGAAGAAAAATTATCAAATTAGAATTAAGTAACACAAAAGCCAAAAATCAAGGAAATGGGGCAACGCCATGTCTAATTACTGCATATTAATTACCAAAAACGTCTATAAATAGAAAAAAAATTCAGAGAACTTCTTTGAATAGTTAAGGATTTGAGAAAAATACAAAGACTCAAAAATTCAAAGGAAAAACTGGAAAAAAAAAAAAAGCAAAACTGTGCAGTTAAAGCTAGTGAGTCAAACCCCCACACCACCACCACCCAGGACCAAGCCGCCACCACCACCCCACGCCAGACCCACCACCTAGATCGGCCGACACACTTGGACTGGTGTTGAAAGGCCAAAAGCCATTGGACCAAGTGAGTTTCTAATTTGTTCTGATTTTATATAATTTCTTAAAATTATTGCCCAAAAAATTATGAAACTTGTTATTTTGAGGTTTTATTGTATGTAGATTTAAGGAAAAATAGTGATTTAGTTTAATTACATCCAAAAATATAAGGTTCTTAACAAATTGAATAAAACCGAGTATGATTAGAATTAGAAATAAATAGGCTTAGGAGTGTAGTTTGGAGCTCAAAATTTTTCTATAGAATGCTTAAGGGATGTAGAACAGTGCTATGAAGCCATTTTTTTAAAATTAATTTTAGAAAATTTTAAGTTAATTTTTAGTCCTAAAATGATGGGAAAATTGGGTAATTTGGGTTAATTAGGTGATTAAGACGCTAATTATTGATTTAGATAGTAATTAGATGTTTAAAGATGTTAATCTCTGATGTGGAAACATAATCTTAACCTTTAGAGTGTTAAGTATAAGTAATCAAGGCATTATGTGCTAATTATAGAAAATTAAGAATATTGTAAAAAAATTAGGTTTAATTAAATAATATAATAATAGAAATCTGAATATAATAAATCTGAAATAAAATTTAATTTTAAGTAATTGTATAAAAAAGTGTAAGATTTTCTCACATCAGGAATAAATTCGGTACTCCAATTAGGATTAGCATGTACCAAATAGTTTATAATTCTAAATTTAGACCCAATCGAATACCCGAGCTTAATGTGATTAATTTCACATTAGGATTCGAGCATATTTAAGATTTCAGAATCAAAACTAGAATCTAATTTAGGAACCGAACCTCGAAATAGGGTAGAATGAATCATTAGTAAATAAAAGTTAAATCATAACTTAGAATGTGAATCATTAAAGTATAAAAACTAAAAAGACCTATTTGTATTATAGGATATTCAAAGACGGATCAACTTATAATCGAGTGATCAAGTGACTAAGAAATTCCAAGTAAGTTAGGTTATTACTTACTGTATTAGAGTGTCGTTTTATGGTACTCGGAAACTTTGAATTGTATATGGTTGTGATTGTAAGTAGTCTACGCATGTGTTTGATGTATCTGAATGCGTGCTGAATTTGTAATGTGAGTAATTTTGTGATTGATTGAATTGGTGTGAAATTGTTTGAACACCCTAAATGAAATTTAATCTTATTAGACTCTAATAATCAAAAATGTCATGCATTACAACCCATTAGGAGATCATAGGATTTTCCAACCAAATACCGACCCCTTCAAAAGGGATAGCACAGGATTGAAAAACAGTCTCTTCTTCATCCTTAATCAAACTAAGTGATAGGAGAAGAGGTTGCAGCAAGGGTAAAGTCAATGGTTCGAAGGTAGTCGCGGGAGGAGCGAGGCACATGCTTGGGTTTGGTTGTGAGCTGTTGCAGAACATGTAAACTCCTCAACCCAAATTGGAGCGGGTGAAATTTCTCTGATTTCACAACGGACCGGATTACGTTGTGCGATGACACTTGCTTGTTGCATTGCATGAAAATAATTGCTTGAAAATAATTGCTTGAAAATAATTGCTTGATAATATTGTTTGTGTTTGTATGCATTCATGAGTCTCCAATTCAACTTACTGAGCTGTAGTTACTCATACCCCTATAGATTCTTTTGCAGATCCTGATCTTTGAACACTTCAAGTATTATGCCGCCTTATAATTATCCAAAGGTTAGTCCTTTTGAAGCCAAGGGTGTGAGGAGCAATTTACTTAGTAATGATGTGTAACGAGAATGTCCTTCGTAGTTTGAGGATGAAAGACTGATAATTATTATGTAAATTAGTGAACTGTTGTGTATATGTAGAAATTTCTTAAGAAATTCTATGGACTTTACATATAATTATATAGGTTTATTTAACATTTGTAAACCTTACTTTATTGGACTATTTACTTCAAAGCGAGGAGTCGTCGATACCTTATGTAGATTATGTCTATGGTAGATACTGTGAAGCCAGTTGCTATCATAGAATGGTTTACACGCGGGACTATTGCGACTCTGTGACTTCGGGGCGTAACAAATTCTTATCAACTATGCCTAGATCTAATCTTATAAGAAATCTATTGATTCTCTTATAAGATATCAAACTCTAGATTACTACCCATGAAAATACTAACCTAAATCATGAAGTAAACATGGTTAAATCAAGAAAATAATAAATAACTAAACTAATCTATATTAATCATGTTACATGAATAGATCTAAGTTTCACAAAACCTAGATATAAAAAATCTACTCACTATACATCGCAAAATAAAAATCTAAAATAAGGTATAGAAAAGAGTAGGGAAAAGCCTCATGAAATCTGAATAAAATTAAATCTTGAAATCTTCTCTTCTCTTCGCTTTCTTGGTTATTCTTAACTTCAAAAACTCCCTCAAATTTGTGCCAAAAATTTCTCCCTAATAAACTCTAACAAGGCTTTATATATGAAATCAATAAATAAATAAGTCGACTCAAAGTCATGTCTTTTGGTTGTGTCCTTTACTATGCTTCACATTTGTCTTTTTTTCTTTTTTAACTAGAAATGACACTATCGACAACATGATTGTGTCTTTTGGTTATATTATAGGCTGTAACAATAGAAAATCAACTCCAATTTTGCTTTGAAACTACAAAGTCATGTTGTTTGGCTACATCAATCTTCAAACCTTCATAACTTGTTTATTTTAGCTCCGAATTGAGTGAAATTTGTTTTTATCTTCTCCTTTTCTTGTATAAATCATTTCAAAATATAGAAAATAAAATTTAAGTATTATTATCTAAAAATAAACTCAAATGCCAAGGAAAATCATTAAAAATAACCAAATAAAATGTGTGTAATTAGGAATTCATCAAAAATTATAAACAAACAAAAAATTATAATGTATGAATAATTGAATTTCATTTTTTCTATAGAAGTACATTATCTTTTCTTCATTCTTGAATTTTGTCATTTGTGTTTTAGCTTCTTGATATTTTCAAAATGTTGAAGAAATAATTTTATTTTAGGTTCTACTAGGACTAGTAAATTAATATATATATATATATATATATATAATAGATATATAAATCTAGTTAACGCATGATAATGATAACATTTTGTTCTTAAAGAAGGGAGAAGATTCCTCTTTTCCTTTTCTCCTTCATTCTTAAATTTCATCGTTATTGCTAGAAATTTTCAAAATATTAAAGGAATAGTTTTATCTTAAGTTCTACCAAGAAAGGCAAATTAAAAAGGAAATATATTGGATACATAGATCCAGTTAATGCATTACAATAATAGTGTTTTGTTGTTGACTAAGATTGAAGGTTCTTCATTTTTTCCACTTTGCCCTAATGATGAAGAATATAGGTTCAAAGTTATTATCTTTGAAATGGAATATATGAATTCATTTAGTTCCTACTAAAGTGTAAATATTAAAACCAATAAAAAAAAAGAATGAACTTTGCAAAGAAAATTGAAAAACCAAATAATATTTTGACAAAAAAAATAATAATACATTTAAAGGAAAATACATTATGAATAAATTTACTTTCATGACCATTATCTACTATGTATATATGGAAACACACATTCAGATGAAAGGATAAATGAAGGAATTCCATCAATAAAAGTTGTGTTTTGAAGGCGTAAAGTCCAAAAATCATGTTTTAGCTTAATAATATAGATATAAACTTATACCATATATATTTATATACGTAAATATATCATATTCATATATATTTTTCATTTTTTTTATATTTGACATGTTTGAATCGCTAGTTCAAATGAATCATTGGTTTGAAACACCTAGAGTTGTTTGAACTAGTAGTTCTAAGGCCGGTTTGAGTCATGCTTCTATGGGCTAGGTACGGGCCCTTAAACTAGCGATACAGTTCATAAGTCTAGACTAACCCTTCTGTAGGCCTATCCTATTATATGTACAATCGATTAAATTAGACCTTAGAGGGAGTTTTAAATTATATATGAAAAAAGAATATATCTAGCAATTTTCTATGCTTAAATCATATTCTAAGGGATAGGTAAGGCTGGAAAAAAAAAACGCGAACCATGGACCGAACCGTAGATAACCAAACAAAAAAATCAGTTTTTTTACAAACTATTTGATTTATAATTCGATTCGATTATGTATAAACAATTCGCGATTTGGTTAGGAAAACAAACCAAATCGTACAATTTTGAACCGAATCAAACCGTTTAGTTAAATAAAAAAATTCATGTAATTATTTTATACTTTTTTTCTATTTTTTTCCATTGATCTTCATAATTTTATCAAATTTTTCATACATTATTATTTTTTATCATAAATTCATATTAATTATTAAGATTAAATTGAGTAAAATCCATTTAAAATTTTATATTTATTAAAGATACAAATGTTTAGTAAAAATTTAACATAAACGGCTTAAACCGTAAATCAAACCAAACCGAATCGATTTTAATTAGATTCAAAAAATTTATGAACTAAATTGTATGATTAGATTCAGACTTAAAAAAATAAATAAATAAAAAAAAAAAATAAACTGCTATATTAGGTTTAGTTAGGTAAGGAGGAGCGAACCGTACCGAACCAAACCGTGCCCACCCCTTAATAGATTAGAAGAATGAGATCATGTTTTCTATTCCATTTTTCAAACACTTTTTACCAAAATTTCACCTTAAAAAAGAAGCATATTAGGCTCTATAGAAAAAGAAATTCTAAGAAAATCGAAGCTCCATAACGTGTGTTAAACGGAACCAAGAACCTGTAAATTAGTGCAAATGTAAAGACCACATATTCAAACGACAACCAGATGTTGATTGTTTTATACATATAATTCATAGAAGTCCATTTCCATCCATGAGAATGGACACTACTTTTGGCGGCATCCTCTTGATTACCCCATTTTCATAAGAACCACAACCCTTTATTTGTCTTCTAGGAAATAAATACAATCAATTAGGACGACGAAGACAAAGATATTGTCTGAAGTCCATCCCCACTCATGTTGACATTTTCTTCATACTTGTTTTTTTGCACACAGCGACCATTCGGGCTAGAATTTTCAAGAATTATGCCGTCCACCAACGTTTGGACATTCCTATCCGAGGATCCACCATCGGGGACCGCTGCATGAGCCGCCCGCTTCAGCTCTCCTGCGTTTTTCCTGAACTCCTCCGCGCGTGGACCGACCATAATCTCATCGATGCAGTTTTCTACATCCTCACTGGCAATGGTAGTCCCACTGGGATCCTTTGGAATTCTCACACCAATCTTGAACACATCAACAATAAGCTTAGCATTGGTAGGTTGGTCAGTCCATTGTGGAAAGGCAATTAATGGCACACCACAGCATATGGTCTCTAGCAATGAATTCCACCCACAGTGAGTAACGAAACAAGCAATAGATGGATGGACCAAAACTTTGGTTTGTGGGCTCCATCGTACGACAAGACCTTGGTCTTTTGTTTCTTCCAGGAAACCTAATGGCAGCTGTCCTGAACCATCCGGTGTTGGGAATTCCGGTGGTTTCACTACCCAAAGAAAGGGTCTCCTGCTCTTTTTTAATGCATTCGCAATGCATTCCATTTCCTTGGCAGGCAACACGACGATACTACCGAATGACACGTAGATAACAGTGTTAGGAGGGTGTGTATCCAACCATTCAATGCACGTGCCATCTGATTTCCACATATCAATACCTAAATCCGACTGACCATCATCATCATCATGACCTAATAAGGTTGAAGGGACTAGTGGACCTACTGGTAGAATCGGGCATAACTCAAACATTTCATCAATAACACCCTTTTCAAGCTCGTAGAAGGAATTCCCGAGGATCCACTTGAATTTGTCCAAGCTTTGGAACATTCCAGAGAATATCTTTGGGAAACTACCGAAAGGGTTATTAGGAAGTACAAAGGAAGGCAGGTCTTGTGTGCTGAGCAAGGGTAATCCTGGTAATTCCACGCTCATGTCAGGATCATCGGTTAATGTCGGGAATTGGTTGAGCTTATTGTAGAATCTATAATAAATGGCATAAAGTGCACACGGTTGAATCCAAAGCAAAGCACTTGGGATTCCCATCTCTGATGCCACATCAGCTGCCCAAGGTACAAAAGGATTGGTAATCAGGCACAACAATCTTTTGTGACCATGGTAACGTGCCTTTATCAGGCTTGACAAATTGACAGGACCAAACTTGGCGAATGAATCCATGTAGTGGTCTAGGTTGGCCTTACGATCGTAATCCAGGCTAAAACCATCGGAGAAAAATACGATGTCGATGTCGGACACGGTAACGGCAGTTTCGGAGTTGGAAGAGTTGGTGGAGAATTTTAGGATGCGCTGGCGGGCAACCTCGGTGGTGGCAAGGGTAAAATGAATGCCCTTTGAGACAAGGCGCTTCCCTAGCCTAAGCATGGGGTTTATGTGCCCTTGGGCGGAGAACGCAACCAACAGGACATGGTTCTCATGAGTACCCTCCACCTCCACCTTAGCCATACAATCCACCTGTCTCGATCGACAAAATAGAAAGGGGAATGGAAGGATAGGGCCGGGAGTGTGTGTGGGGGTGGGTGGGGGGGTGTTTGGGTTGGGTGGGGGTGGGGTGGTGAGCAGGAGTAGTAACCGTTGTTGTGTACACAGGTTATGGAGTATGGAGGGAGGGAAAGGATATTGAATGGTTTAGATTTGTGTTTTCCGTATCGACAGGCATGAGTCGAGCACATATATAGACAGAGCGACTCAACTAGGAACATATGTGACAAATAAAAATGACACAAGACATATTGTGGACAACAAAGACCGCACTTATATTTCTATTATATTGATAGACCATTGCAGCCTAACATTCTAAAGGTTCAGGCTCAAGTCATTAGACCTACTTGGCATCAACAAACATCTCTCGTTCCAAGCATATCCTCAACCTTAGACTAGGAAAGAAACCAAAGGTTCACTATATGACCCCTTAGACGCCAAACTTCTCAATCCTAAACTCCAAGCACCCAAGGAGCCCAAGGTAGCTAGACCCACAACCTAGCAACCCTTTCCCAACCATAGAGTCGAATCAAGCCCATTTCTCGGCAATCAAATCAAAGAGCATGCCATAGGAGGAAACCCAAATCTCTACTTCCCTCTTTCTTCATTAAATGCTATGTGACAACCTACTGAACAATTTAGAGATCTAATTGTCTAGGCTACAACGGCTATCCATACTAATGTGATAGGCTTCTTCCTCAAGTTCCATCAATCGGTAGAAAGGAGTTGTCCTTTCTCCTACTAGCAACTCCCCCATCTCAAACTGGGCACAAGCCAATCTTTAGTCCACAAGTGACTCTAGTAGGTCAGCCCTACACCACATAAATAGGACATGGAGTCTCACATGAAAGGATCCTTTTTCTCTTTCTCCCGATCCCACTCTCCAAGCACTTGTCACCTACTTTGATATCTCTTTTTTTACCGTCAAATACTCTCTTTACTAACTTGAGTGAGCCCTCACTAGTAATGTCACAGGGGACTTCTTTATAGGTTTACTGTTGTCTATGGTTGTCAATCCACCAAGAGTGCACAAGAGAGAACCACTCTTGTGATACACACAATCACCAATATAAAAAAAAATGTTGTGGTGTGAAAAGTATATATTTTATTAATATATTCCTTTGGTTGTATCAAAATCGCACCATTAAATATTACAACCATAGTAATCGAAAAACAGTTATAGTTATGAGTATAATTACATTCCACTATCAAGGTTTTTCTGCCGTGTGTTCATGTATTGAGCTGAAACAAATTCGATTATTTTCTCCCCTATCCATGAAATGCATATCATCAATCATAAGAAAATAAAAATATTCAACAAACAAGAAGTACAATATCATTAGTCAAACAAAAGTTGTCATTTTGCCCTCACTTTGGTGTTGTTAGGAATCTTCAATACCGTCGGTAGTTGGAACAATAAAAAACGAATGGTAGAAAAAAACCCATCACTAACTATATCGTTTCTCTCTTCTTCTTAACACTAACTATATCGTTTCTCTCTTCTTCTTTTTTTTTTCTTTTTTTAAAAAAGAATGTTTGAATAACAAGAAAAAGCTACAGAAAAGGCATTAGTCATTTTTCGAATGACAGTGGTTTTTAAACTCACAACTACTAAAATAAATTATTAGGATTCCATTTCTGTAAATCTATAAAACGCCTCTAGCCCAACGTTCAAAACATGCAATATCATGCCTCAAGAGCAGACTTGAATCTTAGCCACCTCTTCATTTTCTTTTTTTTTTTTTTCACCTCAAGTTTCACAAACCACTATCATTCAATACCCTTATGTACATTGGTGTAAATTTTATTTGAAGCCATGACCCCGGTAAATTTCCAATCTCTGTGACCATTCGTTTCTCACCTATTCAACACATGTCTTTTAACATAGGAACTTTTACATAAAAAATGTGACAATCTTGTAACGTACCAGAATTGGAGGGCGCCACAACCCGTCAGTGTCTCTACCTGTTAAGAACACATTAAAACTCTAAAATTAACTACAATTTTCAAAATCACTTGTAATAACTATTTAACATACACAAAATAACAAATTTCCAAATACATCAATTTGAGTAATTTGAGTGACTTACAAACGAGTTACTTTAGCCCCAAACATACTAAAGAACTAAAACTTGATTTTTTACAACATACAGAACCAATTGCCTCTCTTTCCCAACCGATGATAGCAATTTCCTTAGTTGTCGCAAACTTATCAATCAATCTGCAGCTATGAAAATAAAAGAGTGAGTCGAAACCTAGTACGGGTGCACAAACACACATGGATATCAAACCCAAAACATACACATGCATATAATGCAACTGTAATAATATATAAACAAATAACAATTTAATTATCATTTTTTAAGCCAACAATCATCAAAAGGATACTCATAACTCTGCCATACATGACCTGTATCCACATATATAGGTGAATATAATGGAAATATTCCTTTAGGTCCTTTACACCTAAAGTCCAGAACCTAATATTCTAGTTATATCATCCCATATACGAGTCCACTAAGAAATCCTCACACATGATTAGTAGTTGCTCCTCCAAAAAAATACCACTGTAGGCCCCTAGAGCGAGCGAGTCAAACACAACCAACAACTATTCTTTTAGGCTAAATATAGATTAGTCCAATTACATTCTAAGTCCTAACAAGCATAAGCAAACAAACAAGCATAAGTAAACAAACAAGCATAAACATATAAACAAGCACCACGTACTTGAAATCGCTTCATAATCGAAAACAAGACTCCAATCTCACAACCCGAACAAAAGCTCAGACCTCAACAAAGGAAACTGAACACCACGAATCTAAATGAAAAACAAGTAACACATTAATCTACAAGTACTCTACAACTAAGTTCTACCTAGAAGTTATCGATGAACTTGTAGTCTATCCAATCAAGGTCTCGTAAGAAAATTGTCGAATCAAAATAATAATTCCAAAATAGAAATAGAACATAACATAATTAAACCAAAAAGTTGATATAACTATATAAGATTACTTATTTATAGTAAATCGTAAGGTAAATAATATATATATATATGTTTATTTATATATATAAAAGAAAGTATAAAATGGACACATAATTAGAATAACGAATTATATAGATTATCGAATCGATATGATAAATAAATAATACGTACCTAATCGAAAAATAGTACAATTCGTAGAAACTCGTAAGGAATGGTAAAATAATAATAAATAGATAAAATAGACATATTGTGCCTAATATAATATGTTATACATAAATATACATAATACTAATGTGATAAAATAATTAGATCACAAAATCATCGATATCAATAATAAATCATACTAATAATAAAATAGTTTTATAGTATACTAAATCGGTACTAGGGACTTTTCTATAAAATACTATCGTTAATATAATTCTATAATTAAGTAGATAATAGTTAACTAAGTTCAATACAACAGAAAACAGAAATTAAGCCATGGTCACCTCTAAATAGAGCTTTCGAGTTTTACAAATTAAATTCCTATATTCTATTCTGAACTTGGTTCAATAAACAAGTATACTTATTGTTTTATAGCACAGATGAGTATAGAGTCGTTTCCACTAGAAACAACTATAAACACCAGTACTAATTAATCTTCCTATTATCTAACAATCCGATTTATCAAGTGATTAATTATTAAAACTCTAAATTACTGACTAAACTACACTAATCCACAAACTAATGCCACTAATACATTGGCTACAAGACAATTACTAACGATACATTTAACAATACAAACTTTCTTCACCACTTAGTATGATTCTACCAAAATACTTTTTGTCCTAATAATTGTTATCTACAAAAAATTCCAGTATATAAGCATTCTTCTCATAACTATTTACTTCTAATTCTAATTGTGTCTATCAGAATCTCTTCTTAATTATCAACCAACTCGAATCGCATTAATGTCATGTTAATATATCAATTCCCCTAAGGATGTAGCAATTTTCCTAATAATATCTCTATTATCAGGAGTAAGTTGTTCCAATGAACTAGATCTATTCAATAGAATTGTCTCTCGATATATTCTATTAAAATCCATCTTAAGTCAATGCCGTGCACTACATCACACTTAGTTTCATTAAGTGTAATTCATCGAAATTAACATTAATCAAGAAACCACTATTTCATGCACTTGATCATACTAAATGATGTAGCAAGTCCTAACATACTACTCACACATAATGAAGAAACAAAACATATCAATAAAATGCAAAAATAACAAAAAAAATTAACATATAACAATTATAAGAATACAACCCTGTTTTGAATTCTACTGTAGAAATATGACAAATACATGAACAACGAATTCATGTTGTCTCTCTCGAATAATTCCAAGAACGGTATAAGGTACAACACTTAAAAATTGTACTAAAAGAAAATAATCGAAAATACAATGAGTACAAAGATTTATGAATAGATATATGATCCAATCCCCCCTTTTGTCTGAAAAATTGTAGTGTATTTATATTCTTGTCATCAAAAGGCTTGAAATGCACCACTGCAAGATACCTCCTGGCATTTAGACTCATTACACGTACCTATTCGTGCAAAACAATTTAAAAAGAATCATCGTATCCATTCCCACCACGCCTGTGACTCAAAGAGTGATCTTCTCATTGCAAACATTCTACCTAATCACGTCCGTGATTAAGTACGTGATCATCCTTCCAAGGTAGAGTCATAGCCGTGATAAACAGGTAAAAAAATAGCCTCCGCCTTGGTCACCCCCTTGATCACGGCCGTGATGGAGAGAGTGACAAGCACTAAGCACTCAAATTTATTTTTATCACGCCCATGATGAGTCTCAGTTGATCTTCCTTTAGCATTATTTCTTTATCACTGCCGTAATAGCTTTAAATCTCTTTGTTCTTTTCAAATTTTATCTTTTTTGCTTTTGAATCATCTAAAATTGATATATTACACAATAACTTACCAAGAACTTGAGAAATAAACACAATTATGGTCAATTTATACCTAAATGAGCCTAAAAAAGTGTAGAGTGAGTTATACTTATCAAGCCCTAACATATTTATTCATAACCAATAATCTGAAATACAATAAATTATATTTAACAATAACTCTTATATAAAATAGCATTATATAACATGATAATCGAATAACTTAAAAGCAGTCGTCGAATACTAACAATACTTAATTCAACAGTAACAGTAAAAATAAAAATAAAATAATAATAATACAATAAAACATTATGTATACGGTATCGAATATGAAATCAAAATGGCTCACGAATTTAAATCAAAACGAGATCACAGATGGCACAAACGAAAACCTAACATAAACAACAATACAAAATTATAATCCGTAAAATAATATAGTCATATAATTAATTAATAATTTTTACCATATAATTTGAAACGCGAGAAAACAAAAACAATCAATCCCAACCGTGAGTGAAACCCAAGTTGAATTTAGATGTTTGTTTCTTGTAAGGACTGAAGTAGGCTTGCTAATAGGGCCTCGGAAGTTGAGGCGAGAATTTGCTATTGAGAAAAGGGAACTAGGGTGGGGTCCTGCCGTTTGGCAAGAAAGGAAAATTGGAGGCTAAGAATTGTGTTCCAAGCGAGAGAAAGAGATTGAGACAAGAGAGAGACAGAAGGTTAGAGGTGAGAGACGAGAGGAAGAATAAGGGTAGCATCCGATTATGGGAGGCAGTAAAAAGAAAAAAAAATTGGGAGACTAAAGTCAAGGATTAAGAGAATTGGGGGGGGGTTTAACAATTACGGCACGAGAGAGGAAAATTGGAGGGAAGGGGGGTGGAGGGCACGTATTACAACTGTAGATTGAATTTGGGGGGTGGGGTTCAGCACATTAAATGAGGGAAAGGAGAGATTGAAGGGGGCCGAGGAAGGGTCTAGTTGCTGACTATGGATGGCTCGGTGAGGGGGAATTGCAAGAGAGGAAGAGAGGGGATGTAATGATGAGAGGGAGAGAGATGATGTAATGAAAAAAAAAAAAAATAACGCCAAAAGAGATAAAAGAGCAATGATGGCTAAGAAAGAAAGTGAGAGTCAAGAGGGAAAGAAGCTTTACAACCGGGGGAAAAAGAAAATTAAGGTTAAGGAAGGATAGAACATTCTAGAAGCTTCTAAATATAGAGTGGCGTTTAAAAAAAAAAAAGAAATTGTAGAATTAAATAGGCATATATATATATACAATCTAGGATAATAAACTTTTATAAAAATATCGTAATATAAAGTATTAATAAAAAATTATTATATCATATACATAAAATACAAAATTTAATATATTTAATAAGTACATAAAATAGAAATTTTAGAATAATCAAATCGGGACTTTAATTTTGATTTCTAACAATACTACTTAATGGATCTTATGCTTTGATTGAATTATTAAACTAATTAGGGTGTTTCAAATCTCCAACTCTAATAGTACTATGCACGACAAATTATGCATACATAGAAGTGTCATGGAGACTTCACCTCCACTTATTGCAAGTATCTCAATGTTTCAATGAACCTAAAGTGTCATCTTGTATGTTGAATCCTTTTGATATTTTTGGAAAGTTATGATAAGTTAAACCAAGTGTTTTTTTTTTTCCCCTTCAAATATCTAAATACTCCATTCACCGCTTCTAAGTTGTTCCATTATAGGATTGTTACTATGCCTAAATAGTCTAAAACTGCATAAGGAATTGTTGGTCTAGTGTAATGCATTAATGTTGTCATTATACTAGTATAAAGAAAGAATTCAATGGTACTAACACACTATATGAATTGATAAGTGATATATAAATATCAATAAAATTTTGGCACATAAATACATAATTAGTATTTTTTTCAAAAAGTACTATTGATGGTCATCTTTCGAGCAAGGGCTCCGAAGGCCTAAACCCAATACAAAAGTTCAACTAACCCACTCAAAAGCCTCCCTCGCCTTTGTCAAATGATCACCACTAATGCTGCCCATTGAGCTTAAAGCATAGATAAAGGCTCTAGGTAGCTCCCTAGCACCTACCATCTCTAAGGCTTCCCTCTAAATCCAAACGACCAAAGAGCATGCATGGTCCTCAAATGGGCTTAATGCCCAAGCACTCTTAGGAGAAGCTCTGAGCACTTAGGGAACCTCCTTAAAAACCCAAGTTTCACCTTCTGACCACCAGAAAGGAGCGTACCCCTAACATAAGGTGACCTTCGAGAGGCTCATAACCTGACACAACCAAACTCTCCATCCTCCCCACCTCTTTCTCTCTCTTCATTAAATACTGAGTGACATCCTAACGCACAGCCTAGAGGTCTAGCCACCAAGCTATGGCAATCGCCTATGCCAATATAGCAGTCTCATTCCCCAAGTCCCCATCAACTGACAAAAAGGTAGAAGTCATTTATCATACTGACAGTGCCCCTTCCTTGGATTAGGAGCTTACCTATAAATAAGAGGTAAGATACATCACTTTCCTCGCTAACTTAAACATCAGAAAGCCTTCATAAGCTACGCCAAATGGGTCTTTTTGTAGGTCCACCACTGTCAGCAATAGCCAAACCGTTAGGAGTTCACCCGCAAACTACACCAGTGATCTTCACTATCACCATTTGGCTCTTACCTTTACACAAACTCATCATCATGGTTAAGATCAAGAACACCAACCACCATCCAACATTACTAGATGGTGGTAAGCAATCATTAACACCACTGCCACCACCGCTAATGGAGCAACAACCGTCAGAGATGGAACAAATGAAGATAATGTTCCTCCAGTTGATAGAGACCAATAAAAAAAGAAAAAAGAACACTTCAAGACAATGCAAACTTACAGTAACAACTAGTAACCACTCAAAAGCTAAAAAGAAAGGCTAACCCTAAAAACAGGATTAACCCTAAGGACATGTCCATTAGCTACTCTAGCAAACCTAACAAGTGCCCTAAGCGCTCACCTATACCTGCATTAGCAAACCCTATACACCTACACAATCCAAGCATTATCTACTAGAAGACTTATGCAATCAACTAAACATTAATTGCAGCAAGGTGCAACGCTAAGGCAAAAAATCAGGTACGAGCAATATACAAAAACACATCTCCCCTGAGCGTTCATAAAAGCACCTAGAAGAGATGAATGCCCAATAGCTTCATGATCATATCCGACGTGCTTCAAGCTTACGTGACCAAAAGCGTCTCAAATCCTCTACTTAGCAATCGGGCATAACAACGAGCAAGAGCCCCTCTACACTAGTCATCCTAGATGAAACTCTTTTGCAAGGCATGCAGCTTCCTCATCTAAACACATACGATGGCTCGGGTAACCGAAACAACCAAGTAGATTTCTACACAATGATAAGTTTACACAACTTCTTGAATGCAATCATATGCAAAGCATTCCCAAGCACACTCACCAAAGAAACTCTGGAGTAGTTCAACCAATTCCCAAATGGCGCCATTTGCTCATTCGACAATCTCACCACCAAATTTTAGCAACACTTCCCCAGCAGCAAGGTACCACGCAGGCACTTGTCCACCCTATATAATGTCTGATGACATCTTAATGAAACCTTGCAAGCCTATCTCGAGCACTTCAATCTTGCTAAGCTCTTAATCCCCAATGTAAAGATTGCAACAGCTCTCCAAGCCATCATTTACGGCTTAGACGCCAACAACAAAGTCTTCAAAGCTATAACATTGCGTCGCCTAAACAAGTTTGAAGAGTTCATGACCACCACTAAGCAATATATCATCCAAGAAGATATCATCTGAGCACATCTTGAAAATTCCATATAGTAAAGCACCTTTGTGAAGGACTGCCTTAGCCCCAGCAAAAGCTGCCCTTCATTGTCTAGAGAACACCAAGAGAGGTAGAAGAAAAAATTGACAAATTACCCTAGCTATACCCCATTAAACCGCCTTCTCCAAGAAGTTCTTTATGAAATCCATGAACAGCTACTTTACGCTCCGTAAAATAGGACACCTTGGGAAAATTCTATAATTATCACATTGTATGCGGCCATAATACTAATGAATGTTATCATCTAAAGAGCTTAGTCGAAGACCTTATTTGTAAAGGCCACATTAACCGCATCGTCACCAACGAGCGAAATCAACTACAACCAGCCCAATGCCGCCGGATTGAAGAGTAGTAGCAGCAACCACAACCACAATAGTAAAATACACCCAACAACATGCATAGCAAAGGTAGATAAGGATAGATACGGACAATCATCAGAAGACTAGGGCTACCAAACAAAACTCACTCTTCCTAACCCAAGCATAAAGTACTCTCCATTCGAGTAAAGCCAAGAGTAGTTACTATCATCTCCTTCTTAGACAGCGATAAAGAAGGCATCGAATACCCCTACATTGATCCACTAGTGATTAACGCCAAGATAGTATACTTCAACGTCCCTAAAACCTTAATAAACAATGGCAACTTAGCAAACATCCTATTATACTCTACTTATGAGCAAATGAAGGACAAAATGGAAGAAGAACTCCAACCATATAAGCAAAGCCTAGCCGACTTCGATGGAAAGACAATTCCGGTGAAAGGCTTAATTATACTGCTTATTTGGCTAAGCGATGACATTCACATCACCTCACAATTGATTAATGGGGCGACCTAGCCTCAATAAGTTCAATGCATGCATCAGCCAACACTACCTCATTATGAAGTTTCCCATGCCCATAGGGGTTGAGACTGCATGCAACAATCAAAAGTCATCCAAGACGCTCTATCCAAGTGATATCTCATATGATAGGATGATGCACATTGAATCGGCCCCTAAAAGCACACCAACCTCAAAGGGAAAACTAGTAAAAGAAACTGAGATTATCTAGTACAATGACCACCCTAACAAAATCACTTGAATATGGACTTCCCTATCCACCGAAAAAAGAGAGGACATCACCACCTCCGTCTACTCCGACTCAGATGTTTTTGTAACATGTCCTAAAGAAATGCTTGGGATCATAGACATACCCAAGGTAACACACCATCCCAGGGTTAACCTTTACGTACACCCTATGAAGTAAAAGAGAAGACACTTTACGCCCAAGCAACAAGCCGCCATCAAGCAAGAGGAGCACAAGCTATCATAAGTTAGCTTCAAAAGGGAGGATCGCTACCCCACCTAGCTAGCAAACACTGTCCTTGTGAAGAAATTCAATAACAAGTGGTAAATGTGCATCAACTACATCGACCTCAACAAAGTTTGCCCTAAAGATTGTTTTCCCCTCTTAAGAATGACCAACTCATTAATTATACCTCTAGCCATACAAGACTCAGCTTCATTGATGTCTATTCCAAATACATTCAGATCTACATGGCCCCTAAAGACCAATTCCACACATCCTTTGTCACTAACTTTGGATCATATTATTATAAGGTGATGCCCTTTAGCTTGGAAAACACTAATGCAATATATCAAAGGTTAGTGACAGTTGTTTTGAAGGCCCAATTCGAAAGAAACGTAAAAGTTTATGTTAATGATATACTTGTGAAAAAGTTAAGGATCTACGTGAAATCTTTAATACACTACAAAGATACCAAATGAAGTTTAACCCTTAAAATGTGTCTTCAGTATAGGTTTAGGCAAATTCCATAGATTCATGGTTGCAGAGCCTAGCATTGAGGCCAACCCCAACAAAATACAAGCCATCTGCAATATGAAAGTCCCTCAAAAGATCAATGATGTCCAACATCTCACAAGCAAAACAACCGAACTCAACAATTTTGTTTCAAAAAGAGCTAATAAGTATTCAAGTTCTTCAAGTTACTAAAGAACTCATCAGAGTTTAAGTGGACAAATGAATGTGAGGTTGCCTTTAACAGGCTCAAATAGCTTATCAAGAGCCTACCCATACTCTCCAAACCATACCCAGCAAAGAACTCTACTTATATCTAACTATAAGCAAAAGAGCCTACTCCTCAAACTCATCCAAGTAGAAAGATACGGGCATTAGCTAGTTTATTACATTAATTGCATCCTCTAGGGACTGGAAGTCTAATAAATGCAGGTTGAGAAGTTCGCCCTTACTATGGTAATCGTTGCTCGCAAGTTAAAATTGTATTTCCAGCGTCACCCCATTGTCATTTTCATAGATTAGCCACTACAAACACTCCTACAAAAGCTAGGCACATCAAGACACATAGTTAAATGCTCCCTCAAACAGAATGCTCATGGTATCCAATTTTGCCCCAAGCAAGCCATCAAGGCACAAGTCCTCATATACTTTGTTGCCAAATATATTAGAAAAGAGGAAGTACTAACTTACATTACCATTCCAATGTGGACTCTCCACACAAATTAATCCTCTACTTGGGGGGAGGGGCAGAGTAAGGATAGTCCTGCAAGGACCCTATGGCACTAAAGTCCTATATGTGCTTAAGTTTAGATTTCTTACCAATAACACTAAAGTTGAGTACGAGGCTCATCTCGTAAGACTTAAGATCACAATGGATGTTAAAGCCTAGAAGCTCAAAACCTACTTGAACTCCATATTAGTAGTATAACAGGTTAAAAGGGAATACAAAACAAAAGGTGAGGCCATGATGAAATATCTCTAAGCAATGCAAGACCTTACCTTCAACCTCACCTCCTAAAGCATCACGAAAATTCCCCGAATAGAGAATTTAAAGGCAAATATGTTATCCAAGCTCACCTCCATAGCCATGCCCCCGCCCTATATGAGCAACAAACAAATTCTCCTCTAGTATGTACCACGATGAACCATCAACAAGCAACCACAAGAAGTCCATGAAATCCATCTTGCGCGCGCTAAACCATCCTGGATGGACCCCCTCCTTAAATACGTCAAAACTAGTTCCTTACCCAATAATAGAACGAAAGCCAAGAGGCTCACCTATAGTGCCGCCAACTACACTATCATTGATAGCATCTTTTATCGATGTGGGCACTATATGCCCCTCATCCGCTACTAGAGAACTGAAGAAGCCCTTCATGCCCTTGAAGATTTATATGTAGGGATCTACAATAACCATATCCAGGCCCGAGCCTTATACATCCTAACCCTTTGTCTAAGGTACTATTAGCCGACAATAAAGGAGGATGCAAAGACCTTAGTGTAACAACGCCATAGCTACCAAAAGCATGCGCCCATTTGCTATACCCCCAGTACAGAATTCCACCCTATGACAAGTTAATGACCTTTCACTCAATAGGGACTTAACATCCCCAAACCATTCCTGAAGGCATCCAAAGGACAACAACAGTTCATTTTGGTCACTGTAGACTATTTCATAAAGTGGGTAGAAGCTTAAGCGATTACCAATACAGCTACAAGGACAGTATAAGGGTTTGTTTTGACCAACGTCCTCACCAGATTTAGGATACCTTACATCCTAATTATAGATAATGGGAAATAGTTTAACAGTACACGGTTTAGGTAGTTATGCAATAAACATCACATCAAACTCCACTATACCTCAATCGCTCACTTCTAAACTAACAGGAAAGTCAAAGCAATCAACAAGATAGTCCTTAGCAACTTGAAAAATAGGGTTAAATGAGCGGTGGGTCAGTGGGCAAACCAATTCCCCATAGTTCTCTTTAGATACTAGACCACGCATAAGACAACTATGAGAGAAACTCCTTGTTGCCTAGCATTCAGATCAGAGGTCATGCTACCTACTAAACTAGAACTCCCAATGAGAAAAACCAAAAACTTTGACATCGGAACCAACAAGATATCCCTTTAAGTGAGCCTAGACACTATTAACAAAGTGAGGGACAAAGTGCAAGTTGGAATAGCCACCTACCAACAACGAGTAGCCAGGTACTATAATAAAAAGGTTAAGCACAAAGTGTTTTAGCTTGAAGACTTGGTTTGTCGGAAACTCAAAGCCACCAGGTCACGAGAAGGGTAAGGCAAGCTATCACCAAACTAAGAGGACCCTATTCGGATTTAAGAAGATGTAAGTAATGGGGTTTAGAAGCTAGAGACAGTAGGCGGAAAACCCATCCCAAGAAAGTAGAATACCAATAACCTTAGGCCTTATTTCTTGTAAATATATAAGGATTCGAGCACACTTCTAAAAATCGCGAAAGTGTAATGAAAAGACAAGTTTTATATCCTACCCTACTGCTTGCTTTACAATAGCATAACTTAATTATCATTGAGCCTTACCCTTTGTCCATCAACAAGGACAATATACTAGACCAAATCCAACCGGTCCTTATCTCCTATGTCTAAACATTCTCGCTAGCCACTATGCCCTAAACCTCAAAGCTTCAAGCCCTACGTTAAGCACCCAGCAGGCTCTTACACCTAAAGGGTCACACTAAGACAAGCATACATACTGCATCTTTGTATGATACAACACCATGGGAGGTAAAAAAATCAAAGATAATTGTACATTCAAAACAGCATTGTTTACAGACACAATTGCTCAAAACAAAACAAGGAAAGCATATAAGCTAGATATAAACAATAAAAGATGCAATACGATAAGTTAACCATACTTGTTAGATTTCCATTACCATTGTCCATTGTAATTACAAAGTCAAAAGGCTAGCATCCCAGCCCATATACACAAAAGCAAAACAATAAAACAAAAAAGAAAAGAAAAAAGAACAACGAGCCTAGTTATAAGCCCAACAAAATAAGCATTCACATGATCATTCTTTTAATCATCTTCGAGCTCAATATCACCTCCTTTCTCCTACCCACCATCCTCTCTACTGCATCCTCAACAGCTTCATTGTCGTTGAGGTCGACTTCTATGTCCGCTCCTTCACCAACTACTAAGATCCCCTCATCCAACTAGGACAGGAAGCTAAGGTCAAGGTGGGGATATTCCCCATTAACCAGCTTCCCCCCATCCAAATCGACCTTGTCAAGAGTGGCCTTAAAGTTGTTGCCCTACCTTAAACTTTAAGAATAACTTTTGTATAACTACTTCCATCAACTCCCTCCCATCCTTACACTCAATCTCCCGACTCTAGAATTAGACACGAACCTCCCTAAGCTCCCCTTTTGCCACCTCAACCTCCCTTTTAACCACCTTTGCGTCCTTTCTAAGGACCTTGGCTTCCTCCTTTATGGCCTTGGCCTCCTTCTGCACAACTTCCAACTCTTGTGCTTTAGCATTGAGCACTGTCTCTTAATCCTCAACTTGCTTCCTCGCATTACCAGCTTCGAACTTAGCTTTGGCCGCCTCCTATTCAAGCCTCACCTTCTCTACCCCAAGCCACTTATAATCCTCCCATACAACCATAATCTGTGCTCTTAGCCCCTTTACTTCCTTCTTCAGGTCATCATAGTCCTTCTTCAATTCCTAATAATGCTGTTAAGAACACCATAATGAGCAACCTTAGTGTAAACAGGAACACATAAGAACTTAATGAAAAAAGAGAAGGTCAACATAATACCTACTCTAGGAGGGTGTGCCCATGAGAAAACGCATACCTATATAGGCTCATAGCATTCCTAAAACCTTCCAAAGCAATCAGTATGCTCTCATTGTAAGCCTTCATTTGGAAGAGCGTTGTATGCTCCTTCCTCAAGGTCTATGCAAGGTGACTATGCCCTATTGTCAACCAATTGACATCTCAGCATCTCCCCTATGTCATCCTCTAAATCAATCACACACACAAGTTAACCCCATAGCAATCCATCCACCCTTACAATGTCATCAACCTCCCGATGGCCAGGCACCTCCTGAGCCCTTATAGCAACCCTCCCCACTAAGGACCCTTCTTGGACTAGCTAGTTGGAGATAGGTCTCTCCAACTCCTTCTCTACAGGTGCCTTACATTCAACCATTTCCATAATCAAGCCTCCACCCATAGCCACCTACAGCTCAACAACAGGTCCCAATGGCACCTTGGTCGAGACATCTTGCAACTCTTCAACTACAATTGTTGATAACACAAAATTAGCATACATTTTCTATGGTTATTTTGTACTATTTTAGATGTTAAGTTAGTTAATTCTATGATATTTTCAGCTTAATGAATTTAATTTTCACTATCAATGACTTTGAGAGGCATTTGATGAATGTCAAATGTTTTTATCACATTTCGAAGCTAATTTTTGACACAAGTATTGATCAAGGAGTGAAGTGAACAATAATCAGACGAAGAATCAAGCCTAGTGAAGACCATGGCCATAGTACCCACCCATGTTCCATTCATTAAGCACTTCATCAAATTCAAATTTTTCACGCAAAGAGCAAGAATACGCGCACACTACAAGGCCATGTACCTAGAGCATAGACATCCTATGACAAACAAATCTTCTATTTTTCTAGAAGATCTTCCATTTTTATCAAGTTCTCTTTGTAAGTTTAGCCCTACTCCTTATAAATAGATCCTTAAGCTTAGGTTTTAGGTGAGAGACCCCTTGGGTAGACTTATAGGCTAAAATATTTTTGGGGGTCTCTCACTTTACCTTTTTCTTTTCTTTTAATTATGTTGTTCATTTTTTTATACTCTTAGTAACTTCTTATTGAAATGTAGTTACTCTTATAGCAACTTCAATCTTAATCTATAATGTTGTTTTTTGATAATCTAATTACACAAAGTTTATTGTTCTCAATTAGTATTTACCTAGATTGCCAATTTGATGTAAGAGTTTGCTATAAAGACACAAGTCCTTGCAATTAAACGAATAAGGGTAGTTAGAAGGGATTCAGTACGCTAAGAGATTAAGTACTAAATTTCTCTGGATTAGCTTAACCTAATTGCAGGATCAGGGTTCTTAATGCAATCTTGCAACACTCCATTCGGAAACGATTCAAATAGAGAAGGTCTCAAGATAAGGAAGGGGTTAAACATATAAGTCCGACCAATTCAAAATTCAATGTCCACAAGAATAGAATTAGGAATCTCCATAGTCCAAGGAATAATTGAGAATAAAAGTTTACATGGAACTATAGAGTACATAACACAATTTATTGAGGATAGTGTGCTAGTTATTTTAATTTAATTATACGTATTTATGTTAATTAGTTTTGTTATTTTATTTGTTCTTATTTTATCAATCGTTATTCATCTTTCCTATTTAATCGCAATTAATCCTCGTATTGTAAAGTTAGGTAAAATGATATTCTAGGTAAATTGCTAGTAATTTAAGGTCTCACACATATGGTTTCCTATGAAATCAACACTTAGACTCACATCCATTTTAATTAGTACAATAACTTAATTAGAGGCACTTGCCCGACGCACGCAATCAGTCGCCTTCCCCTTTGATGGGAATCAAGCTACTGGACCTCTGACCTACAACCAAGTCTGAGGATTAAAGGGGCTGACACGACGAATCCTTCTGTTCCAACCAACTCCTGCCTAAGCCGAGAACTTCCTTATTGAGTCACCCTTCATGCCGTGCCATATGACCACCCATTTTTCTACAGTATACCGAGTTGATGATTACTCTCCATGCCGATTTGACTAATTACTCGACATCTTCCTTACCGAGAAGCCGAGTGAGAGAGTCCGAACTAACTAAGCCATCCTTGCTCAGACAAGCCCATCTGTCCATACTTTTTGTCCTTATCTTCTAATGATCTTGCCAATGTAACATTGTCACGTATACAGTATCATGTGTAGAATCTGTTACACCAATGATTGTTTTTCTTGTATATTCATTTTTACCCTTGTGTATCTTATACATTACTTCCTTAAGAAATACCATTTTTTTCTTTTCCTTTTTAGGGAAATTGTCCTAACTTATAGGTATAAATACCTTTGTACTTACAACTGTAATAATACTAGATCATTCTTAATAAACACTCTTTGAGTACTTTTTCTTCCTTGTGTAAACACTGTTTGTTTACTCTCGGTATCACTCTTATCATTTCTCTTAAGTAAGGTTAGGTGGCAAGAACCTTACTGAACCAATTCATGCATCATATCAAATAGAGCCACGAGTCCTTAGAAGTTCCATTAGTACGTCATATACTCTGGAGCTGTTCGTATGTTTTGCTTACTGTTTCATTTTTTGTTTTTACTCTTTCGCATTTTTCTCCATTGATCCTTTTTCGAGCTTTTTGTAAGGTTAGACCCATTCAATAACTGGCTTTATCTATTCTTAGTCACGATTTACAACATCTTGGTATCAAAGCGAAGGTTTTGTATGAATTGTAGTAGTTCTTCTTGAAGTTCTATTATACTCTATTTTGCATGTGTGAAATAGAGTAAGTTACTGTATTCGTTTGACTACTATATTGTTAGCTGCTCGCTTTCTGAAGTATTTGTTGAGCTTTGAATTTGTAAAGAAAAATGCCAAACCCAAGTATAAATGTTAGTACTGGTGATGACAGTGGGTTGTCTACCATAGACGACAATCTCGAGGAACTCCCAGAAATACTAACAAAAGACTTTATGAGGTAGCTAACCTCTTAGTAAATCTGACTCGAGCTATTCATACATTGTCTTGCCGATCCACTGAGGCTATGCAAAACACTCCATAAGTTGCTCAACCTGTTAGAGGTCAAAACCCAACTCGACCTGTTCAAGGTGGAGGAGTTGGCGGACGAATAAGGCGAATGATAGATCTAAAAGAGCTTAAGTAAGAGGAATAGGAGTATTTTGAAGAGGAGCATATACGAATCCCCAGAGCATCCGACCATGTGTCGGATTCCGAGTTTCAATAGATCTGGAAATGTTGATAAGTATTTGGATTGGGAAGAGAAGGTAAAGTATGTGTTTAATTACTATCAATATGAGGATTATGAGAAAGTAAGAACTGCTACGTCGAGTTCTCCAGATATGTCGCTATGTGGTGGAAGAATTTTCAAGCCATGAGAAGACAAAAAGGGTAACGAGAGATTAACACTTAACCTAAATGAAGAAAGCGCTTAGAAACAGATTCGTGCCAGAAACATACCTCCAAGATACATTCACTCAACTTCAGGAGCTGAGATAAGGAAGCCGAATTATTGACAATTATGTTCAAAAGTTTCAAATGCTTATGATGCGTTGTGAAGTAGAGGAACCACCAGCTCAAACAGTCTTAAGGTTCGTTATTGGATTGAGAGAAGACATTCGGAACTTGTGGAGCTCCAACGATTCAACACAATGGATAAAGCTGTTAAGATTACCCAACATGTAGAAAGGCAAAGAAGGAGCCGAGTATCGGCGAAGATGCTGATTAACCAACCCGAACAGGCAAGTCACTGAGCTCAGTCAAGTATAGAGCTGAGCAGAAAGATTGATGTAAGAGCTAAGCAAAAAGGCTAACCAGATGATGTAGTGTAGACTCGAACGTATGAGAAAGGGCAAGAGTCTAACTAGAACACTAGCCAGATTAAGTGCTTCAAGTACCAAGGGTTTGGGCACTTCAGATACATGGTTGCTCAGTGCCCGAATCAATGAACAATAGTCATTAAGGGAGACATCCCTAGAAGTATATAGTACAAATGAGGAACCCGAGGAAGAGGAGGTTCCTGCCCAAAAAGAGCTGATTAAGGAGGACGTGTTTCCTGCAGACTTAGATCATTTACTCATGGTTATCTGATACACTATAAACATGTAACCCTTACAAGAGGAGGAGCAAAAAGAGAATTGTTTCCATACCACCTACAAGGTAAATGAGTAAATGTGCGCCCTCATTATAGATAGTGGAAGGTACACCAATATGTCACATCCAAGGCCGTATAAGTTGCACTGGTTAAGTGAGAAAGGAACGTTACATGTCACTCGGTAAATACTACTACCGATTACTATTGGGAACTACTCTGACCAAATTCTCTACAACGTCCTACCCATATGTTCTTCCCACGTATTGTTAGGTAGGCCTTGGTTGTTTGATAGGAAAGTCATCCATGATGGCTACAGTAACATATACACGTTCGAGAAGGATGATCGAGAGATTACACTAAACCCAATGCCGCTGAAAGAAGTCAATAAGTTACAAATAAAACTTGCTCATAGATCAAAGATGGCTCTAGTGATGAATAGAGCCAAGCTCCAAAAGGCCATCAATGTTAATGAGCCGACCCTCTTATTGGTTAGGTGATTATTGGAAATGAGGGAGCGAGGTAAGTTACCCCTGGAGATCAAGGAATTGTTAGATGAATATGCTGACCTATTTCCAAAACAGTTACTTGAGGGGTTGCTCCCAACTCGAGACATAGACACTGCATTGACCGCTATACTACCGAATAAGCCAGCTTATCAAATGAATGCCAAGCCAACGTCAAGTTAATGAATTGCTAAAGAGAGGCTATGTAAGAAAGGGAGTCTCAGCCCTTGATTTTTGCCTACACTTATAGTATCAAAGAAGGATAGAACCGACGGATGTATGTAGACAGCCAATCCATGAGCAAAATCACAATCAAATATAGGTATTCAATCCCGAGGCTAAAAGACATGTTAGACGAACTAAGTGGAGCCAAGATTTTCAGCAAGATTGATCGTAAATCCAGCTAGCATCAAATCTACATAAGACCAGGTAACAAATGGAACACTCATTCAAGATTCGGTATGGACTTTACGAGTGGATGGTCATACCCTTCGACTTGTTAAATGCCCTGAGCACTTTCATGAGATTAATGAACCGTATGTCGAGATATCTCATCGGGAAGTATGTTATGGTGTACTTTAACAACATCCTGGTCTATAATACTGACATGCCGAATTATTTTGAACATCTCAAAGCAGTCCTAGATATCTTCCGTACTGAGAGATTATTCGGCAATCTAAATAAATGTTGCTTTTGCAAGGAGAAAGTGGTATTCTTGGGCTATGTAGTCAGTAGATGAGGTTTGCGCGTCGATGATGAGAAGATCTAAGCAATTATCGAGTAGCCGACTCCTACTACTTGTGCTAACATGAGAAGTTTTCACAGACTGGCTTCGTTTTATAGAAGATTTATTAAGAATTTCAGCACCATCACTATGCCACTTACTAAGCTACCAAAGAAGAACACCGACTTCTGATGGGGAGAAAGGGAGGAGAAAAGTTTTTTCAAGATAAAGGAAAGGTTGACATCGATCCTAATGTTAGTACTGCCTGACTTTAACAAAAAATTTTTAGCTAGAATATGATGCATCAGGCATTGGAATAATCGCTATCCTGATGCAAAAAGGCCAACCAATTGCCTTCCATAATGAGAAGCTCCGAGGACCCCAATTGAATTATCCTGTATATGAGAAGAAACTTTTGCTATTGATTCGAGCAATGCAAGTATGGTAACATTATTTACTACCAAGAGAATTTGTCATATATACTGACCATAAATTGCTAAGGTACCTCTAAAGTCGGACCAAGTTGTCAAAGCGGTAAGTGAGATGGGTTGAATTCCTTGAAGGATTCAATTTTGTGATAAAGTAGAAGTAAGAGAAGAGTAACGTAGTTGCAGATTCTCTTTCGAGGAGACATGTGCTTTTATCAAAACTGCAGACTAAGCTGTTTAAGTTTTCAAGTATCAAAGAATAATACTATGAGGATCTATACTGTGAACCATAATTTCGTTATGCATCGATGGGAAGACAGTGGATGAGTATCATATGGAGGATGGCTACTTATCTCGAGACGAAAAATTATGCGTGCTGAACTGTTCGCAAAAGGAGCTATTAGTCAAGGAAGCCCACAATTGAGGTTTCTCTAGACATTTTGGAGAAAGGAGGACCTGTGAATTGATAAATGGCTGATTCTTTTGGCCAAGGATGAGGAAAGATGTGCACTGAATTGTCAAAAGCTATGTTGTACTGTGTACAAAAAAGCCAAGTGCCAAGCCAAGTAAAGGAAAGCAATGCCCCTACCTATTCTAACGAGGTCATGGACTAAATTAAGTATGGACTTTGTTCTCGGAATGCTGCAAACTACCCGAAGAAAAGATTCTGAAATGGTTATCATGGATCGATTCAATAAGATGGTATACTTCGTACCCTATACCAAGACTAACGACACTTCGACTAGTGCTTCTCTTTTCTTGCAGGAGATTGTGTGGATACATGGCGTGCCGAGAAGTGTAATCTCCAACAAAAACCTGAAGTTCTTGGGCCATTTCTAGAGAACCCCATTACTTGGTTAGGAACCAAATTACTCCTCAGTAGCTCATGTCACCCCCAAACTAATGGCCATATAGAAGTGGTTAATCATACCTTAGGGTTACTGCTTTGAGTTGTAGTAGGCAAAAACTTGGCTAACTGGGACATCTACCTACTAGTGGTCGAGTTCGCCTATAACCGAACAACACATGACACCACTAAGAAGACTCCCTTCGAGACGGTTTATGGATTTAATCCTGAGTTACTCCTTAACCATGCCCTTGTACCAATACCCACACAATAGGACCCTGATATAACGGCCAGGGCACGATCCCTTCAGCATATTTATGATAAGGTCATTCGGCATATCGACCAAGCTACCAGAAGAACGCGAGAAAGGACCAAGAGTAAAACAACTAAATGATTTCAACCAAGAGACTTGGTGTGGTTGCACCTTAATAAGGAGCAGTTCCCGAACAAGAGGAGGAACAAATTATCTACAAGAGTAGAAGGACCTTTTAGAATCCTCTAGAAAATCAATAACAATGCCTACAGATTAGAATTGCTCGAGGACTATGGGGTTTCTAACGCCTTCAATATTGCCGACCTTAATCCATATCACCTTAATGGAGAACTAAGCAAACGCCATTCAGATTTGATCCCAAATCCAAAACAACCAGGCAAGAATGATGAGAATCAGGCTATCAGACCTCTGACCCGTAGTCCAGCTCAAGGACTAGAGGAGCTAGCATGACAAATCTTTCTGTTCCAACTAACTTCTGCTGAAGCCGAGTACTTCTTTATTGAGTCACCCTTCATGCCGTGCCATATAATCGCTCATTTTTCTATGGTATGCCGAGTTGATAATTACTCTCCCACAACAAGTTGACCAATTACTCGGCATTTTCCTTATCGAGAAGCCGAGCGAGAGAATCCAGACCAACTAAGTACTCCCTACTCGGATAAGCCAATCTGTTCATACTTTTTGTCCGCATCTTCTAACGACCTCGCTAATATAGCATCGCCACATATACAATATCATGTACAAAATCCGTTACACTAATTATTATTTTTCTTATATATTCATTTTTACCCATGTGTATCTTATATATTACTTCCTTAAGAAATACCATTTTGTCTTTTCCTTTTTAGGCAGATTGTCTTAACTTATGGATATAAATACCCTTATACTTGTAACTGTAATAACACCAGATCATTCATAATTTACACTCTTTGAATACTTTTTCTTCCTTGCATAAATACTGTTTGTTTACTCTTAGCATCACTCTTATTCTTTCCCTTAAGCAAGGTTAATTCATGTGTTATATCAAATAGAGCCATGAGTCATTAGAAGTTCCATTAGCACGTCATATCCTCTAGATTTGTTCATGTGTTTTGCTTACTATTTCATTCTTCGTTTTTACTCTTTTGCATTTTTTCTCCTGATCCTTTTTCAAGCTTTCTACAAGTTTAGACCCATCCAGCAATCCGCCTTATCTATTCTTGGTCACAATTCGCAACACCCTTCCCTGTAGCCTCTATGCCATCCTTCTTACTCCTCTTCATCACCCAAGGTGCTCCTTACTCAACTCTCTTACCCTTCTCCTGTATCTTGAGCTCCCTCATTTGCATCATTTTCGCCTTAAAGGAATCATCTCACAGGTCATAAGACGAAAGTTAGCGAAACAAAAGATATAATAGCAAAATAGAATACCTATCAACAATGAGTGGCCTCAAACTCTCCTTCAACAATGAACAACGACAATGAAATTCTAACTACCATCCCCAGCCATGCACTTAGTCATACCTATCTCCCAAGCGTACAACCTCTCTTTCCATAAATACACACTCACAATATGCTCTACATTGAAGCCATTCCCATGCTACCGTGCTACATCCAGCACCTACTCCTTAGCCTCATCATCTTACGGAACAAAATAATCCATGCCTGTTATATAAATGGGCTTGTTCCACCTAGTTGAACAATTAAGCTCATGAACAAATCCCATTCGATAGAACTAGTCGTTCCAGTCATCTACCTTCCACTTCTTCCCATGGAAAATCTTCACATGTGGCCCCTAACATGCATAGTACACCTAACCCTCGCCATTACCCTTCAGCTGGAAGAAATGAGAAAGAACCAAGTTATCGGCCTCCTTATGTGAAAAATAAATATGGCCTCAAAGGCCACTAACACCTACTACATATCCAAATGCAAGGAACCTAGTGACACTTAGAAGTAGTTAAACAATTCCAATTAGATGGCAAAGAACAGAAAATGCATCCCTACATCAATTACCCTTCCAATACAAGGAAAATGTGTTTTTGCTTCCAAAGTCACACATACGATCACCAACCTCAAGTTTCTCTACTTTGTAAACATCTATCTTCGAGGAGATATCACAATAAACCCAATGCCACTAGTGCTCATCATGTTTATACTCAACATTGGACTCTAGCTGCCCTTTCTCCTTAGGCAACAACAACTTCACCACCTTCTCTGGCTTATCAAGTGCACAATTTCCCTGAGGCCTACTTTCCGTAACTACCCTTCTTGTCTCCTACGAACAGCCTAACTCCTCGTCGCTAGTTGCCATAGCCACCGTTTCTTAGGGGGGAGGGGGGAAGGAGGAGTGGGGTTGGTTAGATACGCCTTCTCCTCTGTTTTAGACATTAGATACCACATCTATGAATCTTTTTTGTTGTTATTGGTTAGCCATCTCCTAGGAACTCCTTGAGAGAGTGGAGGGAAAATGCAACAAAATAAAGGAAAGTGCTCTAAAGAGATTTTGGCAAAGTCTCGATAAGACAAAAGCAAGAATGAAGAGTAAACTGACCTTAGAGGCCCTTATATAGGTAGTTAGGGTCAAGCAAACCGTCACCTAATGAATACTCATCGTAGACATCCAAAAATCACAATCAAAGAGTCAATAACCAGGACCCATCTGATGAGAAAATTGCCAACTTAGCATCCACATGCACCTATTAAATGGCTCATGCCCTTTAAGGACTTAGAGCATCCCAATGATCATGTCAATCACACCAACCGTCACATCTCTCTGACAGGTGGTCAATGATCACATTCCTAAGCACACCTTCCGGTGCTTGGTAACCCAAAAATAGTTGAGCTCAAGAAGGCCACCCCACATGCCTGGAAAAAGGTTCGAATGCTTGGCAGTATCCCTAAGCACCTAGCAAACAGCCATAAAAAAAAAAAAAAAACAAAAACAAAAACAACAACAACAACAACAACAACAAGCCAAGCGATAAGCATAACAATAAGCAATAGACGAGATGACAAACTAATGGAGAGAAAGGAAAGAATAATAGACGAGCATATTCAAAAAATTTATTACATTTATATTTAAAATTTTTACAAGGCTTTAAGGGTCAGCATACCGTCCCCGAGTACAATCAAGGATTAAGATACAACAAAAAATATAATATAACACAGGCTCGGAGCGTCCCCATACAGTCTACGCTCGACTACCATGATTTAGGAGCTTCTTCGTCTTCTCACTAGATTATATGTTCACCAAGTAAAGGTCTAATCTCATCTAGCAAGACGTGTTACTAAGCTCTTCCTTTGTCATGCCCAAACTGACCACTTCGATATCAGCAACTTCAAGGAAAATTCTTTGTTTATCAAAATGACCAGGGGATACCTGACTTATTTAGAAGACTCGGCTTACCCTCGGGGAAGATTCTTGTTCAATTACAGCCCCTAAGAGTATGCGCAGCAAGTACCATTAAACCACCACCACAGGAGCATGCAAACTTGTACAGAGAAGAACGGAAGTCCATTTACCCCCTAAACAATTGCCAAAGTTCCATGCCTTGGAACCCTTCGGGAGTTCCCACACCATTCCCGATCAGGAACCCCTGAGCTGTCAAGGACCCCTCTCTCAGCATTAGAAACACTACTAATGATAGGCAATGCATGAGCATCTATTACGCGTACGAGTACATCTATAGTATTGGCACTACAGTGATTGGAGGATGTACCCCTAAGCACTCGTCACCACACGAACTTACTTAGCTTGGTAAAGGATCCAATCAAGGAGTCTACATACATCCCTCTATCAATACTCAGAGGCCCCCCATCACTGATTGACCTATTACATCCCTTAATCAATACTCAAGAATCTACAATGGAAGCACAACCCGAGCTAGTACACTCTCCCCTAAAGTTTTATCTTCTTCGATCGTACATGTCTCACGACCCTCAGCAACGAAAAAAGACACTTAACACTCTTAAAGAATTCAAAGAATGATCAAGTGAAACAATGAAATGAGAATGAAGAAGCTAGATCCCCAACCAAACCTTTATATAGCTAACAAAAAAGAACTCCAAGCCATACACCTGTCGCTACCAACCCATCTAATAGTAATGGCAAGGCAACACTAGATGATCGCCATTAATACAGTAATTAATTTGTGATTATGGTGTTCCCAAGGCACATTAATGATCACGAACGCAACACATTATCTTATGCACCGCCATTATGTTTGGGAAAAGACCACCTTGAAAACAACCATATAAAGATGTCCCATCAACAATCACATCATACAAGCACTTGACAGTTCCTTTTGTCCCCACTATCTAAGCCTAACGACACCTATAGCTCTCCCTAGGATGCACCCGGGAAGGGCTTTAGCCTCTTTAGCCTGAGCATGAAGTACTCTTCTCGCCACTCCAATGCTAAGGAAAGTAGAGGGGTAAGTGTTAACGATCACCTTTCAACCAAGAGCTTTAAAGGCCTAAACCCATTACCAAATTTCAACTAGCCAACTTAAAATCCTCCCTCACCTTTGCTGGATGATCGCTTACACTAAGTATATAGGTTAGCTCAGGTACATGCACCAGTACTGCCCACCGAACTCAAAGCACAAACGAAGGCTCCAAGTAGCCCTAAAGCATCTACCATCTCCCTGGCTACCCTCTTGATCCAGACGACTAGAGGGCCCATACACTCCTCAAATGGGCCTAATGCCCCAAGCACTCTCAATTGAGCTCCAAGCACTCAACGAACCCCTTCAAAAACCTAATGTTTCACCTTTTGACCACCAAGAAGGAGCACACCCCCGGGCCTGAGGTGACCTTTAGGAGGCGCGCAACCTAATATAATCAAACTAGTCATCTTCCCTACCTCTTTCTCTCTTCATTAACTGCTGAGTGACATCCCGACACACAACCTAAAGGCCTAGCTACCATGCTATGGCGACTACCTATGCCAATATGATAGGCTCATTCCCCAAGTCTCTACCAACAAGTAGAAAGGTAGAAGTCCTTTCTCGTATTAACAACGCCCCCTTCTTGGATTGTGTTTGAGCCAATCCCTTCTTACTACATAGTTGAACAAGTCAATTCCCTTACCTATAAATAAGAGGTAAGACACCAAGTAAGTGTATCTTTTTGGGAACTCTTCTTTATCAAATACCCTTCATACTCTCTCGACTCTAGTTACTCTCCTTGCTAACTTAAGCATAGAAGGACCCTCATTAGCTATGCTTAATGAGACTTTTTACAGGTCCCACACCATCAATGGCTGTCAGACTATCAAGAGTTCACCAAAAAACCACACCAGTGATATCCGCTATTACCAAGTATGTTCCTTCATGTTTAAGTATTTAAATATCATTGGTACTTACACACCATTCATTAATCCATGTAATATTTTAATATCATCGAATATTTTTTCTACTAGCATATTCTAATTAAGAAATTGCCCTCCTAGAATTCTCAATAAGTGCATGTAGCACATCGTAGGAAGTGCTACCCTCTTTGATTTTATAAGGCTAAATTTATATGTAATATCTTATCTATAGAGTGCAATTAACACAAACCATAACCACTACTATGTTTCTAGATCTTACTCTTCAGTTAGTGTTTACTTTGTTCAAATCTTTCATCTAAAATTTCGCAGTTAGATATTTCTCATTTTCCTCAATACTTTTTCCTTTTAGTCCATTCAATCAACATATAATCTACATATGAATATTTCATCACTCTATACCCTTCCCTTTAGTAAACTTATAATATATATATTTATCTGCAATATTTTATCTAAGCCCATAGGACGACATAGTTGAATCAAATTTCTCAACCCATTGTTATAGACCATATATAGACTTAATGAGTTTATACACTTTCAACTTATTCCATATACAACTATTGATTTCAATTGAACAAGCAACTTTTGGGTAAGGAAGGGGTGTTAAATTGATTATTAAAACTTTTTGTAAAGAAAACACTTCTAGACTATTCGATACTAAACTCTTTTAAACTAAACATGAATTTAATTCTCATGGATCAATATTAGTAAGTTTCATTAGGAATCGAAAGAGAAAGCTTCTATTAAAATAGCTTCAATTTCAACATATTAAAACTTATTATTGTTGGTATTTGTGTCAAAAGTTAGTATGAACATGCAATAGTAAAATGAATTGCAATAAAGTAAGAGTAAGTATGAGAAAATTAGGCAAGCAAATATAGTGGTTCCATCTTATGCATCAATCCACTCTTTCAACACTAAGAAACTAATTAGTCCATTTTTCTTGTTCTACAATTGCTCAAGAAGAGGTAGAGGAGCATTATCTCTACAAATCCCAACTCAAGGTCTTATTTCATCCATAGTCTCTAACGCCTCCAGTGTACAGGTTCTTGAGACCAGCAAAACATCTTTTTCCTCTCCACAACATTTTCCACTTAGAGCTCAAAGAACCCTTCACTCTTTAGAAATGCCATAAGGATTTGTAAATGCAAACATTCCTTAACAGTAGACATTGCCTACTTAAGTTCTTCAATGCACTTAAGTTACCC
Organism: Lumnitzera racemosa; assembly: GCA_024138005.1. Classification (NCBI taxonomy): domain Eukaryota; kingdom Viridiplantae; phylum Streptophyta; class Magnoliopsida; order Myrtales; family Combretaceae; genus Lumnitzera; species Lumnitzera racemosa. The sequence goes on from JAMXBC010000012.1 coordinate 236,531, forward strand.
CTCTACTACTTCCATGGATCTCACTACTTTGGCTTACAAATCCTTCACCACCTCCTCAATCCTTGCTAGGAGCTCCTTATAATGGTACAGCTCATGAGACTTCTCATATAACTTAATCTTGGCTCTACAACCTCCCTCAATGTAGCCTCCTTATCATATTGGGCCTTCGCTACATCAATTGAAAGGATGTTAAACCTTCATTTAGCAATACCTAACGTCTACTTCAACTACTTAACCTCACCCCTTGTCGTTGATGCCTACACTTTAGCTTGAGTAATCTTTGATGTACACTTAGCATAACCTTTTCTCAACTCGACCCCAATAGCACTCACATTATCCTTCGCTTTCTCCGTCCTCTCATTAAGGTCATCTACCCATTGGATTAAGATATCATTATCGAATATGAAACTTTACTTAACTTGCTCATCCATGCACTAGCCCATGTATGCAATGTATAGCTTAAAAAGCATCTATCAACAATAAAGAAATAGCATGTTAGCACAGTCATGTACTCCCCATAACAACAAACCTCAGGTACTTAAGCCATACAAAAGCTTGTAGCAGCATTACTAAGATTCATATGCTTCTAAGATCAAGACTACTTGCTCTATATGACCCATATCATTAGGCAACAGTACTTAAGATAGTAACTCATCACAAACAAGGTCGTTATCTAAGGCCATGTCATTGGCGCATGTACCCCAATCTAAGGTGAACTTATGTCCTTGAGCAATCACCTAGGGAACGGAAGACACCTAAGAGGAAGAGACTTCCCGCTCCTTCAGCATCCTCTTCAGTCACTCCTTATCCTTCTTCTTCTTCTTCTTTTCCTTTCCCATGCACCTCTTATGTACATCTTCATCAGCATTCAATGCGACCTAACAATTGGGAAGGACCATCCGTTCTACATCCTTATCTAAGACATAAATGGTACACCAACATGGGCCACCTTCTATGTCCTTACTTACTCAGTCTCTCAAGCATATTTACAAGAGCCATCTACCTTCATCTTCCCCTCGACCTCTATGGCAACAAGTCTAGAGGAACCTACTAAACAAGCACATTCATCTATAAGGATTTCTCTATCACTTAAGTGAGTAAACACTTAGGCTATAGCTCCTTAGTTGGTGACTTTGTAGCCTAGTTACACTACGCCCCTATCCCTCCCCCCCACCCTCTCAAGGTCGACTTCTTAAAAGGGGCCATACCTACAAAAATCAAAAGCAAAGTTAGATAAACAAGGGAAACCAACATTTATCATGCTCAGTACAAACCCTAAGAAGGTCAACCCCTCCTCAATTCTTATGTTTTCCAATCCCCATAACTGAAACTCCTCAGCACAATTGCAGGCATTAAACATACCTATCGATTTTCTCAATCCCTACCTTAACTATATTTGTGACACGTCACAGCATGCTTGGTAGCAGGGTTTTTGGCCCTTCGTGGACCTTACTATCTTACATAATGGAGCAACTTATTAGCAACCTCTTACTCAAATAGTTGCAACCTTCTGGCACTCAATTAAATCAATCAACCAATCATATATCTAAGGCCTTCCAAAAGGATACGAGAAGTACACATAGGTTTGCATTACATAAGACTTCATCTTAATAAATGTTACAAATAGGACGTGGACCCTAACTTGCTGATTCACATGCAAGATTCCATATTCATTCAATCAGTACAATTTATAAGGCCTAAGATGACAAATAATTGGAAGCTTCAATCCTTCCATTAAAGAAAAAGCCATAACATTGGTAAATTACCTCCATCAATAATTAAGGCACATAACTAACTCTTCCTCTACTCAAAGTCTACACAAGTGTAATATTTAATGACCTTTTGAAAACAACATTGAAGTATTGTCCCCCTTTTGCATACGCATTCGCACTATCATCTGCATATGAAGCTTTAAGGATGCCTCTAAGTGCTTAAATCTTCTTCCATATTCTCTTCTTTTGTAGACATCAAACTTTGGGAGATCTTCCCTAATCATCATAGTTTGTCTATTTAGACACTGTAGAGTAATTTGACCAAAGCCTAAGCATTTGAAACATTTTATATGATTTTATTTTTTCCTTCCAAAATTGCATCTAAAATCTTATGCTTCCGCTTCTCTCTGTTAAGAAGCACTAGAGTCCTTATGTCCTTATCCTCTACTCAACCCTTCCAACATTACGGTTTTGTTTTATCATCAACACTTACTATAACTCCAACTTCTAGCAATCCACTACAGTAGATCAAGATGGAGCCAACTACCTAGTAATTAGAACTATATGATACACATTACGCCTCTAATGTTCAACATTAACAGCCAACTGGATTGCTTCATCCAATGTCCTAAACTTTTGCAACATTAGCAATCTCATATTTGAGTCCAAATAAACCATGCAATAGTCTACTCTGTGGGTTCTAATACGTTTCTTCTAATCATTAATATATCAAATTCTTTCACATAATCATCAACACCTTTTCCCTCCTGCCTTAATGTCTAAGATTTATAATAAGTCTCTTGAAGGTAACAATCAAAAATAAATTATTTAGGCACCAAATCCTTCCATCTCTCTCTACAATACAATGTTACCTATCTTAATCCTTCGTCTATTAGTCATCACATTCTTCTACCGTAAAGTTGAATACCTAGTAAACCCCAATATACCTAACCTAGCTTTCGTTACATCATCATAATCATGACATGCAAATAGTTTTTCAACCTTGTACACCCAATCTAAACAATCATAAACATTTCCTCCTCCTACAAAAAGAGAAATCTTCAATTTTACTATATCCAATCTCCTCACTCATATCTCCCTTCTCACAATAGGATCTTTTACTTCTTCCACAACTACCCCCACAATCTATCTAATATATGGTTTCTTCAAGGCATTTACCACCTCCCCTATGTACATTACCTTATGGCAAATTGTCTCTATCATTCGCTTATGCCAACTACTGCACTATAGCTATCAAATTGACAATCATAGCAGTGAATTGTTACATCTACTACTCCAAGTTATATCCTCAACTACAATATCCCCTCTACGAGTGTTGTTAATAATCAACATGTTTGCCACCACAATTCATTCCCTTCATTGGAACCTTTGCTCTAATACCAAAAAGTCGATATGCTTAGATCTAAAAATCGAATCCAAACACAATCCTTCCTCTCCCAAAGGTACACTTAGGATTGAAAAATCACTAAGTAATGAAGAATAAGAGATCTAAATAATAGGTTTAAGGAAAACAATCACTAAACCTCAAAAACACTAAGTATTTTAGGATTTTGTGAATAATAAAACAAGAAAATAAAATAAAAAAGATATGGACTACAGTCCCTTTAGATGTGACATATTAAGAAAAGCTTGAACTACCCTTAATCTATCCTATATCACTCACAAATAAACTAAATAGTTTGCTAACCACAATCAAACCAGACTAATAAAAACAAAATTTGAAAGAGATGGACTCAATCAAGAGAATTCCATTGATGATCAGAGTTATTCTTCATAGGTTACACTCGTTTATTTATAAGCCAACCCTAATTTTATTTATGAAAAGATCAAATTATAAGAAATAAATAAAGTAAGAAATAGAATAAATGAAAATATGAACTTTAGATATCAAATATCTTAAATTATCAAGATTTATATCCTCACATAAATCTTCCAATTCTAAATCGATCTTCTATCCTCAACTAGAAATTCCAGTCTTATCTGATTTTAAAATAGAACCCTATATAGGTTAGATATTGCATTCATCTCTCAATTAAAAGTTGCTAACTTAAAAACAGCTTCTCTAAAAGTTAATACAAGTAAATTCTTCTAAAATCCATATGATGATCATGAAAAAGTTCTTCAACTCAATTTCTTCTATTACCAAAATATCTTTCAACATCCTCATAACCAAGTTATTCAACCCCTTTATTCTCAATTTGTTCATTAGTCTAGAAAGGTCATGATTCCACTTTTGATTATAATGTTTGTCCCGCTAACGTCTTAGCTTCTAATTTTGATTTCATTTAACTTATCTTATCATACTTCTTAATCTAAGAGCAAAAGCCCTAAGATGGATTTTATTGACCAACTATTTACAAAAACTTCTATAGGATGTAATTTAAAATAAATTGCTTACTCATATCTTACTAAAACAGCAATGGATCTCCCTCTCTCCTACAACAAAGGCACACACAAATTTAGACTATTACCTTTAAATTGCCGGTAATACTAAAAATCAAATTCATCTGTAAGGGCTAAGTCGCCAAAACTTTCACATTAAACAAATATACCAATGATGCCTAGTAGGAGTTTAACTCAACGCTTAGTTATTGTAGTCTCAAACATGAGTAGCTTCCTAATTATGATAAGACCCAAAATTGGCCTATCGAGTTTAGACCAACTAGATCCATTAGTACCATGCAAAATGGCTTACTCGAACCTGTTGAACTAGCAATCGACGGTTCATTATAAAGAAAAAGGGCTAATGTCGCAATTGATACTTCAAATTTATCAAATATAAGATATACTATCTATATTTTGAAAGTGTCAATTTGCTACCTAATTGAACTTTTGATAGTCATTCATACTACCTAACCTAATTTTGTTAGTATCCATTACTAATATGATATGAATTGATATGTGATAACTTTGACACATGACAACTATTTTTAGATAAGAATATTACTTTCCAACAACAACCAACTAAAACTCCAACATACTTTCAAGCATAAGCCATGACATGCCATGTACATTAGCAAATTTGTTCACACAATTAATTGGACAATCCATAATATATACAAAGCTTTTGTTGTCTAGCAATCCATGTGAGACATAGAGATAAGGTGGTGAATTTTGAATTACAACTTACAATTACAATTTTTTGCTAGAGAATGAGTAAACTTTGATCCAATTTTCTCACTTGATTCAACTTTCAACTTAAAAATAAAAAACAAAAAAAAAAACACAAAATATTTAATCTACTCCATAATTACTATTAAGTCATATAAAAATTTGTACAAAAAAATTCTAAAACTTACTTGAAATCCCTATCGAAGTAAACTCTTCAAGCATGTTTTGTAGTTAAATAGCCTAGTTTCACGTCGATTTAAAGTACGTTTCAATAGTGTTTTTTTACAAATCTTTATTGATTTAATAACAACCACAAAGTAAAACAGTAAATCAAATATTATACATTTTCTTTCAAATAAAAATTGAATTAAGTGAGGAAATTTTGATCAAAGTGGATTCCTTCTACTGCAAAAACTGCAAGTTATAGTTCAAAACCTACAGCCTTCATATCACAAGTTCCACATAAAATGCTAGAATAGACAAGTCTTGTTTGTGCTACAAATTATCCAACTAGTTGTGTGAACAATTGTCCCAATGAGCATGGTGTTGCTTATGCTTATGCTTATGCTTGAAACTATGTTAAAGAGTTTTAGTTATTTGCTTGTTTGAGCAATAATATTTTTATTTGAGAAAAGTTGCCACATGTATATTCGTGTCATTTCCCACGTGTCATTTCATGCTACGTCAATAAAGGATAATAACAAAAGTTAAATCAGGTGATATAAATAACCATGAAAAATTCAATTAAGTAACGAATTGACGTTTTCAAGGTATGGTAATAAATTACACAATTTAGTGAAAAACACATAATCAAACATATATGCACACTAATACACTATAACATAAACATAATATGAAAGTGCATATACATACACCCCATATAAATGCAAGTCCCCACACAATTTTACACCAACGTAAATACATATACCCTTTAGAAGCATTTCTTCAAGCGGTGCTTCTTATATACTGAAACTTATCATGTGTTAATAAATGTTCCACACGCTAATATTTTATAAGTTATTCACCACTCACAGCAGTGTTGAAGTCGAGTGGTCGGTCTGTTAGCCGAGCCGAACCCCGTGCTCCATTCCTCAACAAAGTCACAATTTTTTTATACCTGCCTTTTGAAAGGAAAAGCCAAAATGCTACTCGATGTTCTCCACTCCTCGTACTATTATTTCCTTAATTCAATTTCCTTTTTTTTCTCTCTCTCTAGATTATTTTGGGAAATTGAATAAGAAATCACATGTAAAAGCATGTGGACAAGGAAATCTGCTGTTGCTCACAAGAAAGAAAAGGAATTACAATCAGAACAGTTTATATACTAAAGTGAAGAAAACCCTGCCGGAAGATATCAAGAAAATAGCATCAAAGAGCAGTTACAATACAAAACTAAATATTTAATAACTAAACCAAGATCATAGGTAGGCCCTCTGTGATCCACCGGTCAAAATTCTGTTTTACCTATGGTCACGTCAACTTCCTCCACAAGGAAACTTTCGAAGCTGTTAAGCACTTCACTCTTGGAAAGACAAAACCTGCCTTTGGAGGGTTCCCATCCACGAGGGAATTTTCATAAATCTCTTTGCACTCTTGGACAACCTATTTGGCAAATAAAAGAAACATGATGATGAACAAAATTGATCAGTCTCCTTAATGGTAAAAGTTACAATTGTCATGCAAAGGTTTTTCAGAACGGTTTTATTAATTCAGCAACATCTTACTCCATCAGGGTATCTTAACTATGCATGCTTTCGGAGTTACTTTTTGTGGATAATGGAGGGACAGGGCTATGATTAGAACAGCTTCCTGTGGGCACATAAACCAACTACACATTCACACATTGATTAAGCATGCATTGATACTTTCCAATTATATCAAAAGAATTGCTTAATTTGTTTTCTTGACACAATTGCACTTAATTTCTCGCTCCATGAGACATTATGCAAACTCTCTCTAATTGACCCTCCTCTATTTCAATTTTCATACATTCTTATATTAAGCAACCTATTCTAATAGATCCATATGATATCCATGTAGAATCAAAATTGGGAGGGGAGAAAAAATTGTTCATTGAACAAGTTCTACTTTCTCAATGAAATTTTCTACTACACTCCAGCAATAGATAAATGCAAAAGAGCAAATAAGAAGATAAATCAGAAACTGCATATTCTGATTATGACTTGCGCAGCATAACACCAGATTATACTTGTGAGAGCAGGGTCACAGTTGCTTAGACATTTATGAAGCTGAAGGTGGGACATCTGTGGTTTCAAATTGTATCAAACTCTGTAATTTCTACCGACTAGTTCAAATTCGATTCGTTGCAGAAAGGCACTTGAACAATTCTTTTTTCCCTTTCCTACCACTATAACTTTTGGACAAGAACCAAATCAAACTCTGTAATTTCTAACTGATTGATGAATTCAACGATCACCAAAGAAACCTCTAGGTAATGTCTCTTGAAATCATGTGATTAGGATGAACATAATCTTCCACTATTCTGGCTATCGTCTTCAATTAAGACATGCTTCTGCGAACCTTCAATATGGATTTTTTCTGTTATCTTTAAGTCAATAGAATTGCAGAAGTTTTTCAATTTCAATCAACTGAATATAACTATAAACTGCAGTTATATAAATTTATGTTTTTATATTAGTTGGCTAAGGTTCCATTTAAATTCCACAAGGTATTAATGCAATCATGTCTCAGGTTCAAAACCCCTTAACATCACTTGATTTCTTTATTTAATTAAACTTCCACAAAACAACACTCGTACCTATAAGTAAAGACCTTGAATTGTCACCCTTAAAATTCAAACATCAAATATAGTGGATTTAGCCGATATCTCAACATTTTATGCAAAGTACAAAATGATATTTATACCTAAAGGTATAAGTTTTCTAAACAAGATGATCGTGCATCCATTCAAAATTCACTATCACACTTCATTCCCACCATCCCTCATATCTCAATCATGAAAAGATGTACAGGGCAATTTTTATAACCCAAAATGCAATTTCTATCGTCAAAAATTGATTTTGGGAAGAAAACAATGGACCACATAAATAATCTTTGTAATCTTGTTATCTTTTCAAATAAAAAACTACTGTTCCTATAGCATGAATCAAACTCCACTGGACATCTAATTTCGAGCATATCCAGAGAAGAAAGGGAAGGAAAAATCAGCAACGTTGTGATTATGTTTTGTGCATTGATGCTATGTATAAATTGAAGATCATAAAAGTACCTCTTTTGCATCTTTCCGTGGGATGCCTTCTCGCAATCCAACAAGCTTCTCAACAACCTCAGGCTGCAAGTTTTAAAGAGATAACTTCAGAAACTTTACAGCTTCACCACTTATAAATTTGCAACATTTTGTCTTCTGAGGTAAGTGAGAGATGTGAATGAAACATTGAATACTTTTTAACATCTTCATCCATGATAAAAAGGGAAAAGAACAACATAAAATTGAATGATGTATTTATATTTATTTAGATAACCAGATTATACCCAATTTAAGGGACAAGAATGCAAAAATCGAGGGAGGGGAGAACCATATAAATAGATTAATTTCATTAAAAAATTGCTCATAAACAGTTACCGGACAGTCGGGTTGATGTTCAAGAATGTTTGTATAAATGAGGGTGAAAGTGTCAAGGCTCTCAGCAGAAGCAAGTTCTCTCAAATCACTTAGTGTCCTGACCCTGTTCTCAACTTTCTGAGCAAATGACCATAAAGTGCAAGTATTAGTAGGAAGAAGCTCACAAAAAGGAGCATAGACAATCCAGATAAACTTGGACGGTAAAACACATATTGAGCCCAAGCTTTGTTCCAAACATACTTACAGAAACACTGATGTACTCCCTAAAGAAATCCATCAGAACCTCCTCATCTAGTCTCATTCGGTCAATGGTTTCTTCCTTGATATAGTTCCTCTACAACCATGTACATAATCTATATCAGGCAATGGAATGTTTTGATTTACAGCGAGGATCCAGATGAAAAAGCAACAGTCAATAAAATATGATCCATGGAAAAAGGGTTCTTTTTTTTTTTTTTTTTTTTTTTTTTTCCTTCCAGACAGAGCAAACCTGACCTGTGTCAAAAGATGATCAACATAAACAACTATTGTTTCCTCAAGGCAGGCTTCGACAAATCTTCTAAATGACCTCTCTTCAATATACCTAGTTTTCAATAAATAACAAATTAATAATAGATGAATTGTTATTCTAGAAGAATCGAATTAACTGTCATCTGCTTGAAACTAGATTTCGAGGAAATCATCCCTGAAAAGGATTATAAGAATAAAAATGTAAATACAACATACTGATATAAGACTCCCATTAAGATTTTTTGGCATATTTTAAAGGCATTAAAAGACTGCTTAAAGTTGGCATGTAGATTAATCATCAATAAGGAACCATGTATAGAGCTTGAAAAAGATAACTTACATTTTCACATCTCCAAAATAATCACCAAATGTTGCAACTAGGCATTCAGCGACTTGGCCTTCTAACCACTCTGACACCCCAAAAAAAAAAAGACAGAAAGCAGATATAACTTGAATTGATTCATCACACTTAAGACAATTAACAAAAGACACAGCCAAATGTAGAGCACAAATCTTCCATTAAAACTTGTTATTCACTCTATAAGATTAGATCCACATTCAATTCATCAAGATTAAGCTTGCAAATCAGTTTTGAATATCGTACATAAAAATTCATCATCACTTGAGCTGAAATATTTTTGAAGCCACATCAAGTAAAACAATAAAATAGGGTGAAACAATAAGGTAGAGATTTGAAAACGGAATGTCGTACTCAAATACCAACAAAATTTAGATCCATAATAAACTAATATAAAAGTTTAAGCTTGTGAATTGGTGTAAGTTTGTAAACATTAAGATTTTCAATGTTATCAATTGTAATACGCAAGTCTTTTTAATTTTTTTGGGTGAAAGTGGATTAATACTTTTATATTATGAAAAGATGATCAAAAAGCCCATTGTCTCAACAGTTAACCTACAGGTTCCACAACATATAGATTCCTTAAGAGGTTACTTGATAGGTTCCGACTCCAAATTAGTGTAGCATACAGGGTAGGGCCCCTAACCCAATTCATCTAGTGTGCTACCACCCCTACCTACCTCATTTCAAAATGCAAAGATGTTTAGCTATGTGTGCACAAAAAGCGTAGGCACATGGAAAACATGCAAATTTCATTCAAAACCAATAGTAGGTAGAGATTTACAATGACAAACTATTTAAGAAGTTAAAATTGGTCAATGATCGTGAAAGATGCACAATTCTTCATTTAAAACTAAAAATAGGTAGAAATTTCAGTATTGAATATATCTGTTCTTATTGGGGGTTTTAGGATAACGGTTGGTGGTAACTTGATAGCTTGGAGCAACGTTTCATTCCTTAAATGGATTGAAAGCTAAAACATCACAGAGTTGTTCTACCTTTATGATAAAGTTTGACAAGCAGTTCCTGCACTCCAGGATCTTCAAATATAACTCTAACAGTTTGGTGGACAGCTTCCTACAAAAAAATGTTAGATAACAGTGGGACATCTTCATCCAAAAATAATTGTGATAGGAAGAGATCACAAAAGAAATTATCGGGAGATCATCTATACTCAATACACTTTCAGTTGTTCCAATTAGAATGTCCGCTAATAATAAGTCAAAACCAAATAAACAACAAAATTTGCTGAAGAAAATTCAAGAGGTACAATTGCAACCAAATTCACGTACATTAGCCATACAATCAATATACCGGTCAAATAAAAACAGGGTGATATTAGCACTTCGTTGTAGAACTGTCAACAGCTAGCTATATTACTCTGAGGAACAGCTTGTAGTCAATCAGAGTAGATATTACAGGAAAGTAAAATCTGGAACTTATCCACCACAGTTAAATGGGGAAATGAAAACAATGAATACATCATTTCAGATGATGTTGCAACAAGGCCTTAATTTTGATACAGCTGCTGGTCATTTCAATTCTCATTTTACTTCTATATCTTCGCATCTTAGATTTTTTCATCCTTTTCTTTTTGGTTATGGCATGGAAAAAATTCAAAATTTTGCACTGAAAGTTAATTTTCTTCTACCATTGAGATGGTATTTTTACATATTCCTTTCCCGAACATCCTCTTTTGGAATGAATATAGCGGTGAAATATGGGCCCCAACCTTGAAAATCAGAAGGAAACTACAATACCATAATAGTTAAAAGAAAAATTTCCCAATTATGTAGCATTGCCTGCTTATCCAAATGGCATACAGCAGGCTTATAAGATGGAGATCCTGAATACAAGCTAGCTTGTTAACACAAGATTTCAGAACTGTGTAGTAGTTATACTCCATTTCCATAGATTCTTAAACACAAAATTGGAAAATATACTGAATCACACAACACAAATCAGCATGCAAGTTATGTAAACCATGATATAACCAATCAGTTAAACCAACCTAAATAGTAGAAGAAAGCAAATATAGTGCAGATGTTGGAAGGAAGTAGAAAACTAAAGATGTATTCAATACAAGGATTAACAAGCAAGGAAATCACGCCACTGGACCAAAGTAAAAAAGAAAAAAAAAAAGGCAATGAAATCATACAAACACACCTTTGCAACCTCCAGAAATCCTTTACAGGTGTCTTCAAAGTTGACCTGTGGTAAAAGGAGAAAACTGGTTAAAAAAAAAAAATTGTCTTTTATATTGCTAATTTATCAAAGTGTAGGGGATTTTAAAGCACATTTGAATTTAAAAGAGTTATTTCCAATTCTCCCTATTAAAATTGTAATAAATAGGACCAAGTAAGAAGAGAAGCAGAGGATAGCAAGAAAGAAGAAAAAATAGAATAAATTGAAAAGAAATAAGAAAATAGGATAAACAACCAATCTCAATATTTTCAATGAAGACAGTCTTCTATAATAACATAAATAGTAAAGATAGAGCCCTAATAACTGATGAACCTAACAAACAACCAGGACCATATCAAAGTAGCGAATATATACATGATATATGTATATATATATATATATAACCTAAATAACAAACATAGTAACAGAACCAAATATTTGTATTGTAGTCCTACATCATAAACACAAAATAACATGTGCCCAACCCCCACTATCCCCCGTTTCCCTCCCCTCTCCCCTACCCCCAACGCAATTGATGCAACTCTAAATGTGACATTGAACTTCAAAACTATATAAGTTGCTCCTTGGCCCTCGCTGAGTAGGGGTGTACTTGAACAAAGACAACTCACAATCTACTTAAGACTTAAGCTAGTTTCAACATCTGCTTAAGTTCTATTCAATTACAACTAAGTTAAGCTCAAGCTCAAATTATTTAAGTAACTTATCAAGCCAGGTTCAAACTCGAAATTATTCACTCAATCAACTCACAAGCCTAATCAAGCTTAGATTAAGCTCAAGCATATGTGCAACTTCAGCGAATTCAAGTCCAATTCAAGCTTTCTTATAAATCTAGTTAAAATGAAAAGGATTTATTTCTAAATAGTCGAGCATGGATGAGCTCACTCAAGCGAAGCTTGCGTGTTAAGTAGAAACTTGGGCCAGGCTCAAGTTTTGCATTTTCAATTCAAGCTCAATCTCAGGCTTAAGCTTAATATTGTTCAACTGGATTCAATACATTTTACATCCGTGCTGCCAACTGAATAAACAGCTAAACTGTAAGAGCAAATTTGATGTAACTATTAAAACTAAAAGGCTGATAGTAACAAATGAGAGCAGATACTGCAAAATAACAACAGATTCATTATTGACCCATCTAATTAAGTTTCACATGGTAAATGTATAGAATTGTAAGACCCACAGCTTAAGTACTGACAGTTTTCTTCATGAAATACTTTGGATGAAACGATGGTTTAAGTTATTCTACCAGCAGAAAAGCTGTTATCAGCCACAAAAAAACTAGAATAAAGAGGGATAAAAGAAATAACTAAAACATGAATGTAATCACCTGTTCAGCATACTGTTGCGGAAGAGCTTCTAGGGTACTGTTACTTAGCTCCATAGCAAGATCATAGCAGCGCAAATTGTTGTTTATCTGCTTTACAATAAATCAATTATTCAGTTGCAGCAACTGGCCAAGATAAAATTAAGTTGCAGAATGCCCATGTATTGAAAATGGAGTGGGAAATGCAATATTCATATATCCATCTATCCATGCATGTATATCTATCTATCTATCATCTATATATATATACTTATAGATATAGAGAGAGAGAGAGAGGGAGAGAGAGAGAGAGGTTGAGGGAGAGTGACAGACCAGTGCACAAAGAGATTCTAGGCCAATCTCAGAAGCTGGTTCTTCAAGTCTTTTGCGTTCAGCTGCTTGGAAATCAATCATTACCTGAAATTGAAAGAATGAAGGAACATAATAAACACATAAAAGGCCGAAAGTAGGCTAAATGCAAGTACTTAGAATTAAATTTATAGGACATAGCACATGGTAAGCCCATAAAATTTGAAAGAAGCTTAATTACGGACAACGAACAAGCTAAAAGGGTTAAAACTTTTGTTGCTGGATCTACAATCAAAGTTTCTGATCGAATATAAAAACAAAAGGCTGATGCAGTACACCATCTTGTACTTTCACAAATGAGGCACATCACAGGAGCCAGTGCATATGAATAGGCATGTCACTTGGACATGCCACAAGAATCTTTTCTAGGAATTATCTTATGTACATTGACAGATTACCAGCTAAACGATAAATATGGCACTGCATCTCAAACCAAGAATTTCAGAAACAAACCAATTTAAATTAACAATTTTGTCAGTTTGATTTTGTTTTTAACATTTTTCAAACTTCTCTATTGCTTTGGTTTTGAATTTAAAAATTTCATTAAACAGTGATCTTGGTTTTCACCATAACCACAAGATGGCATACAAATGTGAGCTCAAAGAAACAAACCAAACCCCAGTATTCTAGTTCTACATTACACACAGAATCATTTCCTTTGTAATTCCTCCATAACTCTCTCTCTGTCACTGTCAGACTCTGCACAATAACCCCATAATTGCCAATTATATGCAGTAGGGCAGCACCCACTCTCGCCCCTGCATTGTAAGTCCTACTCTCATGCTCCATTACACAACAAAGCACCTGGTCCTCAGGAATAGATCTCCAAATCCCATTTCCTTTTTGTAAAATATCTTCCCTGTATTCTACTTTCAAGATTGGTGCACTCTGGATTTATGCATGATGTAGACATTCTACAGCAACTGATGAGAAGAGAGAACATTTTTGTTCAACGCCCTTCTCTGATACTATTTGGCCTTTCCCATTTGTTTGTTTTTTTTTTACTGTAAGCCTACCTTTGGCATCCGTAGATGTGACTATAAGGTAACATTTGGTTCACAGACAAATCTATTAACCAGAATTACAAAATTTTGAGACAACACAAATAAAATCTATTAACCAGAATTACACCACCTTCGCCATCACCACATTATAAACTTCGCCATCCACCACCTTCGCCATCCACCACCGTTACATCTCAAGAACCTTATATGCTATCACTACCACCACTACTACTCTTGCAACTTCATTTACCACTGCCACCACTACTGGAACTACTATAGTTGTAGCATTACTATCACCTCCAACATACTACACCATCACCACTATCACCCTCATATAACCACCACCCCATCATCACAATTGCTACTACCAATTGGACAAATGCATGTCATTACCACCATGGTGCTTCGCTACATGATTGTAGTATTATGATAGTGAAATGGTGATGGAATGAAAAATCATGGTTAAATAAATAAAGTATAACATAAATAGCATAATTGCCGACATCCTAACTCTAATGCAGTAATTGTACATAAAACTAATACTGTTCTCATTGTGCTATGTTGTATTGTCTTCCATGTCCCATACTGTCTTGGAAATCAAATGCTACCTAAGAATAGATTAAATAAGAGGGAATTTGAGTCAATTTTCCATTCTAGCATATTAATTGATTTCATACTAACGACTATACTTTGGATTTTAGTTCTTTCTAATCTTGTAACTTAACATTTTTAAAATAATAATAATAATAATAATAATAAAATATGAAAACAGCCCGTGTTTTCTTCTCATTGTCTAAGGTCCTTTTTGGCAATAACCACAATGGTTCCATTGTTCACTTCAACTGTTTTTAGGAGTCCAAATTGGGGAAGAGAGCCACTTCATTATTTATCATTAGTTTATGTTTTTCAAATATTTACACCACCTACACAAGCCCAACTTGATGGTTTCTTAATTTTACGTATTATGTATGAATAACAAACACCCTATACAAGGTACATAGTTTGAATGATTTCATTAGGTCTGGAAAGACAGATCAAACCAAACCCAAGTCACATCAAATGCAAAAGTAGATACCAGTGAAGTTTTTTTTATTGGGGTGGGGGGGAATACCAGTGGAGTTCATTGATGAAGATAAATTTTTAACAAAGTGAGACAAGTAAGATAACAAAAACAAACAATATGGCGTCCACAATGTAATTAATTAAAAAAATTATGGCATTAAAAGCTGATGACAATGTGCTCCTTCATCAGTTGTTGGCAGTATTTCTAGTGTAAGCTGGTTAACCAGAGCAAAATGCTTCCTATATGGTAAATAATCCCGAGTAAAATTCAAAAATATCAATAAAAAGACAGTTCAAAAAAGAATTGCCTGAATAATTGCCAATGCAATTCTGTACAGCATGACGTCAGTGCTAGCATCTCGAACTATTTGCACTTGCTCTCCAAGAATTCTGAACAAATCAACAGCAGCTGGTGTATACAATTTTCCATCCTCAGTTTTCTTTGGTGGCTGCACCTTATCCGCCTCAAGAATATTCATATACCATTTCTGACAAAAAGAAACAAAAATAGAAAGAATTAGAGAGTATAGTTTCAGAACTGAGATTCATAATAAGGTATAGAAAGAACATCCATTACCATTATTGACAAAAAAAAAAAACAAAAATAGAAAGAATTAGAGAGTATAGTTCCAGAACAGAGATTCATACTAAGGTATACAGTTGCTCTGCAATTTTAGCATCACTAATTATTACCTGTGTTGTTGCTTGCATTCTCTCCACATATGAGTTCATGAGAGGATCCATAGCACCACTCTCAGAACAAACTTGAGCCAGAAATTCATCAACACCAAGGCCAATCAAATTTTCTTGGTATTCAACTACCCAACCAGTAAGCTGGACAGAACAGAATTGAGTATCATGGTAAGAAAGTAACTGGAAAATTTTCACCCAAAACACATAGTAACAGGATGAACTTACAAGACACAGAGCCCAAAAAGACCTGATTAAATTTATTTGTTCAATCATTTAGAAGGTGCTTCTCATGGGATCTTTTATTGAATGTTGCAAGTTACATTAGTTTCTTCATTTAATTGGAATTTCAATGGGCAACCACATCTTTAAGTAAAGCACCAAAAGGTGTTCTGCAAAAATAAAACTATAAGACCCTAGCACATAAGTTACTTTTAGCTTTTACCATCTTTTAATAGATCCACAACCATTTTTATTAAAAAGTTCAAGCTAATAAATGTCGTGTTTTCATATTTATCATTCAACATTCTCCCCTCATTTGTAAGTAGTGACTTCTTCACAAGCATTAGATCCCATTTACAGAAAAATAAACACCCTGTAAAGAGCATTCCTCTGAGATGTGCGGCTTACTACATTCAACAGTAAAACCAAGAGCAGAATACTGCATAGGAAAGTGTTTAAGGTTCACATCTACCTACCCACATAAAACTGTATTTCACACGAGTATCCAGCTGGACAATTTATCTAAGATGGTAAGTCTTCCTTGTACCGAAAGCCACCAGAAAAACAAATGGCATCAAATGTGCTTCTGATTTATTGTGAAGATGCCAACAACAATAACAACACACAAGCCTTATTTCCACTGCATGGGGCCAGCTGTACAGATCATATTTCGACATTATACTCTATCATAAATTTAGTCACAATAAGCATCAAAATTTGAACAAATTTTGTCCTCCCTATTTGAGTTTGCCAGGCTTGCAGCAATCAAGGCTTGAGCTTTGGATGAGAAAGCTTTATATGGAAATCCAGCTGTACATACTCTATATCCATATTGTCCACAAGCTGTCCAATTGGATGCCATGAATCAAACCAAATATATATGGCATTTTGAATCCTTAATTCCCATTTGGACCACCTTGATGCCACGTTTTGTGCTTTTAATATTTTCCTCAACAACCATTGAGCAACCCCTCGAATTTCAGCAAACCAAATGCTCCTATACCATTGAGCAACAAAGACTTGAGTCATTCACAACATTCAAAAGTGCTTAACATGGCTTACTAGGTCCCACGCTTATAGGCTAGTAATCCCTAGCCCAGTTTCAACTCAGGTTACACTCACTTGTTCCAAAGCGACTTTCGACCAAAATGTGATTACCTCGTTCCTTTCCATATAAAGAAATAATGTACAAAATGATATAATGTACAAAAAAGAAATAATGTACAAAAAAGTACACCGGACACCTATAATATAACAAGATATCTGTAAACATAATGTATCCAGCTCAATAATATGGCATAAGCACTATGGTGCTCCAATCACAATAATAGAGAGTTGCATCGCTATTCTAGAATACAAGAGAAAACAATTCTACATAATGCAGCTGCTGAGGTTGCCACCTCACGAAGCCATCACTGGTTCCTTTCCTTCCAAATGTAGTAGCATCCTACAGCAAATGCATTTCCTCTTCTTTTTTTTTCCCCACTTATCAACTTGTAGCAGTTAGGCGAGCATATCTCCCCCAGGCCACTTATTGATGATAGCCATACTCAAGTCCGTAGGAGAGCAACCTCAATTCTCCTCCATAAGTCCTTAACAAAGAGGTGACCTTGATTTTCCTCTTACAATCCACATAGGAAGCACCTGTTCTCAGCTATAATACCCTATTGAGCAAGTTTATCTTGGGTGAGAAGCTTGTGCTGAATGGTCATCCATAGGAAAACATGGTGTCTAAGGGCTGTTTTCTTATTCTGAACCAAGTTCACCCAAGGAATGGCCAAAGTCTTCTCTTTAGCAGCCAACTAGGCATCCTTGATAGATAACTCTTCGGTGTTTAGTTTTTTGTCAACACTAGACAAGAATAGTAGGTTTTAGGATTTTTTGTACACGCCTTATGTATAATTCTTGTGCAATGGAAATTTCTCATTCACCCAAAAAAAAAATCTTCTGCATTTAGATCTTTTCAGGTGAGTTTATCACAAAGTAGAATCTAGCTTGATCTGACCAACCATATTCAATATTTGGCTCCCCAACCAGGAACTGAGCTTAGTGTCTTTCCGCCACCCTATCATCATGCTTGCTCTTTCACCCAGCCACTCCACAAATGGTCCTCTCAAATGCCAATCATCATACAAAATTGATACTCTCCTTTTCAGCAATCTACAAGCCAAAGGCCTGGCTTGCAGTATCTTCCTCCATACCCATGAAGCATCACTAGGGATTGATACGATCCAAAAATCCTACCTATGAGTAGTTCTTTCCTTGCCCAACTTGGCCAAAGATTATCATATAATTTGTGTTAAAGTGTGAAAATATGTGTAGGAACTTGCTAAACAGCACAAGTAAAAATTACATAGAATCTCGCAATAGACAAGGCAGCTACACACTAGAGTTTACAAAAGCAATGGAGCTAAAGAAAGAAACCTGGGTAAACCAAGGGATCAAAAAATTTGACATGGGATAGAATCCTTCTTGCTATCAGGGATGGCTAAGAACTGTATTGTCAAGGCAAAATAGAACTTATTGCTTGCCAGATACAATAGACAAATGCAATGGAGCTACATGTCAAAATGTGATGATCGGAGAGCATGTAGTAGTTCATACGTCTAGGGATTCCAAAGTAAGAATAGGATGAGAGAAGTTGTACCTGGATCACCAATGTTCACAAACACTGTAGAGCTGATCACCCTCTAGGATACTCCACAGTTCATCAACCAAGGAAAAGCCTTTATTCTAACTTTTCCCTCCAAAAGGTATTTTCAATTAACTAACTTCTCCGCCTGTTCCTTAGTACATTTCCGTATATATACTTCTGTACTTCTAATAGTAGAATTACAAAACTACCCTCCTCAAAGCTTCTTCAATACACCACTCCACATCTCAATACCATACTCCAAATACTACTCTATATGTATATCCACACGTGACAACAACACTACTACTCAATCACAACACCATAGTTCTACTAACACAACACAGCACCTATACAACACAGCTGTACAACACAGCAGCTATACAACACAAGACACAGCCATATATAGCAACACAGCATCACAGAATACAACTATACAGCATATAAAAACACTACACAACCCTTATCCACCACACCTCTTGTACAAATGCAATATTGCTCTTTGTACCCTTGGGGTTGTATCAGTAGTAACCAGCCAAGAGGAAAAAGGTTCAAGGTGCAGCAAGTTTTGACAAACCCCTCGTCAAACCCATGATCAGACCAGATGTTTAAGAAAAAGCTCCAAGTAGTCTCCACATAGGCAGCAAGGACTTTAAATGATAGCCCAGTGGACTAGCTTGTCCATAGTGTGAAGCCTACTATTCTAAGCAAGGCACAAGATGAATGCATTTCTAGGAATAGACTTATTACACCAGACAACTTTGTGCAAATCCACCTTCAGTGATGAACCACTCAGAATATTCCAAGCACCTCTAATGAATTCTCCTAAAGCATAAGGCACCCACAGAAGCTTTCCATGCAAAGGGGATCTTGTTTAACGAAATCTAGGATAATAAGCTCCAGCCATATATTACCGAAATAAAGAAACCACTTAGAACTCCATAATTGAACAAAGTTCATAGAACTCCTGAGCAGCTATCATATAGGTCCTTTTCCTCTGCTTTTTTCTTGTGATGAATTGCCATCCTCCATCATGTCCATTATGTTGTTAGGCCATCTAATTGTTGTTGCACTTTAGCACCTGCATGCTGGTGTTCAAGGATAAAATTTGCAGTGGACTTCTTCTGCCTTAGTGCTTGCAGTGAGGACTTCTTTTAATTAACCATTACCTGTCCACCACTAGGTTTGGGTGGGTAAGGTTGCTAAGGTAGAAATTCCCACCCTATCATCTATCATGTATACACAGGTTCAAAAAATTTGAAACTGTAACCTATCCTACAACCCCATGAAACCACTCATAAAACTATACCCTGAAAAATCTACAAGTTCCACAGTATCTTTTAGAACTTATGAATTTTTTCCCACTCTTCCTTAATGCCTTTTCTTAAATTCACATATAATTAGTCATTCATATCCAAAATCATGATTTTCAATCATAAGTTTATACTGCTTGCAATTTCCAACACTCACGCCAGAACCTACCAAACCATGCAGAGTCCAAAAGCCTCTAAGATCCACAAATTTTGATGCCATAAGATCAAGCACTCCATCATTTTTCTCTGCTTCTACAACTTGGACAAATTCATCAACCATTCAATTTCCAACAACACGAGCAAAACTTATGGGCTTAAAATAAGAATCAACTAAATCAACTTGAAAATATTCTAGTTCTATTTCACAGTTACTTCTTGGACCATAGAAATGCAGACGTTAGCAAAATAATTCCTTAGTTGCTCTTGGGGGCAAGGTGAAGGCTCCTTGTTTCACGTTGATTAACAAACAGTAAATTTTTCTGCCTCCATTGTGCAAGAAGCCATTATGGCTTCCAAGGTGGAGTATTTTGTGAAGGGCAAACATAAATATATAAGGCTTGAGTCTAGAATATGTATGGAAGGCCTTAAAAAGTGTTGCAACTTATAAGCTAAAGGAGGAAGGTTTTCATTTGGGTTCCAAGAAATGAGACTAGTATAAGTGTCTCCCCCAACCAAGAAGTCTTACATGGTAGTTTGGTAGAAACTAATCTAACAGTCACTACTCTTTCCAACAAGATAGTTAAGAGTTGTAGCTGTGTCTTCAAGAAATTTCATTGCAACCTATTCCTTCTTGGAGTTAAGGGTTTGTAATATTCGCTTTCAATTGAATCTATATAGTTGTTCATTGGGTTTTTACCAGTTATTCCAACTCATCGATATGAATGAGTGTGAATTTTTTCTTTTTTTCTTGGAAAGATGAGATTTTTTTATATTTTTTAAAAAAAAAAAAAGCATTTACAAGAAAACACAAGGAGCATACTTGAATCCTATAAGATCGAACAAAACATCAAAATAAACAAAAGGATGTGTAGGTCGATTTAAAAAATACAAAAAGTATAAGAAAACAGGAAAAACAAAACACATACACACACTACAAAAGACGAGTGGATAGTCCCCAAGACAACTTTCTCAAACCGAGTAGGGTCTCCAGTCCAACGTCCATTCCTTTCCTTCTATGGGTAATAGCAAACCACAGCAACAGCTATCTGAGATAGGGGACTTAAAGGCTACACCAAGAGCAAGAAGGTCAACCGATGAGCTGGCTGATGAAGAGAGTAAGGTAGGCCACGAAACAATCCTCTCTTTGTCCATATTCAAAATGCAAAGCTACACTTAAGAAAACAACGAGTCTGAGTCTCCTTCTCTCTATTACATAAGAAGTAGCAATTAGAAGGAATCATTCCCTATTCCATCAATTTGTCCATAGTACAAAGCTTCTCTTGTGCAATCAACCAAAGTATGAGGGTACGCTTCATGCCGTGGTTTTATTCAAAACCATGGAATGCCAAGTGACCGAAGCAGTTCTCTCCTAGCAAAATGATAGGCGTTTTTAATATACAGCAGCTTATAAGGTTTTTCCTTCCACACTAGTTTATCGGGCCTGGGGCTATAAGCCATAACATTAGCTAAGCCCCCACTTATTTCCATCCACAATCCTCTAATTAGCCAACCCCACCCATTTCCACTGATGCAAGAACACAATCTGGTCTCTTTAGGTAAGCCATGAGAGCAACTAGCTCTCTCCTAGCCATTCCACTAAAGGGCCTCTAGGGTACATGTGTCATACCAAAAGGAGAAGCATTTCCATGGTCCCACTTCAAAAGCTGCATTGCTAGAGGTCCAGTATAGAGGATCTTCCTCCTCACCCAAGAAGCATCTCCAGGAACCCTTATATGCCAAAAATTCCAATTCCTAAGGAGCTCATTCTTGACCAACTTAGCCATAAGGAATCTCCATAATCCATAAAAAGATTGCAAATATGTTTAATTTGAGCAACTCTATTCTTAATTACAAATCAAGGATATCCAATCCTCCTTCATTTTTGGGTTTGCACACATCAGCTCAGCCCAATTTACTTCTGCTTTACCATTCTCCTAATCATTCCCATTCCAAAGAAACCACTTAAGCTTAGTCTCAAGGAAGTGAAATATGCTAGTTAGGGGAATAACTAATGGATATGAAGAGAAAACAAAATGCTCTTGATTTAATTGGACAGGACAAGCATAGGAAAGAGCTTTGCTAGTCCAATGATTGATTCTAGAATCAAAATTTATCAACTAACGCCATGCACATACTCTTGTTAATACTCATGGAGGAAGCAAGATCACTAAGTAACGTATAAGAAGCATGCTTACAGCAAAGCCTAAAACTTCAGCAATATCACCTTATACACCCAAGCTCGCTCCACTCAAGAAAACTTTACTCTTACATGGGTTAGCTCTCAAACCCAATAGCACATGAAATTTCTCTATTGCTTCTTTCACTAACTCCACCTAAGGCTTGTTTCCTTTGACAAAAAACAACACATTATGTGCAAAACATAAGTTTGTAAGTTGGTCTCTCTTATAGCATCAATGGAGTTGAAAATTCACTTTAGTTCTTTATTCTCTCATCAAACTTGAAAAACCTCCATTACTAGCACAAACAAATATGGGCACAAGGAGTCTCCTAGTAGTAGGCCTCTAGAAGAAGGAAAAAAACCAGCCTATTCATAGTTTATATTAATAGAGAAATTAGGAGTAAAGATATAAGCCATGACCTAATTGATGAATTGGGAGGGCAAGCCAAGTGTCCACAAAAGTTGCTGCAATGAACTCCATCCAACACTATCGTGGGCATTTATAAGATCAACATTGATAGCACATCTACTCCCTTTATTATCTTTATGATAGCCTCGAAGAAGTTCTTGCACCACTGTACACCATCTATGATCCTCGTACCTTGATTGGAGTAATTACAAACTAAAGAAAAGCACATTGCTCCTAAATCCAAAGTTTAGAGCCCGAAACTATCTGATAGATTGAAAAATATATGCTAGAATATTTCCTCAATTATAACTAACTCTTTTGTACTCCTTATGCTTCTATATATCTATGCCTTATGGCTACATCTCATTAGACCACTACTAAAAGACACTATCAACTTTACTATTTAGCAAACTATATTTATAGCTACATGCAATTCCTACATACATAATATAACTAGTGGCATGACTAAACCAAGATGAAAACTCATTAACATACATTCCAAGGTTTGTCTGTGAATGGCAATTAGAGGCCGGGAGGATAAAGATGGGATGAAGTTGGTCACTAGGTAAGTGAACCATGACAATCAAGGGAGATAAATAGTAAGGTTAGGTGGAAGAGAAGCTAAGCAAAATCGGATGAGCATTAGTTCTTTGAGTTTTTTAGGAAAGGTATGTCTATTTTTAGGGTTTGTTTGAGTAAGGTGCTTTGAGAAAGAAAGGAATGGGTGGCTACAACACTACCGAATGGTTGTGTGTACATGATTAATAGCCTAAGTGATCCAAAAGAAAAAAGGGGGTTTCAAGAGAGTCATCTCCCCACTCCTTCCTAAATCTTCTAGAATTTCCTATGCAAATACTATAATAAGGTTTTCACTAGTTAGCAAGTAGGGGTTGGATCTAATGCTAGAGGTTCGATAATGTTTTATAAGTTTCAACAAACCAACAAAGTTCCTTAAGGAGAAAATCTAAGAAACTCACTGCATTATAAGTTCTCAAATGAGAAAAACTGATTATAATTACTTGTCAACTCATTGACTAGTTATGCAAAAACATACAACTCCATCAACAGATGATTTAGAGCAACTTGCACTATAGAGAATTCATATAGAAAAGTGTTAATGCATCTTCAAATTACTCCTCATCTTGTTAAGTGCAATCTTCTAATTTATATTGAAAAACAAAAGGTGTAAGAATGCGGTGGCCGTTACTTTTAGAATCTCGATATTTGTTAGCTCGTTAGCCCTGTCACTAAGCAATCTTAGCATCTGGATGAACCGCTCAGTATAAAGATTCACCATGAGTTGAAAGATCTCGTATCTGCATACAAGACAAAATAAAATATAAATATATATAAATTATACATATTATAAGTTAAAAAAAAAAACACAGCTTAAAGAGCATCTCTATTGACAAAGAAAGTCCCACGGAAGATTTTCAAGTTAGCAATAAGTTTGTTAAGATGCAAGAATGCTTTTATTAGCTTGTGAAACAAGCAGTATTTTTCACAAATTTGCTACTTTGAGATGAATCATTTTTTGGTTGGCTAATAGGTGACATGGTCATCATTGGACCATATACCTCCAAATCTATGCACAATTAGATAATAGACACACTTAAGTCTAGCTTCCCTTGTGCAGGTAGCCCCAAAAATGAACATTTCAATTGCAAAGTACAATAAACCAAATATAACCAACTCGGAGAAAGCTGTATTTTTGTTAACCAAAGCCATGTAGCAAATAGTGTGAATTCTTAGCTTATAAACAATTATAGGTCATTAATTAGATGTGTGGCCTACCTTAGAAATATGCCTATCAACGTATTGTGTATTTAAGAAGCTTCTTTGCAGGACAAATTATCATGCTAAGAAACTATATCTCCTTTGTCTTCATGAGTCAAGAGCATATTGATATGTACCATGTGTATGTATTTAGTAATATCAAGTGTTATGTATGTGCCTAGTGTGTTTAAGGTCTGTATTAGTAGGGAATGGTGCTGATGTGGCATCTATTTACTCTTTGACTAGTTAGTATAAATAGGGAGAGAGAGTTAGTGAGAAAGTTGTCCAAATATTTTTACAAAATCAGTTTGTTTCATTTGTGAGCTTGTGCTCATGTTAGTTAGTAAGCTTATGCTCATGGTTCTCTTTTAGAGAGATTAGGGTTTTTTAATACACAATTCAAATACAAAAATCAATAAAAATTCAATACAATTTCTTTGTTCTTCATGTAAATTACTCTATTCTCTATCAATTGGCACCATCTGTAGACTTGGAACCATTGCTACTCAATTTCTTTGTAAGATCTTCCTCTGAATCAGCGTTTCTTGTATTCGATTTATTTAACCATGACTCATTTGGAATCTTGTGCTGAAGATTTGGAGAACTCGATGAAGGAGCTGAGAAAAGACTTCACTAATGTCAAGTTTCATATCGCTACAATGGACTGCGATCAAAAAGAATTATCGACTCACGTAGCTGCCATATGTGGTGATGTTGCCTAGGTTCAAGATTCACTGAAGTCACTCCAAAATATGTTGGCAAATGTGTTGCAATTGAATTGTTTAGTGTCTGACATTCCAGGGAACATTTCATTGAATTCGAAGTCGAGAGGAAAAGCTTCAATTGGCCTTCAATCTTAGATTCTCCAGACAGCGAATTCTAGAAGTAGTGTACCTTCTAAATCCGAACTACTTCTCGGCAATTTTCCATTGACTTCCATTACAATTAACAAGCACCAATGCCTTGGAGTAGATGAACTACATAAATCCAAGCTTCTCGCCTGGATCTTCCCCTTTTCAATGATTCTAATCCCACTCACTGGCTCATCTTAATTGAACATTACTTTGCAACCACTCATACTAGTGACACGCGCAAGGTGGCGTTGGCTTCCTTGTGTATTCGCAACCAAGCTGTCCATTGGCTGCAACTTTTCAACGAGTACATAATTTCACTTGGCCAATGTTAAAAGAGAAGTTAGTGCACTGTTTTGGAGGTCTTTCTTTGGCTAATCCTTATAAATGCCTCTCTCAACCTCACCAAGTTGATTCTGTTGATCAATTCATTAGTGAGTCTGAAATTTTGGTGTCTCAAGCTCCACCATTGACCGATTCTCAGCTACTTGGCTATTTCTTAAGAAGATTACAGCAAGAAATTCAAGTTCGATTGGATACTCTCACTCCAACATCCTTGGCTGTGGCGATGGAGTTAACAAAGAAAGTCGAAAGGGAATTCGCTTACTGTATTTTGCTTGTTTCACCCACTGATCATGGTGGTGGACAGCCGAGTCCTAGGCCTTTCCATCCTCAGTCTCATCCTGTAGCCTCTCCTGGTTGGACACCTATTTGGCGGCCGCCATTCCCTACTTAAAGTCTCTCGGGCTAGTGCATTCTGCTCATCAGAGTGCTACACCTTTGCCTTCCACTCAAGCTGGGCTGCCACCTGAGTTCTCTGTTTTGGCTCCCTCTACTGTTCCTCCACCGCATAACAAACACAAGGATAGTTGGAAGTAGTCCCATGACCAAAAGCAAATTACAAACGCTGAGTTTCAGGACAAACTAAAGGAATTCTGTTTTAAATGTGATCAACCTTACTCACCTCATCACAAGTGTCCCAAGAAATCTTTCGAGGGTGATGGTTTTAGAAGAAAACCAATATGGTTCGGGTTGTATACGGGAATGGGATGCGGAAACTGATTATTTGCATCCACAACCATAATCTATTAGTTCAAGAGTTGGTTGATGGCTTTTCTTTAGTTCACTCACTTCTGTCCTTGAGGACAAGGACATTCTTGAGAAGGGTGGAATTGATATGTATCAATGTGCATGTGTGTAGTAGTATTAAGTTTTACATACGTGTTTAGTGTGTTTGTGGTCTGTATTAGCAGGGAATGGTGCTTATGTGGCATCCATTTACTCTTGACTGGTTAGTATAAATAGGGAGAGAGAATTAGTGAGAAAGCTGTCCAAATATTTTTACAAAGTCAGTTTGTTTCATCTGTGAGTTCGTGCTCATGTTAGTTAGTGAGCTTATGCTCATGGCTCTCTTTTAGAGAAATTAGGGCTTTGTAATACACAATTCAAATACCAATATAAATAAAAGTTTAATACAATTTCTTAGTTCTTCGTGTGAATTACTGTGTTCTTTATCACATATCTGTTGTAGTCATAATTGGTGGATGATCTGACCTTCCCGATTCACGTTGAAGAGGTCTCACAAGAAATAGCATAACATCTTTCTTTCCTTTCTAAGCTCACAAAGCAACTTATAAGTTCCACGTGTCTGTCAAATCTAACTTACAACATACATGTCACCCAAGTGTGGTCTTGGTGGACTGAAACCAGAATTTTCATGATAGTTACTAAATCTTTGACCACCTCATTCTTACCCCAAGAAAAACACTCGTTATCCTTTATAATTTTTGCCTAGTCTATATGTCTCACTAAGCCTTGTTAATAGATAATCAAGAGAATTCTTTGATGGCAATGACATTTTTATTAACAATTTCCTCTTGTTGATAGTTTTTCAATATTTGGAATTATGAAAATATAACAAAAGCAATTTCTTTCATCTACTTTAAATTTATACTTTTTGCTCTCACTAGCAAAACTCTTTAGTGGCGGTGTTTGTTCTTTCAATACATAAAGCACAGGAGCAACCATTAAAATGCACACTTATCCCTTGAAATTTAATTAACCTTGAAGTAGATTTTGTAAAAGTAAAGGCGACCATCATTTGAGTGTTGATCATAAGAACTGGTTTGCAGCAGATTACTATTGGAATTTCTGGACTAATACAACAATGGTATGTAGAGTAAGCTCATAATTAATCAACAGAAGCCATGAGACAAACTTGCAGCTATAACTCTACTAGTCAATGAGGTGCCTAAAACTACTATAGCAATGTACTTTTTAATTATTCAATTGAGTTCAATTGAGAGGGTACAAAAGGTAAATAATCATATAGACCGGCAGAAAATACTTCAAATGGAGATGAGCACAAACCTTGGAGGAAAACAAGGAGCCACATAGTCATAAATATCTCCAAGCTCATCCCCAATCTAAGCATGGAAAAAAGAAGATATAACTGCCAAGGTAGTCATCACAATAAGAGCATAGTAGACCAATATGAAATGCACATTATGAGAATATACCGTCCGAGCTTCCTCCAATGCTGCTTTGAGGTCCTCAAACACGAGCTGGACAGAAATCCAGGGAAAAACAAAAGCGTTTAAGGTTAATGTCAGCTTTTTGTTTTCCTTTTACAATAAAGCACAACTACAAATGTGATATGACATCAATATGCAGGCATGTGGTATCTTGCAATAAGCTAGGTTTTATAATAACAATTATTTAAAAAAAAATTCTATACGTCAAATGGCATAAGCTGAATATCCAATAACGGGATCAAAGGCATCTGCTCCATGTAAATAATTGAAGGAAATAAAAATAGTAGCACAAAAAGCAGGTTTTTTAGTTATGCAAGAAAGGAAAAAAGATTATGTAGAAAACAAAAGTAACATAATCCATGATGTCCAGAATATAGAGATTTGTAGTTCTCCATGTCAAACATTAAATGTAATGCCAAACAAATGGAATGGGTTATATGTGAGTTCTGTAATAATTTGTAGAAGCATCTATCTATATGTACCACTGTCAAAAGATTGTTGAACCGTGCTTCAACTGTTTTCCTTATCTGCTCATAGCATTTATCTTTGTAGCCTTTACCCTGAACCTTCAATTTCTGCTGCATGAGGTTCTTGGAGGAAGCTGCACCAGCTGTGGCTTTCCTACAACATCAAAGGAAATTAAAAAACATGGGCTACAAGGATCTTTGCATGAGCTTTGGAACGAACATAAACAGATTAACGGTGGAACAATATCAAACACGGATTGAGAAAGTGTTACTTTGCTGTTCTTCTTGGATTTGTAATTGAAGCCATCGCACCTCCTCCCTCTGCCTCAGCTGCCTCTTCAGCAAGTTGTTGATCAAGTATTTCTTGCATCTCAACCACTCTAACAAGATCGTATTGAGTTAAAAAATTGTAAATAGCACGTAAATGTGAATGGACAATATCAATTTTTGAAATGTAACAAAATTTTTCAAAATCTAACGTGCAACAATCGCTTGCACAGCTCTTCAAAATTTTTTTCTCATTTTCTTTCTCTTAATAGAAGATGTAAACTGTAATCAGCCATCTTGCTGCTAATATGGTATTCCGTGAATCTAATGTAGAGTTTCAGTTGATACAAATTTGGATGTGACAGGTTGCAATTCAGGAAATCTATCTGAAAAAACTTAAGTGAAGAATGTTTATGATGTGCATTACATTCTTCTTTAAATTTTGATAAATTTCAGCTACATGTTAGATTAACTGAGCAACATTAAAATATGATTTTCACTTACATATTTTACAAATTTCTACTAATTTACCCGTTATTCAATCAACAAATATTAATAGACTAAATATAGCTCGAAGAGTATGTCTGGAAGCTTTGTTAAGTATGGCTCTTCCCTTTATTCTTCCCTTCTTTTTTATGTTTTCTTCCTTTTGTTTGGAGCTTGACTGACTTATGTAGTTCAAAGCCTTGAGAATTGCTTGAACTTTCAGCTCCTCCTACATCATAATATGCACTTAGACAATCCATTTCCAATGGTGGCCTCAAGAACTTACCATTTAGAGCTTGACTAACTTATGTAGTTCAAATTACTCGTAGCTTAAACTACTGTATCTCATTCTTTCCTAAATAATGTCTACTTTAGGATCTTATGACGAACAGGATTATTGATAAAAGGCATGTTTCAAGAAGACTATGTTTTGGATACTCAAACGGAGATGCCTAAACATGTTGCTTGCTCGAGTATCCTAACTCCTTTTGAAGTACATTGTGGCCTTGGCCATGCTTCTCTTTCTACCTTAAAGAAAGTGTCTCCTCAGTTCTAGAATTTAACATCATTAGATTGCGAGGTATGTCAGTTTACTAAATACTATCATCAGTCTTATATATCTCATGTCAATAAGAGAGCTAATCCTCCTTTCAGGTTAATTACTCAAATGTTTGGGTCCTTGTTACTTTGTCAATTTTGTTGACAACTTTTCTCACATAACTTGACTTTATCTAATAAAACACCGCTCTGAGTTATTTTCTCATTTCATTGCTTTTTGTACTAAAATTAAAACTCAATTTAATACTTTTGTGTGTACTCTAAGAAGTAATAATGCCAAGGAATATCTATTGGACTTATTCAAGGCCTATATGATAAAGCAAAGCACTCTTCATCAGACTCCATGTGTTGATACACCATCTTAAAATGGTGTGGCTGAAAAAAAAAAAATAATCATCTTAAAACAATGAGGACACTCTTATTTCAAATTGTATTTTTGGGTAAAAGCTATTTCAACAGCCTGTTTCTTAATTAATCGTACACGATTGTCCATTTTTCATGGTAAGGTTCCCCATAGTATCCTTTCTCCCATAAGAACCTTATTTCCAATTGAACCTCACCTATTTGCTAGTATATGTTTTATTTGAGATGTTTGGCCTCAGATCATCAAGCAAGATCTTAAGTCGATAAAATGTATCTTCCTAGGTTACTTTAGTACACAAAAAGGGTATCTACATTGTAGACTCCCCATTTTTTACCATCTTGTATTTTTTTATTTTTTTTTTAATATGGCAAAGGATCTTAATTTAGAAAATAAAAACAATAAAAATTTTAGAAAAATTAAAAAAATAGAAAGTTTATAAAAGTGCAAAAAAATTGAAAATTTAGGAAAATCACAAAGAAATATAAAATCTACAAAAATCACGGGAAAAAAAAAAAGAAAAAAAGGAGATAACTTAAATAGAAAAGGGTATTTTAATTTAGCCTTAATATTTTTTAGATTTTAAATAATAACAAACAAAAGAGGGATATTGGGCCTAAGTTTAGAAATTAATCTAGCCCAAGCAACTTAATTCTTACATATATGGATAAAGCACAAGTCAACAGTCTAATGGTACTATATTTTGACTTGCATTATCAATGACTTAGAAATCCTGCATTCAAATCTTACCAAAAACATAAAGTACCTTTTATTTTTCTCCATAAAACACACTATCACATGTTGGGATACCATAAGGCCATATGTCCATTATGGACACATGGCATTGCTTCATCCATCCACAGCTAACGTAACAACATGTACCACCACGTTAGCACACACCCTAAAAAAAAGTGACGTATCATGTCACACGTCTTATCGTATGGCACACAACACATCAGCCCTTACCACATGATCGACCACATGTCTCATCAAGACACGTAGCACAACATTGCTGGGTCGTGTGGCCAACATAGCGCCACATCAATGTCACTTCGACACTCTCTCTCTCTTTCTTTTTCCCTCCTTTCCCCAACAAAACCAATCCATACCCTCCACTTTAACCTCATTTTTCACACAATTTCCATGTATGAATGCACCAATTAATTGATGATTCACATTCTCCACATAGCCTACTTCGTTTGCTCACCAAGAAGTCATCCAAATTCAAGCGATAAGACAATCAAAATTGAAAGAAAAGAATAGAAAAAAGTCGATTTCGTGCAATTAAGTACCAAGGTTAACCAAGCTTAATTCTAGTTCCTTATTGAAAATCAAAGCTTCTACTGGATATTTAGGGTAAGTTAAACACTTATAAATCACCATTTACACCCAAATTGTAACAATTTTTATTTATCTGAAGGTCAAATCATTCAAAACCCAATGTTGCATCCAGATCTAGTGTAGAATCGGGATATAAAGTTATGACTCAATCTATATGTGAAGTAATGTGGATATATCAAATTTTGACTAAGCTTGGGATCGTGTTAGCAAAATTATAGTATGACAATTATGCTACTCTTCATACTACATCTAATCCTGTGTTTCACAAACAAACTAAACATATTCAAACAGACTTTCGCTTGGTGAAAAGATATAGCAAAACTTAATCTCTACTTACACATGAAATCTAAAGATCAACTTAGAGATCATTTTACAAAAGCTCTAAATGCAACAAACTGAGCATGATCAATATCAATGCTACAGCATTAAGGGCAGTGTTACAAAATAAGCATTTAAATAATATTATATTTACTAGAAAGTGTAATTAATGTAGTGTTTTATAGAGATAAAGGTGTAAATGAACCAAGTCAGTTTGTAAACTGCTCAAATTTTATCTAAACTTTGATTCGGTAATAATCGAATCAAACTGTAAATCAAACCAGCTCAAACTGTAAATCAAGCCAAGCTCAAACTTTGACAAGCTTAAACTTTGAAATATTAAGCTCTTTAGACCTGCAAACCTAATCAAGCTTGGTTTAACTTTTAATATATTTTTAATTTACTTAAATATAAGCGAATTCCATATTGGTTAAAAAAAAATTATCAAAAGTTCGAATTTAATTGAACTAATCAAGTTAAACTCAAACTTATCATATATATTTTTTAATCAAGCTCGACCTCGAGCTTAAAATTTAAAACTCGGTCGAACTTAAGCTAAGCTCAAACTTTAAGTAACTTCAGTTTGAGTCCAATACTATATCAGTTCAACTCAATTCAATTACATACCTAGCTAGTGGTTGGTACGCCAATCGTTAAGAACACATTGTCTATATATATTACTCCTTATATATACAGAAAATATATGTTAATACACAATTATATTATATTTTTTCTACTCTTATATTTCTCTACAGCTAGAAACAAGCAACCTCGAATGAAGTGGCTCTCTTTAATTTGGAATAAAGATGCAGCTCCAAGGCATGCCCTCATCTTATGGTTAGTTGTTCAAAAAAAACTACTAACTATGGACAAGCTGTATTGCTAGGGTATTATTGATACAAACTGCTACTATTTACGTCGAGATGGAGAAGAATTGCATGATCACTTATTCTTGAAATGTTCTTATGTGAGAAACTTATGGAAGAGTATTCAAGTTGCTACCAAATGGCATTGTCTCAAGCCTTCGGATTATTCCTGAATAGATGATTTTTTGAACAGTCTTGCAACCCGAAGATTGAAGGCCATTCACAAGAAAACTCTTGCTATTGGTTGCTACTTCTTGTGAAAAGAAAGAAGCATGAGTGATAGAACTAAAATACTGAAAATTCAGCAAAGAATATACAGGAATCAAAATCAAGACTCACATGAACTCTAAGCTTAGAACCCAAGTTATCAACTCAAAACAAAAGAAATCTAATCTAACTTCTTGGGGAAGTTTCTGGATCCCCTTCCTAACTGTCTTCTTGATATTTATACGTAACCATCCCCACTTAACTTGCCAACCCAGCAACACACTGGCTGCTATTTTATTCTAGGTTTGCCACATCAACAAGCACTTTATTGCAAGAATAACACTCCCTTATTTATGAACAAAAAGTCACCAATTATTTATATACAAAGACATACAACATACTCCTACCCTACTAGATTAGCACCAGCCCAACTCAAGTATGAATTATTAGGAGCTACAACCACCTTTGGTCTCCTAGAGTAGGCATAAGAAGAAAGCAACCCTATCCATCCATGTAGCATCATCGACTGACTCCCCTTGCCAATGAACAAGCAACTATGGTACATCCCTTCCATGCTGGCTATAAAATCAACAACCCAAAATACAAAAATGAACTATACTACTAAGCTGATCAGCAGTCCTCAATCGGATGGAAGCTTCAAAACTACAGGAGAAACACCCACTGATATTTTAACAAAGAAACATGGAATACCAGATGAATCCAGCAACCATCAGGAAGTTTTAGCTTATAAGCAATAGCCCCAATTCTTTCTAGAATCTGAAAAGGTCCATAGTGGCGTAGTTCCAACTTAGAAGTATGCTGCAATTGTAGCTTAACATTCAAAGCAGGATGGAGATGAAGATATACCCATTCAGGCACCGCAAAATCCAAACAATACTTATTTGCTTGCTGACAATTCCAAATTTGGGCGAACTCTTAAGCGGCGCTTCAAAAAAGCCAACACCTTATCTCTCTCATGCAAAGACTGCAATAAAACCTGATCAACAACCTCTTTAGGAATATAAGAAGGAAATGCCGGAGGCAAACAACCATAAACAATCTCAAAGGGAGTCACATAGACAGCAGAATGATAAGACGTATTACAAGAATATTCCACCCATGCCTCCCAATCAGCCCAAGTCTTTGGTTTGTCAAATGCAAAACAATGCAAATAGCATTCTAAACGACAATTCAACACCTCAACTCGCCCATCCAACTAAGGATGATAAGCAATACTATAATGAAGATGAATACCCAAAGATTTAAAAAGCTCGCTCCAAAATTTAATAATAAAAAGGGGATCACGATCACTTACTATTGTCCGAGAAGTACCATGCAACCGTATGATTTCTTCAATAAACAGATTAGCTACTGATCTAGCTGAATAGGTGTGTTTCAATAGGAGAAAATGACCATATTTGGACAAACGATTAACCACCACAAGTATTACATCATACCCCTTCAATTTGAGCATCCGTATGATGAAATCCATTGACAAATCTTCCCATATAGCTGCTGGAATTGGAAAAGGATTAAGTAATCCTGCTGGTGCTAGAGTTTGAGCTTTATTAGGTTGACATATAGCAGATGCAGCAACAAAAGCAGCAATGTTCTTATGCATTCCAAACCAAAACAAATTAGAGGACAGCTGTTTATAAGTACATAAGCAACCCCCATGTCCTCCGATTGGAGTAGAATGAAATTCTTGAAGAAATAAACTCACCCAACGAGAAGCAGCTGATATAACTCACTTCACATAGCCATATAAGGTATCGTTTTCAAGATGAAACCCCTTTCCAGCATCCTTTCCTTCATACAAAAGTTGAACTTTTGCTGCCAAACAAGAATCTAACAAGACATCAGCACCATGTCATCCAAGTCTTACCAAATGGGCCCTAAAAGTCATCTTGTATCTAGGATAAGGAATCCGCTGCCAAATTTGTAGAACCAGCTTTGTACTCAATATCAAAATCATATCCCAACAATTTAGAGAGCTATTTTTGTCAGTCCAGGGTCGTAATCCGCTGATGGAGAAGGTGTTTAAGGCTTCTTTGATTAATTTGGACCACAAATTTTCACCCTAATAAGTAAGGATGCCAATGTTAAGTAGCAAGCACCAAATACATAAACTCTCAATAAGTTGACTTAGCCAAATTCTTATCACTCAAGGCCTTACTATAATATGCAATAGGTCAATTGTGCTGCATTAAAACAGCCCCTAACCCACGCCTGGAAGCATCACACTCAATAATAAAAGGTTGAGTAAAATCAAGCATATTAAGCATCGGTGCATTCACCAAAGCCTTTTGCAACATTCGAAAGGCCAAAAGTGCTTCATTAATCCATTGAAAGCCATCCTTTTTCAACAAATACATCAAGGGCCAAGCAATTTTATCATAATCCTTAATAAACTTTCGATAATACCCAAACAAACCAAGAAACCTACGCACGGCTTTTTGAGAAGTTGGAATAGGCCAATTCAAAACACTCCTTGCCTTGTTAGAATCTATTCTAACTCCATCATAAGAAATGATATGACCTAAATATCTAACGAAGTAGCACTAAAAGAACACTTTTTTCCGATTTGCTTTGAAGTGATAAGAATGTAACAAAGACATAACTTCTCTTAAATGTGCCAAATGCTTGTCCAAATCTACACAAAAACCTAAAATGTCATCAAAAAATACAAGCATAAACTTCCATAAAAATGGCTGAAACAAATCATTTATAGTAAATTAAAAAGTAGCCAAAGCATTAATAAGGCCAAAAGGCATTACCAAAAGCTCATAATAACCGTAATGTGTTTAAAAAGCAGTCTTTGAAATATCATCCTCCAAAACTCAAATTTGATGACATCCAACTCATAAGTCAATTTTTGAGAAAATTTTAGCACCATTTAATTCATTCAAAAATTCATCAATCATTGGAACAGGGTACTTTTCTAATATCGTAGCTTCATCAAGTGCATGATAATCCACACAAAAGCACCATGATCTATCCTTCTTCTTTACTAAAATAACAGAGCTTGGAAAAGGACTTGAGCTTGGTCAAATAATCGCCGCCGTCAACGTTTCCTTAATAAGTTTTTCTATCTTGTTTTTTACACTTAAGCATAACAATAGGGCTTAACATTCATAGGGCCCCTCCCTCCTTAAGCAGAATTTGATGATCCATGGCACGATTAGAAGGTAAATTCTTAGGCTCATCAAAAGCAGCAGAAAATTCTTCTAACAAAGCCATCAATCTAGAATCATCAACCACAATGCACTTCTCCTTTTCACAACTTTGCAAATGCCAAATTGCACTTGCAAACTCATAATCCATTGTTTTACACAAAGACTTACAAGAAGCACAAGTATGATACGAAGAAAAATCACCATATAATATTTTCTCACTCTGCCATGAAGGAATTTTCATGATCATTTGCCTCCAATCAATTTTTACCTCCCCTAATGACTCCAACTAGGTTATGCCCAAGATCAAATCAACGCCCCCAAGCTCAAACACATAACAGACAATGGTAAAAATATGGCCACAAATAACATTCACATCAGCACATACACCATATGATTCAACAACATGACCATCACCCAATTTGATGATAAACATTGAAGTTTTGTCCACTAATAGCCCTAATTCAGTTATCAAAGTCTTGGAAATAAAGCTGTAGCTCGCAATGCCTATTAACTAAAATAGAAATATCACAATTTAGTAAGGTAACTCAAAATTTTCAAGTTTTTAGAGCATTTAAACCACTTAAGGCCAGCAATGAAAGCTGGAATTCATTGCAGCAACCATCTCTTTCCTCTACTTCATGCACAACTTTGGACACTCCTTCCACAGCCACCCAATCCTCATCTACAACATCAGAACTTTCTTCCAACACCAATATCCTTAATGATTTGTTAGGGCATCGATGACTAGCATTAAAAGGTTGATCACAACAAAAGCAAAGACCCTTTACTCTTTTACCAAGATTCTGAATGTAAGACAATTGTCTTTGGCCATGAGAGGATCAATTTGAATTAAGTACCTAATTGGAATTCGGAATAACACCTAACAAAGTACTTAACGACCTCAAGTCATTTACTTACGGTAGTTTCGACAAGGAATTCCAAACAACAACACTAACTACACCTCCATCCGGTGGCATGGAAGTTACAGCGACAGTGCTATTATGTGGTTGTGGATACGGAAGTAAATTGCGTACAACGAGTGTTTGAGAAAAAGTTCGACCCATAGATGACTCATTCTTCACATATTTAACATTTACGTGACTTCCAACATACGGTGACAAGAAAACCTCAACCTCAAACTTTCTTTCCATAGCAAAAGCCAAATCAATCACAACAGCCAGAGTAAATGGCTCTAAAGTTTGTACACACACTCTAATATCTTCTTACAGGCCGCTAAGAAAATATCCTAACACCTGCAACTTCATTACTTCAAGAGCTTATGATAGCAATGCCTCAAACTCATCAACATAACAGTCTACCATAGAAGACTATCAAAGAGTGGAAAGACTGATAAAAGGATTTCCAGATGTACTACGATTGAATCTTTTAAGCAAAGCCGTAATAAATTCATTCCAATTGAGTTTTGAATATCATTGCTTAAGAGATTTCAACCAATAAATAGTTCTTTTATGCATGCACAATGAAGCCAAGGCTACCTTCCTTTCATCTTGGGTTGCGTGGACTTTAAAATATTGCTCAATCACTGCAATCCAATTGACCAAATCATTTCCATCGAAAATAGATAAAGTGATCCAAGCTACACTGTTTTGGAATTCCTCATCAATTGTTAATTCATTTTGTTCAACTTCAAAAAAATTGCCGAAAGTCACAAATGTAGGGGACTAATCATGCGCTCTAAGCTTAGGACCAAAGGACTTTGCTGCATGAGCAATTCCTCCTCTATCATTCGAAACAAATTTGCCCTTCCAATCTCTTAAAACTTCTTTCAACATTTCTTGGATCGACACCACAATGATCTCCAAAGTTTATTGACTTCGTGCAATTCCACGTATTTCTACTTCGAAATTCTTCCAAGCTTGATCAACTGAAGAAAGCCACTGTTGTATTTCCAAGAGACCTCCTTGAATCTCCTCCACTCTTTTCTCCAATCCTTCCACTCAACTCTCCATTTGAGTCATTTCTCCCTCATGCATGTAAACTTCCCAGCAACAAAACCAAATTGATAGAACTAAAATACTAAAAATTCAGCAAAGAATATACAGGAATCAAAATCAAGACTCACCTAAGCTCTAAGCTTAGAACCTGACTTATCAACTCAGAACAAAAGAAATCTAATATAACTTCTTGAGGAAGTTTCTAGATCCATTTCCTAACTGTCTTCCTGATATTTATACGTAACCATACCCACTTAACTTGCCACCTCAGCCTCACACTTACTACTATTTTATTCTAAGCTTACCACATCAGCAAGCACTTTATTGCAAGAATAATACTCCCTTAATGAACAAACCTTAACCAATTATTTATATACAAAGACATGCAACATATTCCTACCCTACTAAATTAGTACCAGGCCAACTCAAGTATCAATTATTAGGAGCCACAATCACCTTCGATCTCTCAGAGTATACACAAGAAATAGGTTTTCTCACCCTAGTCGTATCAATGAGACCTATGGGAGAAGCAACAAATTCTTTTGAAGTTATCTTAAGGACTATTTCACATTTGTATTTTTTCATTTTACTCGGAGCACTCTAGTATCGTATGCCCATATATTCGAATTTTGAACTAAGTATCCCTTAGAGATGTAATCGAGACGAGTTTTCAGCAGGTACCATAAAACCCGAACCCGCCCTCGATTCCTTAAAATGATTCCCAAAACCGTGAAAAACCATATAAGGTTTTTTTTTCTAATATACCCATTCTCGCCATTGCAATGCCTAAAACCTAGCCTGCCCCACTCTAATCTGTTAATATGTCCCCATCTTTTTAGCTAAACGCAAACCAAAAAATGAAATAATAATAATTTAAAAAAAAAAAATTAACGGATACTATTGCTGTCATTGACGTCTAAGAAAAAGCAAGGGAAGTTACTATCAACACAGGGAGGTTTCAGCCTGAGCAAAGGGGTAAAAGAATTAATAAAACATTTGTATTATATAATAGCTCTTAGAACCTTATGTAAGAGTTTGATTAACACGCCTAAGAATTCAACAACTCCTTGAATCAAACTTTCACATCCATATCTTTGTTAGAAAATCACAAAGTAAAGGGAATTTACACAAACCTTAAAAAGCCTAAAGCTTTTGAGGAAATTTCATGAGATTGGCATAATCTACTTTGTTTTACCCTATGATGTTGCTCTTTTTTTCTTCTCATAAACAAGGTTATAGTAACAACTATAACTGGGTTTTACTTTCACATACACATTGAATGAGACGCACAGACCTAAAATGAGAGAGGGCCATGAAGAGAAGAGAGGGAAAAAGAGAGATTGAGAGTGGTGAGTTAAGAGAAAGAGAGGAACGAAGAAGAATATGGAAGGCAAGCATGATTAAAGACGTTAAGGTTTCAAAAGAGAGAGAGTATGAAGTCTAAGAAAGTCATGGCAAGAATGGATCTGTGAATTAGGAAGGGAAGGCCAAGGTTTGACTAAATTGAAATTTGAAATGTGCAATACTATATGGAGACAGGGCCAAGGGATTGGGTTCATCAATTCTTTTTCATTGTACAGTAAACATTAATAAAATTAACCTTATTCGAATCTTTTTTTTTTTTTTTTGGTCAGGTTGGTTTTTCCATCGTGTATTTTTTAAATCCTATAACCTAACCCTAAACCCTATCAGGTTTTAATTTATATTTCGAAATCCAACCTTAAACCCTATAGAATGGTTTTTATCAAGTAGAATAGGTTGGCTACCTTATTGCAACTAGCCCAATTACATTCCTAGTGCCTTTTTGTCTTTTGATACTTAATTTGACTGTGTAGGTTTCATTATGTGCTCTTTGTTGCACATCTCCCTAGCACATTTTGACATGAAATATATCTCACATTAACCAAAAAAAATCTAAAGCCTCTCATGCTAGACCATGTTTTCACTCTTTATCAAGCCCTCATGGCTTAGACCTTTTGATATCATAGGAATGCTTTATGCATCCTCACATTAGAGTCCAGCCCCGTGCTTTCTAATAGCTTAGCACTAGTTTGTTGGCAATTAGACATCGTATTCTTAGTGGTCAAAGTATACGGAGACCAAGACACTAAGAATGCATCAATGACCCATAGCCCCTAATCGAAGCAAGCACTCCACATCATAGCCTTTAAAGAGCAAGTGCTTGACAAGTGAGATACGGGCATTTTTTCCACAAGGAATCTCCTTGCTTCCTCAACCTGACAATTTCTGGATTCATGCCGCTTTTCCTCGATGCAATGTGGAGTCCGCACATAACCAATTCTTAGATCGTGTTTTGCATGTAGTAGGCACCATGGCCACAAAACCATTGACAAGCATATCTTTCATGATTATAACTATTTTTCCAATATTCATATACAGGTTTTTTTTCAATTAACAACCCTTGCTAAGTAGTTTGACAATTAGTTTCTCTAATCATATGATTTTCCTTAGTGATCTTACTTGTGTATGAACAGAGGAAAACATCCCCAAAGAGTAAACATGTGAATCTTCTCATTCCTCTTGAATTTTTTGAAAGAGAGAAATAGAAATTTTCATGCTCAAATAAGAGAATTAGAAAGAATTTCAAACACACAAGGTACCCAGCTATAAGTTATTTTTCTTGAGATGATATTTTGGTTCCTACAATGGTAGAAGCCTGGATTGGCATCATGTGCCCTACATTTCTTAATCCTCTTGACTAAGTTGTATTTTTTAACATCATAACAACATCATCCTAGTGCTATTAGATATTTGCCTCTTCCCTTCAGTAATTGGTGGATTATTAGGCAGACCAGGAAATACAGCCCAGGGCCAAAGATGAATTCATTCGGCAATTTGATGATGATGATGATGATGATGATGATGATGATGATGACGACGACAATGATGATGATGATGATAATGATAAAAATGATAAAACCTCAAACTTAAGTATGATGAAGGTATGAGGTATAAAAATGCCAGCAATACAAAGTTTTTGTGACCAATAAGGCACAGCAGTTATACATACATGAGAAAATGATATCTGAGTATAATAAGCAACACACCTTAAGGCACGAACCAAAGTCTGTGGGCTGCAAAAAGTTAAGACAAAAATGAATGTTGTCAGCTGATAATAAAATTATGTGGGTGAAAGGTTAAATAAGAACAGAAAAAATTATTACAGTATCAGAAGACAAGTGCATTAATCAACTAAGGAAATAACATGATGACATTGGTGTAGAACCTCCAAACACTTGTGTATGGAATTGATTAAAAGAAGCTTCTGCTAACAAGCGCTTATGCACTCATTAATACACTATAGAAAGAAACTGTTTTACTTTCCTAATAAGATTGTCTTACTTGTGAAATGTGTAATCCATATTATGAAAATTATGCAAACTTAACATGCACCTCCAACATTGTGTATGGATAGATATACTTGGGGGTACGGTAAGGGATGATAAGAAATAAAAGGAAATTTTAAATTTCCCATATTTCAAAAGACAATGGAAAGTTAAACAATGGATGAAAGTTTAAGTTATTATAAGTTATTCAAAAAATTAAGTTATCATGTGAAAACGGAGTAAATGTTAACATGGGGCATATAAACAAGAATCTCCAAATTTGGAGGCACTATGAATGAAAAGCTTGAAAATTCCAATGTTGCCCTTATCAAAGTTCAAGGAGATAATACATTCAACATGATATATCATATATGGACTTGTGCTTCACATTTCTTGTCATCCAAACATAAGAGCAATCCAATGACTTTCCAACCCTAAATATCCATTCCCCTCACTTTCATTGCTTTCACTTCCCATCTCTCTACTATTACCTATCCAAAACTACTTTAAGAAACTCTTTAACAAAACAAAACCATAGAGAGAGAGAGAGAGAGATCTTCCAAAAAAGTTCATGGCCTTACTTGGACGGCATTCAAAATTTGAGTGTCTTATCTTCGTTCTTTCTTTGTTTTTTCATTTAAGAAATGTTTTTATCTTTTTCCCTCGAATGTTTATCAAAC
This sequence comes from Lumnitzera racemosa, assembly GCA_024138005.1. Taxonomy (NCBI): domain Eukaryota; kingdom Viridiplantae; phylum Streptophyta; class Magnoliopsida; order Myrtales; family Combretaceae; genus Lumnitzera; species Lumnitzera racemosa. The sequence goes on from JAMXBC010000012.1 coordinate 278,581, forward strand.
TATAACCAAAATGTGATGCATATAAAGCACTTTTGTCCAGTGACATAAATATCAGTCTCACAATAGGATAAGTGGGTTTAGTTCCTCCTCCCAGCAAATCTAATATTTAGTGGTTGGCCAAAAAAGAAAAATATCAAAAGTTCAAGACACATATCTAATACATGAAAAACACAAACAACAAATTAGACATTCCAATATAACTGGTGAATGATATAATCCCTTCAAATAGAAGTAATTCATCCTAGTAAAAAAATGAAAAAGAAAAAGAAAAAGACTCAATTAATAATAAAAAATTATATGTATGATCAACTTATGACATAAAGAAATTAAGCCTCTTCACTCTTCAATTCAATTTAAATCTTGTTCCTCTTTCTCCCTTCACTATTATGCACTGTAAACATTTATGCATAACTTTGTTTAACATTAATCGACGAGTTCAAACTTGTCCAATACATAGACCTCAACTCACAAATTGTTAGATATAAGCCTTAACATGCCTATATTCAAAAGATTATAAAAATTTAGAGCATTTGTTTTGATATTTCCATAAATCAAGAATAAAACCAAAGACATCTTCCCTTCTACAACAACATTCAAGTCTTACTCCCCCTAGAAGGGGTTAGCTATTCTACTTGCTATTAGACTTGAGGGCAAAGCATATACTCATAATGCTTATCTATGTAATACTAATTGTAATTGTTATGTCTTTTTTTAGCTCCTCAATTCAATCCAAATAGTCTCTAAACTATTAAAAGGTACAATAAATGCAATTTGCACATGGTTATACCATCTAAATTATAATTCCGTCATTTTCTCATGGATGATTGTCACTCCAATTTTTTCTCTAATACATTTAGTTGTTATCTAATCCCCCCCAGCATATGTATGCATCTATCTTCACATTTCTATCTTCACAATGCTGCTCTTCTATTCATGTGCAACTACCTAGCATTATTGCACTCAATAACAATGTCACCCTTGCTATTGTTACTATGGGTATTAGTTATCATGATATAGTCTTTCTTATTAGCTGAGGTATTATTTGTCATTACTCCTTCGTTTGCAATTGGGATACATTTATTCCCCTAAAGGGTGGCACTATTATTGAGTGTATTTTTCCCTTAAAAGGTGGCACTGTTATTGAATGCATTTTTTAAACTACTAGAGCATTACCAATTTCATGGTTTTCTAGTAGATTTTAACTATAGGCTTTATGGAAATTTTACAATCACATAGATTACCTCATGTACCTCTCAATTCAAACCCCATTTGCATTCTACACGAACGTACATTGTCAAGGCATACTTAAAACACTCAATTAAGATATCTCATGCTTCCCTACATTCAAAGAGCACCTATATTCTTCTTCTCGCTAAACTTAAATTCCACATATTTTGTTGTTTGCCCCACTAAGTGAGAAACCTTTCAATGCTAAAGTTGTCGGCTGAGATGCAAGTTTCACCAAACTAATATTCTCTGCAAATATGCCATGCATCATCCCATGAATATTGTCAATGACTTAGCCCATGTCCAACATAAAAAGACAAAAGCTTCATTTGTAATGGCCTGTCTTTATGGGAAACATATTTTGCCTTCTGCTTGATTTTATTATTATAACTTTATTTTTCGATGTGTTATCTTGGCTTTGCCTTTATTTGGCTTTACTTAGAAAGTTCACTTTAAAGTTCTACTTTAGTATTGGTGGCTGTTTGCAACCTATAGCTACTTTTGCTTATGTGAATGTATTATATGCTTGTACTCATATTCTACCCCTTTGTGGAGAAGGATTCCTTCCTTCCAAGATCTCCTTTTCTTCCCCTTGGATATTCTCTTAATCATCAACCATACCTAACAATAGCACAAAAGTGCTTATACATGTACTGCTCACATAAACGACATGATCACCGGCATGATTCACCTAAACTACAGAAATATCCCAAAGGAACAGAGAACAACATTCAAAGAATAAGAAGACAACCAGAAGTCTCCAATCATCCTAATTACTCAAACCAAATCACCCTGCATGTCATCAATATCCAGTACTTCTACTATTTCTTCAAGCTCCTTGCTACTTTTGGTCCCTCCTTATGTATCCCTCATACCCAATGGGTTTTTTATTTCATTTCCTTCTCCTTCTTTATCCTTCAATCCCTCCTTCTGCTGCATCACATATAACCCCAGGCCCTAGAGTCTTCCCATCACAGACTATTTTTTCTCACAAGTTCAAAAGTCCATCTAACTTTTGTAGCTAAGGAAAAGTGGTTTTATAGATTGGGAGTAGAGAGGAATCACTGAATCTTATCTTTCTAGAACCCATTTTCCTTTATGCATATAATACATGGATAATATCTGGAAACTTTACAATTGTCACATTCAGTATGGAGGTTGCTACTCCCATAAAGAGCAATTCCAAACTACAAAAGAAAAGAAGTTTAGATGTTGAACTACGGCAGAAAAAAGAAAAAAAGTTGTTCCACCCACTAGAAAATACCTTGATTCTTGGTTTTTTTCCATCAATTCTCAGTTTCTTAAGCATTCATTTTATTGTTTTAATGCTGAATTCCCAATAATCTCCTCATGAGTAGAGATTGTAGCTGGTGCATCAAAAGAAGCCAAAAACACTACTAGGTCTTTGCCCCATTTAATCCAAAAGGAAAAATAAAATTAGACATGTACTGTCACTTCTTCAAACAGATGCAAATTGTAATATCCTGTCTTATTTTACACGATACATGCCAACATCATCAATCTTATGATCTAATTGTTAATGTCAAAGAGTAAACTCACAAGCAAAAGAATTAGAATGAGTTTTCACCCGTATTTTCTCTAGCTTATAACCATCCAAGAAAGACTGCTAGGTCAATTTATTTCGAGATACTCTAACACATCTTAATGTGATCACCAAAGTAAAAAATGACCACAATACCTATCAGAATGCCCACACATCACCACAGTTTGAGCCAAAAGTTTTGCTTACCTCTCTTTAGAGAGTTTGTAAAAATTGGAAATATGACACCATAATGTCTTCTCAAATGTCTCCCATGTGCGGTCAACATCTTCAAAATACTCTCTGGAATACCATGAAAGTAATGCTAAAATATTACAATCACAGCAACAGAGGCATCCACAGAAATATAGTTAAAGGAATGAAAATCATATACAAGAAACTGAAAGATAAAAGGGAGTGGTAACGCTGCTTTGAAAAGAAAATACAACCTTAGCCTGCCAACCTCTTCCTTATGAGATGCTGCAGCAGCTAATGCAAATCTCCGCTTTCCATCTAGAGCAGTCAACCTCTGAAACATATAACTACCAACATTGAAGAAACTAATCATATGTATAGTTATGAAATTGCCGAGAAAGGAATGGTGAAAGCTACTTAGTTAACAATTGGGTGTTCTGTCATTCAAAAGAGAACTGATCAATCCAAAGAAGCATGAGGAAAGACCATAACACTTACTTCATAAGTGTTAATGAGCTCCTTATCATCACTCAACGATTCTCTAGCCTCAGCTGCTTCAACCGAAATGGACATCATGCCCTCAACATCCTACATGAGACAGTCCACATGATAACTTAAATGATGTACAAATCCAAATGCTTAGGTAAAAAAGTCAGGTATCAACCAACACCCTTAAAATCCTTGTTCATCCAACTTGCAAAATTGTAATGTTATTTTTAGGACTTGCTAAGGAAAAAATGCTATTCTCAAGAAGTGCGAAGCACTCAAGATGAGAGCATGGCTTCTTAGATTTCCAACTCCACACCAAAATGCTTTGTAATAAATGGGGAAAAAAAGTACTTGTTTTAATTAATCTGATAATTGAATCATGGAATAATCTAACCAAGAATAACAGGTTTTCACAAATAAAGAAAAAGGGTAACTCACCTTAAGGGTTGTATTAAGGTTATTCCTTGCATTGCTAAGAAGCTTTATCTGGTCATGATTCTCAATCAATGTTTGACATTCTTGGCATAACCTGATAATGTGCAGACAATGATAAACACGCATAAATAAACTATCTTTAAATGATGATACTTTAAATTTCCTATAAACCGTTAGAGAACATGTCAACAGAAGGGAAAAAAAAAATGTCACACTTTTCTATGGAAAGGAAGTTATCGCGTAGCTGGCTTGTAGTTTTCTGTGATGAAGTGAGCGACTCAAGCCCAGCCTGTGCCTGCTCAACCTGTCGTGCACCATTTACACAAGCTCAATTAACAATTGCATGATCTTTGTCTCTCGAATCAAGGTGTGTTTGTTTTAGAGTTTGAAGTAATCTTTTTTTATATTTGTCAAGAAATGTCAATAGGTGTAAGTAAACCTTCCTGTCTTTGACGGCTGTATACCTTCTTATCTCTAATGAAATTACTGATTTATCAAAAAAAAAAAAAGTAATCTCAATAGGTCTCAGTTACTAGTGGCTATTAAAAATTGGGGGCAATGGTAGCAGTCACCAGACCATGGTAGTAATTAACTAGAGAGGAAAATATTAACGAAAAATGAGGAATATGATTTCATCATTAGAAAAATTGAAAATCTCTTCCTCACTTTCCATAACTATTTCACCATCTGACATTTCATCCAAAAATAAAATAAAATAACTATTTCACCATCATTGGTTGTTGAATAATTGAATTCACTCCAGCTAGCACAGCCACAAAATATCAATATGCTTTCTGACAACAGCAATGAAATTAGATGATCGCGAAGTTCAAATTACACAAATTTCCACGAAACATAACGGGCACACAGAAAGCATTGAATTGACCCGCTAAACACAAAAAGGAATTCAGACAATGTACCTGCTCTGCAACCATGGTGCTAAGTTGTGCATCATTTGCCTATCACACAATAATAACCGAATTTGCTCTTAGCGCACAATGAGATAAGGAAATCAACCGCGAACAATCGGTAGGCAAGGCCGGTCTCCTTCAAACCGAAATCAATTGAATAGAATTAATTAGGGCAAACAAAACCTGTTGGCGAGCGATGTAATCAGCTTTGATCGAAGCGATGGACTGCAAGAGCTCGGGAAGTGGCAAAAGCTTAGCGACTTCACGAACCGCGGCTTCCTTGGCCTCAACGCCCAGATCTTCGACCATCATTTTTTGTTTCGATCACTTTTTAACCGCCTATCGACGATTTCTGCAAATGATCACAACAATATACTACTGCCACAAAGTCACGTGAGATGCGAGTGATTGAGACGCAAGCACAAAATCGAAAATGGTAGATGAAAGTCGATCGGACGGAGATGAAGGTTGGCGGTTTTATCACGGATAGTAGCTGATTTGGCGTCCAGGTGGTAAAGTCAAGTCCAGGTGGTAAAGCTTGAATAATGTTTTCCACGGTTTCATACTATACTGAACACCCGATCTCAACGATAATAATTAGAGTTTTGTAACTAAATAGACTGTTTTTGAAAAAAATACTAAGAAAAATATCATCAAAATAGAGCGTATAAAAATAGATACCAGTATAAGCCAGCGTGGAATTTTTTAAAAAATTCTATAAGCCATACACCTTTAGTTAAATTAGTCAGCAAAGCACGCATGTAAGTGTTGGGTCGTAGATCATATACCTTTAGCACACTATAAGTATCCCTATAAGCAAAGTTTAGTTATCATTTTAATTTGAAGTCATTCAGATAGTGTTTAGTTGTATAATTTCATAGTATTGAATTAGATAAAAAACTCTATCTCATGTTTAATTTATAAATTTGTTTGATAACTAGATGAAAATTAAGTTAATGACCTAGATAAAATATCTAAATTATTATATCTGCACTATGGTTAAAAAATAAAATTTATTGAACAAAAGCAAAAAAAAAATATATTTCCAAAAATATCTCTTTATGTTATAATATTAAGTTAATGAACGTTATTTTTATTAAATATTACAAAAAATTGTTTGTTTTATAATATAAATAAATAATTTTTTAATATAAATTTTTTGTCAAATATTGTATAAACTAAATATAGTATAATAAATTTATACTATTCAGTCATCTTTATACTTGTTTTATCAAATTATCTTTATTCAATCCAATCTTTACAACCAAACACTACTTCAAACTCTCTCAACCTCTCTCATAGACATAAGGGAAGCATTATATGTTGCAAGCAACCCATGTGGATGCCCAACCACGATTTAGAGGAGTTGAGCATAACCCATTTTCAATTAGATCGAGTTTTCTTCGTTTCGTTCTCTTTTGACAACCACTTATACTTACTAGTAGGTTACTTTGCCCACTTTTCAAAGTCATAATTCACTCTCTATAAAATTGTTGAAATCTTATCACTCACTATCTTTAAATGGTTAGAATTTCAAATTTAAATTTTTCTTTTCAATCTTTTTAATTTTCTTTTTTTATTATAAACTTTATTATTATTATTATTATCACTTCTTCTTTAATTTTTTAAGTCTACATATGTTTTCTGTTTTTTCCATTTTTACAATATTCTTGCTTAAATATTATATCTAACATTGTGAATATATTTAATTAAATTAATTATTTAGATGAAAAGAATCACACCATAGGCTACCCTTAATAAAAAAACGAATGGTCACTAACAAATAATTTTTTTGTAAACTTTTGAAAACATTGAAAACTACAATAGAAAAAAGATAAAATTCGAGGATTCAACTAAGAGAAGTAGGAGAGTTTGATAACTAAACAAGTAATTTTCCCTTTTGAAATTATTCATACAAAGTATAAACGAGCATAAATTCTACTAAAGGGCATAAAAAGTGTGTATGCCTTTAGCTTTATTAAATCATGTAAATGCCATGAACTTACATAAGAAGGCATATATAATATATGTGTTTTTAGTACAATCACCTACATAACACAACACAAAACATCAATGGGCATCATCTAGGAAAAAAAAATGGAAAACCTACACTATACATATCCTCGACTTTTAACAAAAAAACACACAAAAATACATTCAATCAGTATTTAAAAACCATCAATGTAATCTAACACCAACCCATATCCTTAACTTCAAACACTGAGAAATGCATTTTTCCACCAAAACTTAAGAAGTCTCATATTCAACTTCCAACATCAACTAGAAAATATATTAAAATAAGACTTCAATAAAAATAAATATTGAATAAGTTCTTTAAAGTTCTTTTCTTTGCCAACAGATTGGAAACATGTAATGATGACAACTCTATCAAACCTTCCAACAGCAATTATGAAGAGTAATATTTGCTTTTGCTAGTTTAGATTAGAAGGAGGTTAGAGCAATTAGAAATGATAAAATCTTTGTAAAGTTATAAAAATAAATATGATATATTTCTTAGAATACAAAACTATAAAGAATTGAAATGGTAACGAACTGTATCATGAATGATTAATTAGTAATTAATGAGTATAGAAGCCAAAACCAACCTTTAATACTTTAGGATCAATATAGATGAACATATCCATTTTAGATTTATGAAAATAATTATCTCACTTTCATAAGCTTCGGTCTAATTCAAGAAAAAACGTAAAACATCATGTAGGCTTAGATTAAGAAAAATAGATAAATCACTCATATTTCAAAGAAAAACAAAAGGACATAGGTTAAATATTGAATCAAAAATTAGATTAATGACAAAGTCCTTGAAAATCAATATGCATAAACCAACATCATGTTTTTATTGGGATTCAAATGTGAAGATTACTTTAAATGAAATGTTCTACCAAGATACAATAAAAGTACAGGATTCAGTTTACCTTTCCTTCTCCAATTACAATTACACCTAGGAAAGGATCAGGCTCGACCCTTGAACCGCATCAGAACAGGCCCGGCGGTTCACTAAACCAGCTTAGACTCATGAGTCACAGGCTTAAACTGTAACTTGACCCGTCGAACTTGGCGAATTGGCATGGTTCAGTGTGTTACACTTGCCGAACTAATGTGTCCAAGCTTAGGTCAAAGGAACTAACGATTCAACCTACCAGTTCCAATCCAAAAATTAAAAAAGTAAAAAAAGAAAGTTTTTTATAAATTAAATTTAAGTATTCTCTCTAATTAAAATATAAAATAAAATAAAATATATATAATTACTTATATTTTAATGTTAAGATCAAGATCAAATAATATATATGAGTTTATAAAAAAAATTAAAACTTGAATATTTTAATGTTGGTAAAAATAGATAATTATGGTGTAAAATATATTACTTTAACTACCAAAAAAAATTTTCAACAAAAAAAAATCAAAAGAGTTTAAGGAATGAGATATTAAAAGTTTCATATATTCTTATCTAATTTTTGAAAGAGTTACTACTTTTAAAAATAATATATTTTAATAATTTATAAAAACATAAGTGTATTTATAATATAATACTATTAAAAGTTATAAGGAATATATTTATGCCATATATAAAATGACGAGTATATTATAAATATTAAATAGATGCTATTCTCTTTACAATATCAATCCAACTCCTATATAGATTATATTGTTTTCTTAAGTTTCCTTCAAAGTAATAAAGGAGTACAATGAGTATTGTTTGTCACCAATATAATCAATGTGGGACTTGATTACATTGGTAAGTTTTCCTTGAGATGTTGTTTATTAAAAATATGTTTATTTACTCGATTCACTAATTGTGAACACAAAGTAATAATTATGCATTATTAAAAATGCAAATTATTAATATCATACCAAACAATTAATAGGATATGAATCATTAATCTTAGTACCCAATAATTAATAGAGTGAAATAGTCAAAATTTTAAATTCTTTTGATTTATTTATAGTTTTTTTTTCAAATAAAAATAAAAAAATATTTTTTCCCAATTAAAAAAAAATTAAGCAGTTCATGGGCCAAAAACCAACCCATTAAACCATTAACCAAAGTGAATCGGCCTAAGCCAGGCTAGTCTTGGTTCAAGGGGGATTAGGCCCTTAACTTAGAGGGTCCAGGTCGAGTTTGACCCAACCCCAGGTTTAAAAGAGTGTCCTTCTATATGATTGCCTTATCAAATTCAACAAATAACATTTACATGCTATAAACTCATCTAACTCACCAAACCAACTTCTTACAAATCCTTGACAAATCATATACACTCCTTTTTAACCTAATCATTTTTTTTCTTACCTTGATTGGAGTGATTACAAACTAGAGAAAAACACATTTCTCTTAACCCTAAAGAACTCGTAACTATCTGATAGATAAGGAAAAAAATGCTAAAATATTTTCGTCGTTAACTAACTAACTCTTTTATACTCCTTTCACTTCTATATATCTATGCCTTGTAGCTACATCTCATTAGACCACTAATAAAAGAAACTATTAAATATACTATTTAACAAACTATATTCATAACTACATGCAACTCCTACATACATAACAAAACCAATGGAATGAATAAAATAGGATGAAAACTCATTACCGTTCCGAGGTTTGTTCTTGAGTGGCTATTAGAGGCAAGGAGGATAGAGATGTAATTGAGTTAGTGACTAGGTAAGTGAACCATGATAGTTGGGGGAGATAAACAATAGGGTTATGTGGATGAGTAACTAAGCAAAATCAGACAAACATTTAGTTTCTTGAGTTTTTCAAGAAAGGTGTATCTATGTCTAAGGTTTGTATGATTAACGTGCTTTAAGAAAGAAAGGAATGGATGGCTACAATGCTACTGAATGGTTATGTGTACATGATTAATAATCTAAGTGATCCAAAAGAAAAGTGGGTGGGGGGAAGGGTGTTGGTGTTTAGAGCACTCAAGAGAGTCATCTCTTTTTATCTCTAAATCTAAGAGTGGAATTCCACTCTTTCCTAAATCATTTAGGATTTCATATACAAATACTACAATAAGGTTTTCATTAGTTGGAAAGTAAGGGCTAGCTCTAATGCCAAAGGTTCGATAACATCACAAGTTTCAAGAAATTAACAAAGTTCCCTAAGGAGAAAATCTTTTACTACATTCCTAAGTTCTAAAATGTCAAAAACTAATTATAATTACTTATTAACTCATTAGCTAGTTATGCAAAAAAGAAAAAAAAGAAAAAAAAGACAGCTCCATCCATAGAAGATCCAAAGCAACTTGCATTATAGAGAATTCATACAAAAAAGTTTTAAGGGATAATATCATGATTACTCTTGATTAGAACTTTAGATGTCCAACTATACCTCCATTATTCCACTATAACTCTATTAGTCAAGTCAATCTAAATAGCCAATAAATTTTTGTCATATGTTTTTTACTTTTCACTTTAATTTCCTAGTTAACATTTAGTTTTTTCACTTAAGCATCTATGTAATTTTCCACATTGACTTAACTTAAATGAGTTATATCAGTTTAAAGAGAAAAAGAAAAGGTAAAATAACACTCACTATCTATAATAATAAAAGGAAGAGAAATCAAATCAACACATATCCCATCTAAATCAAAATAGTCAAAACCTTAACACTAAGCCATCACCCATTAGATGTATTTTAACACTAAGACAAAGAATACCAGATAAAATCATCGTTGTGAATTGGAATTGAATGAAGGACCACCTCCATCTAACATGTTTATTGCATTTTTAGTTTCCCATTTCAATTTACACTGTACATTTCTTCTTCCATCTCACAACATTCTTATCTCTTTCTCTATAAACACATATCAAGAGACCTCATATTCTAGTCAATGAAAAAGGTGGTGTCTTTTCACTGCTTCAGCATCTTCTTCTTCTTCTGGATATGCCTTTTTTAAGTTACAAGGTCAATTCTATTAGGTATTACAACATACTTAGTTATTATATCAATGTATAAAGCAATGGGTATCTAATCAGCTATACAGATATACTTACTTACGTATTGAAAGATTAAAGATGTTTTAACAAATTGAATTGGCTATGGATTAGTGTTAAGGTTTCGATTGTTTTGATTATAAATGGGATTATGAAGCCTTTTTTTTTTCTTCCCAGTTTTAAAATTAGTCTTTTTTAAACTAATCAATATTCAATCATACTTATTTAATAATGATCATCGATTAGGGTTTAAAGAAAAATGGTTTTTTAACTTTGAAAATATTTTTAGGGTCACTACCAAACCGGAGTTAGGAAAAAGACTTAAGTTATAATTAACTGAGTGTATTGATTATAATTTAGCTACTGATCTTTCGATAAAAATGATTTTTGTTAAAACAATTTTTTGAAAATTAAAAATGTAGATCCAAGGACCATTCTATTAAATCCTTTATAAGTACCGTTGAATTTCCAATTTTAAGCCTAATCCCTTAAAATCACCTTTCGATAATTATCCTAAAAAAAGCAAAATTTTATATTGTCAAGCTTGATTTTTCACCTTCTTTGTTCTTTTTATAAAATTAGGTTTTCTCTAAGCTGATCAATATTAAATCCTGCCCTTTTAATATTGATCCTCGACTAAGGTTGAAAAAAAAACCATTTTTTCAATTTAAAAAAAGATTGGAGTTGCCACTCGACTGGAGTTAGGGAAAAGGGTTAAATTACAATCAATTAGGTAAATTGATTATAACTTAGCTACCGATCTATCAATTAAAAAAAAAAAAACAATTTGTAAAGCAACGTTTTTTGAAAACTAAAGATTTACCTAAATTGGTACCACTTTTTAACTTTCCAAATTTAACTTCACTTTTCAAATATACCCTTTTTAATTTATAAAATAGCTAATTCTAGTACACACGACTAAATTGATCAATTTACATAAATATCTAAAAATAGAAAAACTAAAACTTCCACATTTTAAACCACCCCATACTTACGTACAAGTATCTACATACCCGTTATTCAGGATCAGACTATATAGTTCTTTTATAAAAACTTTAATGGGTGGTTTGATTTCAATTTTTGAAAAAGGGTCACATTTACATTTTTACCCAGTTCAATTTATTCAAGGAAATTCTTTTAAAGAGTTCTAATTAATGTTTTATTTTTGGAAACTCTAAAATAATCCTAATTTAGAAAAAAGGTCCATTTATTTTTAGAAAACTCAATTTTTCTAAGTGTGAAAATGATTTTTACTTACTAACCTATTTATTTATTTTTATTTTTATTATATTATCTTATTTATTTTATACTTATTCTATTTATTTATATTAAAATAAATAAATAGACTACTTCCTTCTTCTTTTTTGTTTTTCTTCTCTTTCTTTTTTCTCTTTCTCATTTATAACATTTACAAATAAAAAAACGAATAAAATTAAAAAGAAAAAAAACTGGGTCGGCTCGGATTAGCTTCAAATCGGCTCACTTTAGTTGGGATCGGCTTATTTCGACTTAGATCGGCTCATTTTGGCTTGAAGTTGGCCCGTGAAATTCGATGGTGGTGGTTTTTATCAAAAAAAAAAACATCGTAAAGAATACTATCTTAGAGAGAGAGGAACCGTAGTAGAAAGAGGAAACTTTGATTTTTGTTTTTTTTTAAAATGTTTTGAAGTTTTTGTTTTGTTTTGAAAATGAAGAGTAGATCTCTATTTATAGGTGTCATGGTTGAGTTGAAGATTGAAAAAATTAAATACAATATAATTTTTTTTTCCAATTTTGAATTGAATGAACTTGGACAATATGTGGTGCCAAATACATAGTTGCGTGTGTATGAATATGCTAGATTGTATCTACCACACTTAAAAGTGATTTGGTAAATGACATGGTAATGACGTGGCTCATGACGTGGCAATAAAGTAAGAAAAGAAAATAAAAAATACATTTTGCACTTTCCCTAGATTAAACCCAAGATCTCCAAGTTATATGCAATATTAAGTCCAAGTGCTTATTCAGCTGAGTTATTGGTTTTTCCTTATTTATACATGTAATTAATTACACATATGGACCAGGTCAGCTTGAATTAGATTCAAATTTAAGCTTAGACCTAACAACCTTTTATTTAAAACTATTGAAATTAAAATTATATTCTATTTAAACAACCTAAAAATTTATTATTTTCTAAATTCTCTATTTTTTCTATTTTCTTTTATTTTCTAAATTTCTTATTTTTTATTTTTTGGGGTTTTCTTTAATTTTCTAGTTTTTTTAAACTTTTTCTAATTTAGGACCTTATAACCTAATTTGAAAAATAAAAGGGGAGCAAAAATTAGATATTTACAAATATAATATCTTATAAATTAGCAATCAAGACATAAGCATATAAGTAATAGGACAAAGCCCTATCCTTGAGCTATTATAGTCAATAATTGATTTAGGGCATTCCAAAAAATAAACTGATTAAGCTAAAAGCTTACAAAAAATATGATAACCCTAATCAAGAAATTTCCATACGTTTGGAAATTCAAAATATAATAAGAATATAAAAAATAGAATCAAAATAATGAAAATTTACTCTATACGAAACCATAAAGTCAAATTTAAGGCAATTGCACCAAAATTTAAGGCTTTCAAAAAAAGTTATTCAATTGAATCCAAACTTTACCACTAAGTTAGAAAAGTTAGTTGAAATGACCCAGTAAGGTTAGATTTCAAAAATAACGATCCAAAATCCCAACTTTAGCAGTAGAAATGTGATTATTCAATATAGTATAAAAATAATCAAAACCTCTAAAATCAAGCTCAAAATGTGACTAGAATTTAGAGATAAGTTAATTAAGTAATAAAAGAAAATAATATAACATAATATACTATATGCATATACACTTTTTTTATGAGTATACCCGATATAAATAATAATTATACTCCCCCAAATTGCTTAATTACATATATTATATGTTGAATTCATGAAAATAACTAAGAAATATATCTTAAAAATAAAAAATACTTTAAGGATAAAATTATATGTGTACGAGGATACATTACTTGTGATATATACATAGGATATATGCTTGTATATTAATAAATAACTAAGTATTAATAAAATATACTCAAAATACCTAAATAATTGCAAATCTTATCCAAAAAGATTCAATTACGGTTAGGGATTGTTGGAATTCACCATGGCTTGGTGTGGAGGATTCAATTATGCTGAATCAAAAGGCAATCCACCATCGGAAGCCACCTCCTACTTGCAATTAATGGGGAAAAGTAAGGAAAAATAAAAAAAAAATGTAAGGAAGACAGCATTCGACCCAAATAGCAATAAAAAGGATTAAGGACATCAATTTGATTCTTTAGAAACTAGACATACTCAAAGGAAAATTTAGAAAAAATCGTAGGAAAATAGAAAAAAGCAGAGTAATTGCCGTGGTATATCAATTCCTAGGGCACCCTTTAATCTGCTGTTGACCCACTTCAACACCAAGGAAGACCCCCAGCATGTGGGCATTTCGACATACCCTTACTACCCCATGGCCACCGGAGCACCTAAGAACAACTAGATTAAAATTTTACTCTATTTTTCGATAATTTCTAAAAAATAGTAAATCCACCTAGAAAATTATGAAAAAATTTTAGTTAAGTTATTTCAAACATGCTTTCATGTGATATTTTTATTTTTGAAAAATCCATGATATTTAGTATACTTGCTTAAAAAAACTACCATTCATCTAAAATTTAATTTGCAAATAAATGTATTAAATAATGTTATTTATAGCTCAAAATTTTTGTGTAGAATGTATATGATATATAGATAATTGCTATGTAATCTCAATTTTAATTTGAAAATTTTTAATATTTATTGCATTTCTTGGCTTAAAAACTGGTTGAAATTGTGAAATAAATAGGAAAATATAAAATTAAATCATGAAATAGGCATATACTGATTTCTAGTGAATAATAATAATAATGTTGAGAGAGGTTGAAATCAATTTGGTGTAAAAAAGATCAAAATTGAGTGATTTAGGATAATTCATGTGTAAAATCATAAATACAAATATATAAGCGATAGATTGAAAACTTAAAACCAAGTAATAGCTAAGTTCTTCATATTTTTAGGAATCTAGAGAAATTTTCAGAGAATTATTTAGTGACCCAAACTATTTATTACGAATTTACGTAGTAAAATAACTTAAATTAAAAATTGGGACGTATTTTTAGTAATAATAGGTTAAAATATAATAAATAGTTGAATAAAATCTATGTATAGGTATACCGATTATATTAGATAAAAGTGTATTTTTAATATAATTAATGATATTTTATTAACCGAGATACGTTATCTATGTATTAGGTTAAATAATACTTATATTATAACATTATAATGACAAATTAAGTAAAACACAGTTTAATAACATAAATTATGTATAATATGATAATATTTATATAGATATGTATAGCTATATTAAAGCTCAAACTACTGGTTAAAAGTCGTCGCTACAAATAGGATACGTAAATCCATTCGTTAGGTCTGTACGAATCTAACGACACTAATTTTATTAAAATTAGACAATCTTAAATAATATAACCTATAACTCTATAATATTATAGAATGTGCGTATTACAGTAACTCTACCGGAATTGAAACGTAATTAAATCAATTAAAAGCACGTTTCGATACAATCGAAACGATATATAATACGTAACAGTATAAATTATATATATTATCAATAATTAATAACTTAACTCAATATATATATATAATAACAAAACTATATATTATTGTGATAATATATTAATATTATATAACCATTTTAGATAAAAACTCTAATGTTTTTGTAACTGTTATGAAAACTAAATTTAGATTTTGTGTATATAGGATTGCCCAGTGATCAGACTATTGACAACCTAAGTCTTCCATAGTGAACTTCTGAACAAGTAAGTAAAATCAATACTTTATAGCATTTTAGGATGTTATTTTAAAATATCTAGGGGCTTTGGTATATATTGGCTTATGATTATAGTTAGTTATTTGTTCGTATGTAGCATTTGTAGTTGAGTCTCGATTTGCTATGATGAGAATTGAGCTTTATGTTATGGTTGTTTCATAAATATTTTACTTGAATTATTTGAACTTCGTTAATTATCTTAAAAATGAACTAACTTAAACTCAGTTCAGCATCTAACTTGATATACATCGCAACCTACAACGAGTAACAACTAAGATTCCCAGGCTAAACATAGACTTTCTTCGATGAGGATAGCTGAAATGATCATTTCTCCACCCTTAGCCGAACTAAGTGGTAGGAGAGGAGGTTGCGGTAAGGTTGAGAGCCGTGATTCAAAGGCAGTCACAAGAGGAGGGTATTCTCCATTGCATAAGCTCTAATTTTCTCTCAATTCGCAAGTGTGTGACGTCAATCTCCTTAACTGGAATTAGAGTAAGTGAATTTTCTCTAATCTTACAACGGACTGAATAACGTCGTATGATGACATTTGCTTGTATATGCACTGTGTCACGCCCCGAAGCAGTAGAGTCGTAACAGACCCGTCGTGTAAACCATTCTAAGATAATTGGCCTTACAACCGCTATCTTAAACCCAATCTACACAAGCCATCCATGACTAACCCGCTTTGAAGTAAACAGTTTGTAATTTAAATAAATTGTTTACCTAAGAAAGTGAGAAAATATATAGATACACTAAAATTCAATTATTCCAATTAACGTTTATAATATTTCACCATAATATATTTCCTAGTTTTTAAATTATTTAGAAATGAAAAATTATAAAATAAAAGCTTAGACCTTAAAGATATATGTTTATTCTTCAAATATTTTTCCTCACTCCCCAGGATCCAGCAGTTGCTAGCTTCAAAGTAGTTGTAAGCCGCTTTTTAGCTAGCACCTACAGGACGTCTATAGGGATATGAGCAATCACAGCTTAGTAAGTTATGATAGAGGACTTAAAACTATACCATAAACATAACAAGGTTATTAGTCAACTTATTAGATGCAATGTATGTTCAAGCAAATGCCATCGCACGACGTTGTTCAACCCATTGTGAGATTAGAGAAATTGCGCTCGCTCTAATCTGCTGTTAATGTAACAGCTCATGACCAAACCTAGGCTTGTGCAATTGAGACACCGCTCCTCCCGCGATTACCTTCGAAGCATTGACTTCACCCTCACTGTGACCTCCTCTCCTATCACTTAGTTCGACTAAAGATGAAGAACGGACCATTATGCAATCCTGCGCTATCCCTTTCGAAGGGGTCGGTATTTAGCCGAAGAATACTAAGTTCCCCTAATGGGTTGCCATGTAGGTCAGATTATGATTATAGGTCGTATATTTGATTAGGTCCAGTTTAGGGTGATCAATCACTTCATACAAATCATACAATATAAGCCAGAACAACAAACAGAATCACAACATCACTCATAATCAAGCATATGCACACAACCAACTATATAATAACCAAGTATAATCTCAAGCCCCCAAAATATAGCAACATATTAATCCCAACTTACCTAGACTCCTCGCTCACTCACTCGAGGTTCAGCTCACTCACTCGAGGTTCAACTCACTCAGACCATCACCGATCATCTCTATAACACAAACGTAATTTCAATTTTCCATATAACTATTATAAGTTGGTTTTATCGTATAACGCTTATTGTTATGTTTTGTTTAAGGTTTAATATATCCAAGCCGCCTAAAGGATAGAAAGGTACTAAACGAGAAGATTCCAACCCCCTATTAGCAGACTAGGAAGTAACCAAACTGTTCTGAGCAAACTAGTGTAAACAGAATTGAGTAAGGTTGTCGAGATCCGACCCATTCCAACCACCCGAGCCAAGGAGAAGGAACTCCCAAGGAAGTTTGAGAAAAGCCAAAGTTCAAGGAGGAAGATAAGTGAGATCAAGTGTTTTAAATGCTAAGGATTTGGACACATGGCTACTCAGTATCTAAATAAGCGAATGATGGTGATCTGAGGCAAGGTACTGATTTTGAGGTTAACAATACTGATGAAGAAGTAGAGGAGATGAAAGAGGATGAACAAGCTAAGATGTTCGATGAGGAAGTCATCTATAAAGAGGAAGGCAACTTCATGCCGACCACTCTAGAGTTGAGGAGGACAATGAGTGTCAATCCTATACCCAAAGATGAATAGAGAAAAAATCTCCTCCATATTGGATACAAGGTGAACGACTTGTTTTGTGTGCTGATTGTCGACAGTGGGAGCTACACCAATGCAACCTTTGCATTTATGATCCAGTAACTAAAATTGCCGACAATAACCCGCGCGAAACCTTACAAACTTAATTGGCTTAGTGATAAAGGGGCTCTACAAGTGAGCAAACAGGTGTTTATATCGATCTGCATTGGTAGGTATTGAGATGACGTGCTCTATGATGTGTTGCCCATGAGTGCATCCCACATTCTTCTTGGATGATCATGGATGTTTAATCGAGCAGTTATGTATGACAACAGGAAGAATACATGTTCTGTGAAGCATGAAGGAAGAAGGTTGAAATTAAGTCCCATAACTGCTGAGCATGTGAAAGTCATGCAGTCCTAGCTTAGCCGAACCCTGAGGAAAGAAACTTTAGTATTGACCCGAGTCAAACTGAAAAGAGAAATGGAGTTAGAGGGATCGACCTATCTACTTATCAAGAGGCTTCTAGAGATGAGACTCGAGGAGGAAGAGCTATCGACTAAAGTAAAAACGCTACTAAATAAATTTGCCGATCTATTTACGGAAGAGCTATCGAACGGTTTACCCCTAAACTGAGGCATTGAACATGCGATCAACCTACAGCTAGGAGTCGCAAAGCTAAGCGAGCCTGCTTATAGGCTAAATCTTAAGCAGGCCGCTAAATTATAGAGGCAAGTTGTTGAGTTGATAAATAAGGGCTATGTGCGCGAATCCCTAAGCCCTTGCGTTGTATTGGCCTTATTAGTGCTAAAGAAGGATGGTTCTTAGAGAATGTGCGTGGATAGTCGAGCAATCAATCAAATTACCATCAAGTACAAGTATTTCATATCCAGGCTTGATGACATGTTAATCAAATTGAGCGAAGCAAAAGTGTTCTCTAATGCGTAAAGGTGATGAGTGGAAGACCACATTCAAGACACAACATGGTTTGTACGAATAGCTTGTAATGTCATTTGGACTGTTCAATGCGCCAAGCATATTCATGCGACATATGAATCATATGCTCTGAGACTCAACCTAGAGACTCATTGAGAGCATCTCTGACAAGTGCTTGCAAAACTCTGAGTTGAATAGCTTTACGCCAATCTAAAGCAGTACAACTTTTGCTGTTCCAACGTAATGTTCTTGGGTTTTGTTGTAAGTGGAGGTAGCATTCAAGTTGATGAAGAGAAGATAAGAGCAATAATAGAATGGCTCGAGCCAACTTGTTCTGTCGATGTGAAAAGTTTCCATGGCCTGGCAGTATTCTATTGCTGATTTATAAAGAATTTTAATATGATTGTAGCGCTACTCACCGAACTCTTAAGGAAGAATGTTGAATTTAGAAGGGGTGAGAAAGAGAGAAGGAGTTTTGAGGATGTGTAGGAGAAGTTAACTATAGCCTCCATCTTAGCTCTGCCAAGCTTCGATAAGGTGTTTGAAGTAAAGTCTAATGCATCCGGACTAGGCATAGGTGTCGTGCTAACGCTAGAAGGCTGACCTATTGCTTACTTTAGTGAGAAAATTCGTGGAGCCACACTCAACAATTCCATCTACGACAAGGACTTCTACTCTTTAATCTGAGCCACAACAGTATGGCAACACTATCTACTGCCTAAGGAATTTATGATTTACATCGATCATAAATCCTTGAGATATTTAAAGAACCAATCGAAGTTGTCCTGGAGATAAGCCAGGTAGGTTAAGTTAATGGAGGGTTTTTCTTATGTCGTAAAATACAAGAATGGAAAGAACGATGTAATAGCCGATGCCCTATCGAGACAACGTACACTCTTGATCGAGCTATAAACGAGGCTACTTAGTTTTTCAATCATCAAGAATTTATATGCTAAGGACCCATACTTTGGTCCTATCTACGCCTGTTGTGAGGAATGACAGATACTGGATGACTATCATAAGAAGGATGGATACTTATTCAAGAAGAGAAGGCTATGTATTCTGACCTATTCCATACGAGAATTGCTAGTGCACAAGGCGCATGGAGGGGGATTGACAAGACACTTTAGCCAGCACCAAACTTATGAGGTACTATCCTCTAAATTCTTTTGGCAAAGGATGAAGAGAGATGTCCAACCGATGTTGGAAAAGTGTACAACTTGCCGAAAAGTAAAGAATTGAGCTGAGCCGAGCAAAGGCACTACCAACCCTTGCCAATCCTGACCCAACTATGGTTCAAGTTGAGTATGGACTTCATGTTAGGATTGCCGAGAACGTCCCAAGGGAAGAACTTCATCATAGTGGTTGTGGATCAATTTAGTAAGATGGCACATTTTGTGCCTTGTTCCAAAACTAACGATGCTTCAGTTTTTTTTTTTCTTTTTTTGTAGGAAGTAATCAAGCTGCATGGAATTCCTAGGACCATTGTTTCAAACTACGACCCTAAGTTCATTAGCTATATTTAGAGGACATTATAGAGGAGAATGGGAACCAACCTACTGTACAGCACATCCTGCTACCCACAAACCGATGGACAGACTGAACTTGTCAATAGAACCGTGGGAACTTTACTACGGGTTACTATCGGACAAAATACAGTCGACTGGGATTTGTGCCTACCAATCATTGAGTTTACCTACAACAAGACTACTTATAATGTAACAAGCATATCTCTATCAGTGGTCGCCTATGGGTTTAACCCCAAACTGCTATTGGACCAAGCACCCTGGTCGATGCTTGATGATGACCAGCCAGCCATCGAGAAAGTTGAGGCCAATAAAGCCATGCACCAGAAGGTTATAGAGTAACTAGGTCGAGCTAATATTAAGCTTGAGAAGTAAAGCTCAAGGTAGAGGAAGAGAGAATTTCAACCAAGCGATTTTGTCTGGATATACCTTAGTAAGGAACGATTCCCAAACTTAAGGAAAAGTAAATTGTCTCCCAGAGCCAACAGACCTTTCAAAGTTCTTAGAAAGATCAATCCTAATGCCTAATACCTATAGGATCGAATTAGTTGAAGGATATGGAGTCTTAGACTCTTTCAACATTGTCAGCCTCTAACCTTACACTCCCAAAGATGAGCAACCTGGACCCGAACCAAATTTGATCCTAAATCTCAAATAACTTAAAGATGATGATAGGGATTAAGTACTGATTACAAGCTTTTGAGCTTGAAGGCTTTCGCAAGCGGTCCACTAAGTTATCCAAAGTGAGTTAAGCGCTGAAGAGCAGTGCTTACCCCAGTCCAATCTACCGAGCTACTTTGCTCTCTAAGCTATCCAAAGTATTGTCGAGGTGACCAGCCAATATACCGAATTAAACCTTCTGCTATGCACTAGTTTAAGTGCCAAATTTGAATACAATAATCTCTATGGTACTGAGGCCGAGTTGATAACTATCAAGAGCCAACCATCCCTTACTCACCCTCGACTATTATTTATTTTTCAGGCCATCTTACGATTTGGACCCATCCTTTCAATTACACATGATATTGGGTTCATGTGTTCATCCACGATTCTGTATCAACCTAATTGTGCCCTTCTAGGCTCACTAACTTAGGTGGGAGTGTCTCTTAGGAACTAGCAGCCCTAAGTTGGAATTAAAATGGAGAACCTGATTTTTCCCTTCTTGGGTTCATTAACCTAGTTAGGAATGTCTCTTAAGGACCAACAACCCTAAACTGGAATCAATCTGAAAAACATGGTTATACCATTCTGAGCACACTAATGTAAGTAGGAGCATCTCTTAAGGACTAGCAGTCTTAAGTTAGAACTGATATAGAGAACTTGGTTATGCCCTTCTGGGTTCACTAATCTAAGAGGGAGCATCTCTCAGGGAATAACAACTTTAAGTTGGAATTGATATGGAGAATCTGATTGTACCCTTTTGAGCTCATTGACCTAGGTAAAAGCATCCCTTAAAGACTAGCAGCCCTAAGTTGGAATTGATTTGGTGAACTTGGTTGTGCCCTTCTGGGCTTACTAACCTGGGCAGAAGTGTCTTGCGAGGACTAGTAGCCCTAAGTTGGAATCGATTTAGAGAACTTGGTTATGCTCTTCTTGGTATACTAACCTAGGTAGGAGCATCTTTCGAGGACTATATATGGAGAACTTAATTGTGCCCTTCTAGGCTCACTGATCTAGGCAGAAGCGTTTCTTTGGAACTAGTAGCCCTACGTTGGAATTGATATGGAGAACCTGGTTATACCCTTCTAGGCTTACTAACCTAGGTAGGAGCGTCTTTCGTGAACTAGCAGCCTTAAGCTGGAATTAATCTAGAGAATCTGGTTATACTCTTCTAAGTTCACTAACCTAAGCGGGAGCATCTCTCGGAGAATAGCATCCTTATGTTGGAATTGATTTGGAGAACCTGGTTGTACCCTTCCAGGCTTACTAACCTAAGTGGAAATGTCTCTCAAGGACTAATGTAAGCCCTACAACCAGTCACTCAGGGTTTCTATCGGCTGAAAGATCCGATCGAGCCTAAATTATAAGTAAAGCTAGAAATATTAGTAAAATAATCTCGTAAGTTTGAATTTAAGAAAATAAGCAATAAAATAAAAGAATATAAAAATTCCAAATTTTAATTATATAACTCATTATATTGTAAACTATCAGAGTGGAGCAGCGGAAGCGTGGTAGGCCCATAACCTACAGGTCCTAGGATCAAAACCTGGCTCTAATATCAATTTAGAACCGTCACGCCTCGAAGCGGTAAAGTCGTAATAGTCACGCCATGTAAACCATTCTAAGATAGAAGTTGGCCTTACAACCGCTATCCTAAACCTGATCTACATAAGACATCCACGACTAACTCGCTTTAAAGTAAACAGTTTGTAATTTAAATAAATTATTTACTTGAAAGTAAGAAAAAATATATATATATACACTATAATTCAGTTATTACATTATTCAAAAATGAAAAATTCTAAAATAAAAGCTTAGACCTTAAAAATATATATTTGTTCTTCAAATATTTTTCCTCACTCCCTAGAATCCAATAGTTGCTAGCTTCAAAGTAGTTATATGTCGCTTCTTAGCCAGCACCTGCACTACGTCTATAGAGATGTGAGTAACCATAGCTCAGAAAGTTTGGATGGACGACTTAAAACTATACCATAAACATAACAAGGTTATCAATCAACTTATTAGGTGCAATGTATGTTCAAGCAAATGCCATCGCACGACGTTGTCTGGTCCGTCATGAGATCAGAGAAATTACGCCCGCTCTAATTTAAGTTGAGAAGTTGCCGTTAATGCAACAGCTCATGACCAAACCCAAGCTTGTTGATATCAGGCAAGTGCACCTATCAATTTTAATATAGCGGATATGAGTCTGAGTCGATCCCTCAGGAACTTCGAATACTAATTTTAACCTTAGATTTATTATCCTACTAAAAAATTGTGATATTGGGATGGGTTAAGTGAATTAAAAATACTAAAATTGACAAACTAAATTAATTATGAGACTTGATTAAGCAATTTAGAAAGCGATAAGACTAAAAACGACTTCAAGAATGCAAATAACGTATTTAGGAATTATTTCTCCTAGTATTTAACATGTGACCATTTAAAATATATCCAATTCAATTTCTATTATTCTTGACCGGAGGGATTCACAATTAAAGTTAACACTTTTCTCAAGCCTATTAACCCTAATCCTAAATTATTTACCGGAATCTCTTCACTTAGTAATATAATTTAGAATCACATTAATGTATGATGAATTCCCACTCAAAAGAACAACTTTCCGGAAGAAACATATATCTTATCTCTAAGTATATATGTAATTCTCTCCAATTATGTCAATATCTCATTATTCATGTGATTTTTCAATCATCATGCATAATATCATATATTGATACTCTAGAAATATCAATTAACAATTAAATAACATAATTGAATCAAGAAAAGATATAAACTTTATTGAAAATTATCAATCAATCCAATAATCACATATAACCCTAGGTTCCATAATCCTAAATATAAAAGTCTTAAGCTATCATAATGAAACTAAAAATGAATTGCAGCAAAATTAATAAATCAAACATGAAAAAACCCCTTTTGTTGATGATAAATCTCTTCAATCTTGAAGTTGAATATCGCTTTCGCCTTTTTCCTCTCTTTCTCCTTAAGTCTTTTCTCTTTTAAATTTCCAATCTTCTATGCGAAGCCTTAGTATGTCCTTTTATAATGTATTGAAAGGTTTCCATTTTCACCACTAAACATAGCCTGAGACACAGTCGTGTCCCCAGGTCGTGTAACTTTCTGACCTCAGCATATTTTCCTGGATGGACACAGCATGAGGGCACAACCGTGTCCCAAACTATGTAACTTACTTCATAACTTATTCATTTGAACTCCGAATTGAGTGAAACTTGATTCCTTTTCTTCATTTTCGATTTAAGAACATGTGCAAACCTTAAAATCAAAATTTTACTTAATTAAGTATCAATTTCTTTAAAGAAAACCAAAGATGTAAGGATAATACTATAAAATTACCATGTGAAATGTATTTAAAATACGAGTTATCACTTGTGCAATGGAAACATCGCTCCTCCCGTAACTATCTTCGAACCATTGACTTCACCTTCACCGCGACCTCTTCTCCTGTCACTTAGTTCGACTAAGGATGAAGAAGGGACTATTATGCAATTCTGCACTATCCCTTTTGAAGAGGTCAGTATTTGGCTGGAGAATCCTAGGTTTCCCCTAATGGGTTGCCATACAAGTCCGATTATGATTACAAGTCGTATATTTGATTAGGTTCAATTTAAGGTGATCAATCATTTCATACAATACAAGCCAGAACAACAAACGAAATCATTTCATCACTCATAATCAAGCACATGCACAAAACCAACTATCTAACAAGCACAACCAAGCATAATCTCAAGTATCCAAAATATAGCAACGTATTAATCCCAACTTACCTGAACTCCTCGCTCGCTCACTCACTCGAGGTCCAATTCGCTCAGGTTATCGCCGATCATCCCTATAACACAAACATGGTTTCAGTTTTTCACATAATTATTATAAGTTGGTTTTATCCTATAACGCTTATTGTTATGTTTTGTTTAGGGTTTAATATATCCAGTTATCTAGGTTCTCAAATCTTTTACAATTATTCTAGGTTTAGAGTTAAGTTTGGGTTCAGTTTCCGCGACGATTTCTAAATAAGGTTTTAATTCGATTTCTAAATACTGTTTTGCACCTGAATTCTAGAAATTCGTTTCAACTCATAATGTAAAATTAATTACATTACTTTCAGATATTCTAAATATCATCATTACCCCTAATTAGTATTTTATCTCATCTGATACACTTAAATTCATATTAGTGTACCGAATTTACTCCTGATGTAAGAAATTTTTACATTTTTCATATAATTACATAAATTTAATTTTTCTATCAGATTTATTATATATTTTTTATTTTTATCATAATATCAATTTTTATTATAATATCTTCTATTTATTATATTTCTAATAATTATGTATTATGTACTATTACTTATTATGTACATAATACACATATAATAATTTTATCACTCTAATTATCATCTCCTAACATCAATTATCATTTCAAAATATCTAAATTCATCCTAAATCAGATTTTACACTTAATTACTTTAATTTACAAAATCAACTTAAAATTTACTATTTTTCCCTATTACTTATTTACTATATAATTAACCTAATAATTACATCTAACACCCTAAATGCTAGAAGTATCATACTTCATCAGATTTCAACTTCCTAAAACATATAATTATTCACTAAATCAGTAATTAACCATTAAATTACTTAATTAACCATTAAATTACTTAATTAACCCTAAATTACCCATTTTATGCCTCATTTAAAGGCCTAAAAATTATCTAAAAATTTTAAAAATTAATTTTTGAAAACGGGTTTCATAGCACTATTCTATATCATCTAAGTAGTCTACACAAAAATTTTGGGCTTAAAACTACACTCTTAAGATCATTTATTTCTAAACCGAAACATGTTTGGTTTTGCATGATTTCTTAAAGACTATATATCACGGGACATATTTTCATCAAAATAATATTTTTTATAAAAAATACATACAAAAATATTTTAGAATAACAAAATTCATAATTTTCAAAGAATATTTACTATTTTTAAAAATCACACAAAATCAGGCTGGAAATTGAACTTATTGATTTAGGTCGCTCCGGCTACCGTTGGTGGCCATGGGTGTGTCGAACCACCTGGGCGCATGTGGTGGTGATGGCTGTCCACTCCCAACTGCTCGTCGGGTCTCGGTTCTCCTTACAAGCCCCAACTGCACAGTTTTCTTATTTCTTTTTTTACTCAAATTTTTTTCTTCCAATTTTGATGCTCTTAATTTTTTTCTGATTTCTAACTGTCCAAATGAGCTCTATGATTTTTTTCCCTATTTATAGAGCTTTATGGTAATTAATGTGCGTTAAATTGGACAAGACATTGCTTAAATCCCTTAATTTTTGGCTTTTATGTTACTCTAATTTAATTGGCTAATTTTTTTTCTTATTTTCCCCAATTGCCATGACCTAATTCTAGATCATTACTTATTTTTTCTTATTTTTTTTATTTTTATTAATTAATTATAATTTTTCTTTAATTATTTAGTATTATTTTAGCACATTACGTGTATTTTAAGTAATTATGCATATTTATACATACATATAAATTCATATGTAGTATAAATAAATATTCTTAAATATTATTTAAGTTATTTCATGATTTTTAGTATACATATAATTTATCTCTAACGATTCGTTAATTCTCGAAATGCATTTTATGCATTTTCAATAAATAACGAGTTATATATTTAAAATTTAGAATTTTTATATTCTTTTATTTTATTGCTTATTTTCTTAAATTCAAATTTATGGGATCATTTTACTAATATTTCTTACTTTACTTATAATTTAGGCTCGATTGGGTCTTTCAGCCGATCGAAACCCTGAGTGACTGGTTGTGGGGCTTACATTTCTACCCCTCTTTAAATAGTTTCGTCTTCGAAACTACTATATATCTATGTATTGCTTACATACTAAGATTGATAGTTTATATATTATTACTACTCTAAAAATCAAAGAAACCATAAGTAATGCTTTGTCTTCACTATATTAAGTTCTACTTTAGTTTCTAAGTGTAAACCTTCTTCTGGTCATATCCTTACCTATTCCGTGTCTCAACTTTTGAACTTCTGAACCCGATTATCCTATATTTTGGGGGGTTACTTCATAACCTTAAAACCCATCTTTCATTCTATTGAGCTATCTTCAAATGAAACTTCTATATAGCCTACTGATTAAGTTTTCAAATTACTTCTTGATTAACATTCTACTTTTTCTCTACATAGACATTTGCTTGATCTTTAAATTTTCCTTCCTTTACATTCCCTACCTTAGTATCAATTAGGGCTTATTTCGTCATCGTAGTTCTCTAATCGTATTGTAATATCTTATGACTTAGCTTTATGACCTCGCAAATTTTCTTATTAGTTTATTCTCCATTTATTCCTTGTTTGATTGTTTCTTAAGTTTTATTTATGATCATTAGCGATTCTAAATTCACTTCATATCATCACTTTTCCTCTCGTGCATAATCTTCCACTCAAAATGATTATACTACTGTCATAGCTTTTCATTTGTTCTTCATACAGCTTAACATAGGATCAACAGAAGCAAATTTGGCAAATCTCAACTCTTCTCCATCTCGGATTCAAATGAGATGGTTAACGACGACTTGACTCGACTTAAGAAGGATGAATATGAATTTTGACCGACAGACTTAGTAAAAGAGACAGTATTGAGAAGAACTGATTACTTGACAAAACATGACATAACAGAATACACTGATCAGATCGACATGACATGAGACTCAACAACAACAATTCGACAATTTCATATTTGCCATGTCCCCATTGGATTACCTATTGCAATTGCTAATATGAAATACATTGTAGCTTCATAGTTTCTTCGTATACTAGATTACCTCAACGGATTTTCCTCTAATCACCAATTCGATATTTTTAATATCCACCGAAATACCTTCTCCAAAGATAACGAGCTTAATAAAAATGTATTCTCTCATCCGAAAATCATATGTCTTCCATTTCAATATACTACTTATGATCACTCAACTTCAATAATGCTATCCACAGATACTTTGTATATCAAAATACTATTGACGGATACCACAATAAGCGTTTTCATATATAGTTGGCATGTATTTGTTTCTCTCAATTATGTGAATACAATTTATGCACTGATCTTATCTTGACATCATTCCAATCTAATATTAATCTAGAATTTGACAGTCACTCTTCTAACTCTTAAGGCCTTGTTTACAACATTCAATACAGAGCTTCAATTAGTGTTTACAACAAGTTATCAATCTAATTTAGGATGAATTTAGATATTTTGAAATAATAATTGATGTTGGAAGATGGTAATTAGAGTGATAAAAATATTAGATGTATATTATGTACATAATACACAATTATTAGAAATATAATAAATAGAAGATATTAGAATAAAAATTGATATTATGATAATAATGAAAATATACAATAAATCTGATAGAAAACTTAAATTTATGTAATTATATGAAAAATGTAAAAAATTTTCACATCAAGAGTAAATTCGATACACTAGTATGGATTTAAGTATACCAGGTGGAATAAAATACTAACCAGGAGTAATAATGATATTTAGGATATCTGAAAGTAATGTGATTAATTTCACATTATAAGTTGAAACGAATTTTTAGGGTTCGAATATAAAACAGTATTTAGAAATCGAACTAGAACCTAATTTAGAAATTGTCACGGAAACTGAACCTGGACCTAACCCCAAACCTAGAATAATTGTAAAAGATTTGAGAACCTAGATAACTGGATATATTAAACCCTAAACAAAACATAACAATAAGCGTTATAAAATAAAACCAACTTATGATAGTTATATGAAAAACTGAAACCACATTTGTGTTATAAGGATGATCGGCGATGACCTGAGCGAGTTGGACTTTGAGTGAGTGAACGAGAAGTCCAGGTAAGTTGAGATTAATACGTTGCTGTATTTTGGAAGCTTGAGATTATGCTTGGTTGTGCTTGTTAAATAGTTGGTTGTGTGTATATGCTTGATTATGAGTGGTGTTATGATTCCGTTTGTTGTTCTGGCTTGTATTGTATGATTTGTATGAAATGATTGATTACCTTAATTGGACTTAATTAAATATACAACCTGTAATCATAATCGGACCAGCATAGCAACCCATTAGGGGAAACCTAGGATTCTCCGGCCAAATACGGACCCTTTCAAAAGAAATAGCACAGGATTGCATAATAGTCCCTTCTTCATCCTTAGTCGAACTAAGTGACAAGAGAAGAGGTCGCGGTGAAGGTGAAGTTAATGGTTCGAAGATAGTCACGGGAGGAGCGATATCTCCATTGCACAAGCCTGGGTTTAGTCGTGAGCTGTTGCATTAACAACAACTCCTCAACCTGGATTAGAGTAGGCGCAATGTCTCTAATCTTACAACGGATCGGACAACGTCGTGCGATGGCATTTGCTTGAACATACATTGTACTTAATAAGTTAATTGATAACCTTGTTATGTTTATGGTATAGTTTTAAGTCCTCTATCCTAACTTACTGAACTGTGGTTGCTTACATCCCTATAGATGTCATGCAGATGCTAGCTAAAAAGCGGCTTACAACTACTTTGAAGCTAGCAACTGGTGGATCCTGAGGAATGAGAAAAAACATTTGAAGAACAAACATATATTTTTAAGGTCTAAGCTTTTATTTTATAATTTTTCAATTCTAAATAATGTAATGACTAGGAAATAGATTACAGTGAAATATTGTAAACGTTAATTCAAATAACTGAATTTTAGTAATGACTTTAAATATGCGTAATATGCTAAAAAAGATACTAAATAATTAAAGAAAATTCATAATTAATTAAGGAAAAATAAAGAAAAATAAGGAATGATCCAGAATTGGGTCATGGCAATTGGGGAAATTTAAAAAAAAATTAGCTAATTAAATTAGAGCAACACAAAAGCAAAGAATTAAGGGATTTAGGCAATGTCTTGTCCAATTTAATGCACATTAATTACCACAAAGCTCTATAAATAGGGAAAAAAATCACAGAGCTCATTTGGACAGTTAGAAATTAGATAAAAACTAGGAGCATCGAAATTGGAAGAAAAAAATTTGGGTAAAAAAAAAAGAAAACTGTACAATTAAGGCTTGTAAGGAGAACCCCGACCCGACAAGCAGTTGGGAGTGGATGGCCACCACCACCACATGGTGGTAGTAGTGCCCAGGTGGCCGACATACCCATGGCCACCGACGGTGGCCGGAGCCACTATAATTGGTGAGTTAGATTTCCAACCGGATTTTGTGTAATTTTGTAAAACGTGATTTCAGTTTTTCATATTACTATTATTGGTTCGTTTTATCCTATAACTCTTATT
This sequence comes from Lumnitzera racemosa, assembly GCA_024138005.1. NCBI lineage: Eukaryota > Viridiplantae > Streptophyta > Magnoliopsida > Myrtales > Combretaceae > Lumnitzera > Lumnitzera racemosa. Next base: position 308,980 of record JAMXBC010000012.1, read on the forward strand.
GTTATGTTTTGTTTAGGGTTTAATATACCTAATTATCTAGGTCTTAAGTCTTTTACAATTATTCTAGGTTTGGGGTTAGATTCGGGTTCGGTTTCTGCATTGATTTCTAAATTAGATTCGAGTTCGATTTCTAAGTACTATTTTATACCCGAACTCTTGAAACTTATTTTAACTCATGATGTGAAATTAATCACTTTACTTCTAAATATCCTAAATACCATAATTACCCTAAGTCAATATTTTATTATATCCAGTACACTTAAATCCTTAATACTGTACCAAATTTACTCCTGATGTAAGAAATTTTTACATGTTTCATAGAATGACATAAATTCAAGTTTCCTATCAGATTTATTGTATATTTTTATTATTATCATAATATCAATTTTTATTCTAATATTTTCTATTTATTATATTTCTAAAAATTATGTATTATTTTAGCACATTACACGTTTAAGCAATTATGCGTATTTTTACATACATGTAAATTCATATATAGTACAAATAAATATCCCTAAATATTATTTAGGTTATTTTATAATTTTTAGTATACATATAATTTATCTCTAGCGATTCGTTAATTATCGGAATGCATTTTACGCATTTTCGATAAATAACGAGTTATACACTTAAAATTTGGAATTTTTATATTCTTTTATTTTATTACTTATTTTCTTAAATTCAAACTTACGGGATCATTTTACTAATATTTCTAGCTTTACTTATAATTTAGGCTCGATCAAATCTTTCAGTCGATCAAAACCTTAAGTAACTGGTTGTGGAGCTTACATTACATAAGGTAGGTTGATTTGTAAAGAGGAATTTGTAAATATGAATAACCAATGTGCTAATATTGTATGAAAGTACTTACTAAACGCAAATACAATGTTAAAAAACCAATGTGCTAATATTGTATGGAAGTACTTACTAAGTCTTGTTGATAGTGCCCAAACTATCAAACCTTTTCTTAAAAAGTCCCATAAAAACCAACTAACTCATTCTTTGATCCTTTGTTGTCAACCCAACTGATTTGATACGGAACCTTTAGGACTTTGACAACTCTTTTAGAGAAATCACAGAAATTAACCTGATATAGAATGCTACCCATTGTTTTTGTCTTTCCAGAACTTTCATGAATCGAAGCCCTTATTCTTGACTAATAAATATTTGTTGTGAGGTGATTGCTTATCTGGATTTCACATTTCCCTGAAAAATATACAACCCCCCCTCCCCTAATCGAAGGGGATAAATCTATAATAAAGTATTTTAAAGAGTTTTGCCAATTGCCAATGTCCTAAATCTCACTTCCCAACTTCTATCGTGTTTTTAGTGTATGGGTTCAATTAAATGGAGTAAAGGGAGTTGAACCTTTTAACAGAGAGGGTGGTGATTTCAACGTCAACAACTGCTAAGGATACCAACTTTGCTTGCAGATAATAAAAATTAGACCATAATAATATTCAAAATGACTGGCATTTTCGTGTTTTGAGCAAAATTTTCCATTGACTTCTCATGGGTAGTACAACTTTACAGCATCGGTATTTACAGGGTCTTTCAATGTTGGACCATCCATTTGAGACAAAATTAAAACTCCTCTTAGTAATACTCACTTCATGACATAAGGGCCTTCGTAATTGGGAGCAAATTTTCCTTTAGAGTCTTATGCATTGGGGAGAGCTTTTCTTAACATCATATTACCCTTTTTGAAGTTTTGGGGTCGTACCCTTTTGTTGAAAGCACAAGCCATTCTTCGTTGATAAAACTAATTATGACATAAGGCTATAAATCTTCTCTCATCAATTAGATTCAATTACTCAATGCATTTCTTTACCTAATCAGCTTCGTCCAGTTGGGTCTCGATAGTACTATGAGAGATGGAATCTTAACCTATACTTATAACACTATTTTAGTGTTGTACACTAAAGAGTAAGGTATTGCCCCCCAATCAACATTTTGATGGAAGTTCGATAGGCCATAAGTGCAAATGGCAACATCTCTTACCAATCCTTATATGTAATAACCATTTTTTCAATAATTCTTTTGAGGTTTTTATTGGCTGCTTCAACTGCTCTATTCATTTGGGGTCGATAAGGAGTAAAGTTTATGTACATGATCCTAAATTGTCGGCACAACTCAATCATAAGCTTATTCTTGAGATTAGTGCCATTATTGGTGATGATTATTTCTGGAGCTCCATATCAAGCCAAGATATCTCTCTTGATAAACTTAAGTACGACCCCTTTAGTAACGCTCAAATAGGATGAGTCCTCAACCCATTTGCAAAAGTAGTCAAAATTATGAACCCCTATTAGGTGCTTTCGGAGTAATCGAGTTGATGATATCTATTCCCTACATCGAAAAAGGCTATGACGCCAAAAGTGTGTGTAATTCTTGAGGCAGAGCGTTTATTTTATTTGCATAAACTTGGTATAAGTGATAATGCTTGACAAGTTTGATGCAATCACTTTCCATTGTTCACCAATAATACCCTAACCTCATGATTTTCTTAGCCAGCATGTAACTATTCATGTAAGGGCCACACACTCCTTCATGTACTTCTTTTACTAACATCTCGACCTCCTTATTGTCTACATACCTTAAAAGTATACTATCAAAAGATCGCAGGTACAAAGTGAACTTGCTTATTAAGAATTGGGTAGCTAATCTCTCGATCATCCTTTCATCCTTTTTCTTAGCCTCTTTAGGGTATGTGCCTTATTGTAGGAACATTTTAATATCATGGTACCATGGCTTTTTGTCATTCATGCCCTCGATTGCTAAACAGAAGGTAGACTTGTCTTTAATTTCAATAGTGAAGAGCTGAATCTCGACTTCACCGGATATCTACATCATAGATGTTAGAGTGGCTAAGGCATCAGCAAATTGATTCTAAGTCATCAGTAAGTGATTAAAAGTAATTTCTTTGAATTTCTCTATCAATTCAGTCAAGTGCCGGTGATAAGGTATTAGTTTAGAATCTTTCGTCTTGTACTCTCTTGAGCTTGGGCGATAATGAGTAAAGAGTCCCCATACACTTTTAATTCTTGAATATCTTTATCTAAGGCTGTTTTGAGTCCTATGATGCATGCTTTGTACTCAGTGATATTATTGGTATATGGGAAAATGAGCCTTATAGCCATGGGGTACTGTATACCTTAAGGGGATATTAGTATCCAATTCTATACCCAGATACGTTAGCTACCCTATTGAAGAGCATCGTCCACTTTGGTGATTCATCATCTTTTCCTTTATTAGGACTTTCTTTGACTGTTAAGATATTTTTATCAGGAAAATTGACTTGTACCTCTTAAGGGTTATAATCAAAGGGGTTTTCTACTAGCTGATTTGCTAGAACTTACCCCTTGATTGAATTCTAGTTTACATACATAATGTCAAACTTTGATAGTAACATTTACCACTTTGAGATTTTGACAATTAGGGCTAGTTTATTCGCTAAGTACTTTAGGGGATTGTGTTGAGTCAGCAACTTAACCTAGTAGTAGAGTGTGTATTGTTTATGTAGACACCTAATTTTTGCCCCTTCGTAATCCTAATTTTTTATTTTATTTTTTACAAGAAAGGGTCTTAATTCAAAAATAAGAAAAATGAAATAAAAAATAAAAAATAATGAAAAATAATAATAATTGAAAAAATGATGAAAATAAAAAAAAATGAGAAAAGCAAAAAAAATTATATAAAGATTTTTATATTTTTTAGGAAGAAAATTATTTTAGAGTCAATCGTTTTAGTTTAGCTTAGTTTAAAAAAATTATTTTAGATAGTCGCGTGTTTTAAGTATAATTTAGTTTACTAAAAGTCAAGGCACAAGCCAATAGCCTAATGGATAAATATTGAAGTATTGGATTGAATTTAATTTGATGTATTGAGTTCAAGTCTCGCTAGACACCTATGTCTTTTATTTTTCTATCTTCTATAAAAAACAAGAAGAATAAACGGGATTCATATCTATTTAAAATCATTTGAATCTAGTTTGATTTTATTAAATTGGATTTGAATTAATTTGGATCTAGTTTGATAATTTAATTAGATACAATAGATATGATTTGATACGATCTTATTTAGCTTTTATAAATATAAAAAACTCCCAAAAAAAGAAGGAAGATCCTCTCTCGTCCGTCCAACAAAATCAGTCCTTATCGTACAGCAATACGGTCTGGACGACAACATCTAGCAAACGGCAACAACACCAGGCGGACAGCAGCACGACCAGGCGAATAGCAGCAACACCAGTTGAATCGCAACACGACCAAGTGAATAGCAGTACGGTTTGGACAACAACACCAAGTGAACAGCAGCACGGTTTAGACAGCAATGCCAGGTGAACAGCAGCACGTTCTACACAAAAATAATACAGCGTACGATTCTGCACTATCCTAACGCCATTGCATACGCATTCACCCTCACCACCGATAGCTAAGATGAACCGCGTTCCACAATCCTCCGCCACTTCATCTACGCAACTACAGTCGCAACTCCAACAACACTCCACGACCAAAGCTCCTTGCTACACACACATTCCAATCTGTACACCCGTACAGCTCCTATCAGCACTGACCATAGTTTACCTTCCTGCTGACAATCAAACAATACCAATCAGCACATGCATGTTCTTGCCATTGTTGTACAGTTAGTCTTCAAAATCAGGTTTGGTTATTTTTTTTATTTATCTTTTTATTATGATTTATTTATCTTATTTATTATGGTTTTATTTTTATTTTTATTATTATTATTAGTTCCTTAGTATAGGTACATATGAACATGCTAGTTTTAGGAGTTTTTAGTAGTATATGATCTTATTAATTTATAAATAGTTGTTAATGGTAAGTATTGGTATATATATATATATAGCTTAGGATTTTTTTTAAGATTAAGATTTTTAGAAATCCGCACATAGAAAATTATCTTTTTAGAAATAAAAATTAATTAAAAACAAATTTCTTACAAAAAAGATTATAGCGTTTTTGAGTTTTTTAATCATTTATGAGTTAGGGCCCTCTTATTTTTGTTGAATAAATTAAATTAATTAAAACGTAAATTCGTTCAGTTTTAAAATTAAAACAAATCAATACATTAAAGATTTTTTGGAAAGAACTACGATCATCTGATTCTGGATAGTGGGTACATAGGCACCTTCAAGGTGACGATAAAATATATAGAAACTTAGGTTCATTTTTTTCTCTCTTTTGATTTTATTTATTTATTTTTTAAATATTACAATTAGGAGAATAATCCTAATTTTGGTATATAGTTAGTAGTACTCGTTAGGGTTTAATAGGTTAGCTCTCGAACTCAGAACACTCTAGTTTTTCATTCAAATTGAAATCAAATACCAGTAGCTAAATCGTAATTAATCCATCTAATTAATTACGGTTTCTTTTCTTTTCCCGACTTCAGTCGGGTGGCGACTCCAAAAATTATTTTCAATAAAAAACCGAAATTTCTCAATTTCTTTAGTCGAGAATTAATATTAAATGGGTTAGGGTTTAGTATTAATCAGGAAATGAGAAATTAATTTTTAAATAAAAGAAATTGAAAAATCAGGCTCGACAGTCTAAGCCGATGCATTACCCAGACCAAAGCACAACATGTTCTTTTAATTTCTGAATATTTCTATTCCCCTTCAGTAAATTTCTTACTCAAGTAATATACAACCTGTTTTTTTCCTTCCTTATCTTTCTAGCCGAGCATAAACCTCATGGATTTCGATAATATCATTGAGTATAAAAATAAAAGCTTCTCATGTTTTGGAGCTACCAAAATTGGAGGGTTCATGAGGTACTTTTTGATTGTTGTAGAGGCTTGCTCACATTTTTTGTCCCAATTGATCTTGGCATTCTTTTACAATAACTTAAACAAGGGAAGACATTTATCTATGAGTTGAGATATGAACCAGGCTATGTAATTTAAATGGCCCAATAAGCCTATGATTTCTTCGAATGTACATGGAAGGGACAAGTCAACTATTGCCTGGACTTTATCAAGGTACACTTCAATGCCCCTTTGATTGATTATAAAACCCAATAATTTCCTTAAAGTCACTCGGAAGGTACGCTTCTCTGAGTTGAGCTTCAACTGGAATTTTCTCAATCTATTAAACAATCTCCTCAGATTATCCACCTGATTTTCTCTTTCGTTAGACTTTGTAATCATATCATCAACATATACTTCAATTTCTTTGTGCATCATGTCGTAAAAGATTGCAACCATGGCTCTTTGATAAGTTGTCCTGGCATTTTTTAGTCCGAAAGGTATTACTTTATAGCACAATGTGGCCTAAGTTGTGATAAATGTTGCCTTGGCTTTATCTTCTACGGACATTCGAATCTGATTATATTCGGAGAATCCATCCATGAACAAGAAAAGATGGTTTCCGGCTATGTTATCAACCAAGATGACAATATGAGACAAGGGCAAATTATCTTTAAGGGTTGCTTGGTTGAGGTATTGAAAATCTACGCTCACTCTGACTTTTCCGTTCTTCTTCATTACTAGCAAAATGTTAGCTACCCATTCGGGATAACCAGATACCTCGATGAAATCAATCTCTAGTAACTTTTTTACTTCTTTCTTAATTTTCAACAAGACATCTAGTTGGAACCTTCTTAGCTTTTGCTTTTTAAGTTTGACATCTTCTGTTATAGGTAAGTGGTGGACCACAATTGATGGATTTGATTTAGGCATATTTTCATAAGACCATGCAAATACATCTTGGTATTCAATAGTAATGCAGTCATTTTTGCCTTTTGTTCTTCTTTTAAATTCCCTCCAATTTTCAATGTTTTAAGGTTATCATTAGTCTCAACATTAACTATCCTGACGACTAACCTAGTAGAGCCAGAAGTGATATTAATATTTTCATCATCTATCTATGCGAGGTATCCATGGCCTTTATTCGAAGTATTAAATTTGGGGAAAAAATTATGTAAAGAAAAGAGTATAAGTAAGGAAGAAATGAAGATAAAAGAGATTGATTCTTATTTAAAGGAATTTCTTTTGAGTACAATACTGTAGAATAAAGGTAATTATTACAAAACTCTGTAAAATATTATACCATGATTCATCTGTTACCTTAGAGAAGACTTATTACTATTCATAGGAATGAAGAACTAATTATTCAGGTGCAGGAACTTATTAGATGGGCCAGTTGTTTTATCTTTGCTGGAGGTATCCTCTTTGGTAGGCTTTGAATTCTAGACATTGCCCCAGATGAAAGTTTCTAATAATGGTGGGAAGGTCATAGGGCGTGATATAACCTATCACTTCTTTTACTCTTAACTTGCATTTTTTTCCAACTCTTCCATCGGAGTCGGGATGTAACCTAGCCCATAGGTACCAAACTATCCTTCTTTAAATTTCAGCCTCTCATCTTTCTCCCAATCAATAATCATGCACATCTCTTCAAACATTTAAAGCCTAAAGTCCTCTTGCTCCTCGGTGCTAATATAGGGTATGGTCATTTCCTTATATATTTCATAATCCCGATCATATAGAATCGTTATGACTTAGTCATTAAAGATGAACTTAACCTTTTGATTAAATACTCAAAGGTATAACCCTTGCGAAATATATCCATGGTCTTCCTAATAACAGGTTAAAGGTCCTTGGGATGTCTAAGACTTGAAATCGAATGTTGAAAGTCTATGTACTAATATCAACCGGTAAGTCTATCTCCCCTATAATTTCTCTTCTAGACCCGTTAAAAGCCTTAATTGTCATCAAACTTAGCTTAATAACGGTTGTATCGATGCTTAATAGATCCAGGGTGGCAAGAAGGTAAACATTCAAGGATGATCCATTGTTAACGAGGACTCTTGCTGCAGTAATGTTGTTCACCTTCACTATTATGAAGAGAAGCTTGGTGTACTGGTTACCTTCTTAGCTTAGTTCCTCGGCAGAGAAAGAAATCTGATCCATAGTAAGGATATAGTTGGTGATAAACCCTATTTTTTTAATCGGTATTTCATGAGGGACTTTAACTTCTCTCAATGTTTTGAACAAAGCTTCCCAATCTAGTTCCGATGCCATCGATAAAGTCAAGAAGGATATTTGTGCTAGAATCTTAGCTAACTGATCCACTATTTTATACTCATTAGACTTGATTATTTTAGTAAAGGTAGAAAATCCTTCTTCATATTCAACTGGTTCATTGTTTGGCCTTTCCAGCATGGTTTTCTTTTTCAGGTCCTCCTTTAAGTCATAAATTCTACCAGAGGGGGTAATCCCTCCTACAAGTGAGCTTGATTACCCTTGATTTACTGCATGATAGTTGAGAGAGGCAATTTTATAATTTTCAGGGGTTAGAGGCACATGGAAGGTATACCTTCTAGTCTTTGGAGTTTGCTTTTTCTCTTGTTTATAGAATTTATAGACCCTAAGTTCTTGGTGATAATTGATCATGTTGATGATAGGCCCATGGTTAGGCAAGGGGTTGTTGTTAACATTTGAAGCAGGAGCCTCCACAAAGTCTAATTAGACTGTGCCTTTATCGATTAAATCCTAAATTTTATTTTTTAATCTCCAGCATAAGTTTGTTGAATGGCCCACTTACCCGAAATGATATTGACACCTTGTATTGGGATAAAAAAACCTAGGCCTGTAACTTTCATTAGGAGCCTCAGAATGGAGTAGATTATCCTTTCTTAGTTTTTTAAGTATCCCACTGAGAGGAACGAGTATTTTGGTGAACTACCTTAAGGCCTTATTGACTTACGGTTGGTTTTAAACTGTTGTTAAGTTGGCAAAGGATTTGCCCTGAAAGAAACCTAGGCATTAAATCTGGTATTTGAATTGACCATGCTGATAGTAACTCATCTGGGCTCGTTAGTGGTGGGTTTAGTAGAAGGTGATCTTTTATCTGATAGTTCTTATAACTTGTTGGAGGAGACGACACTTTTAATCTGATACCTTATTACTATTATTTCTATAAAACTAGAAGAGGCTTGCTCGATCAGGTGACAGAAATAGGGTTTCTTGATAGTATTGATAAAAGTCAAAGTTAGCTCTTTCTTAGTCATAGGGTAGATACCCTTACAGCTAAGGACCTTTACCTTTGGGTGTATTCTTTAAAAGATTCATTGTACCTCTTCCTCATGGCAACTAAATCCATCATGGTCAGTACCACTTCAACATTGAACCTATATTACTCATAAAACACCCTGGCCACCTTTTCCCATGTGTTTATCCAATTCAGGTCCAATTAGGCATACCAAGTCAAAGCAAGGCCCGTTAAGTTGTCTTCAAAAGTTTAGATCATGAGCTGGTCATATTGCACATACTCACCCATTTTGCGTATGTATAGCCTAGTCTATAGTTTAGGGCACCCAATTCCATTATACTTCTCAAAGTCAGGTACTTTAAACTTCTTTAGGAAGCTTCTATAGTCATAAGTAGAAAAATATGTTATACCAGCCTGCTCGAATTCATCATACCTTTCGAGCACTTTCATCTTCTCAGTCATTTATTGGGTCAATCGCCTTTCGAGTTCTTTCTATCTATCCTGATTAGCTTCATGCTTTGAGTTGATTGGAAACAAGTAAGTGTTTGGTTCAAAAGTTGGGTCGACTTTCGGATAGACCCCTTCTGTCTCAAAGGATTCAAAGGCTAGGTTGACTTTGGGGTAGGCTTCTTCTGCTTCGAGGGGTGGGGCTTTGGTATTCTTTCCATATTGAGCTTTAGAGTTTTCTTCACTTGATGGAGTTGTGAACTAAGCTTAGTTGATCAGCAATCTTCCCCACTGTTCACTCCAAAAAGCGAAACCTTAGCTTAGTGGGATCAATAACTTTGAAGTTGACACTGTTGTTATTAGTGTAAGTGTTTTCATTTTCTTAGTTAGCCATTCTGGTTTAAGAGCGGGTTTTGATAGGACTTCTTTGGAAGGTTTGACGCTTAGGAGTTATCTTAGTGACTTGGTTTAAGATTACTTCTCAACAAGTTAGCATATAAATATTTTTCAAATGAAATGAATGAAAAATGTGAATGTGAAAATGTATGGCACACGGATGCAGAGAAATAGAATTGATGAATAACCAATAAGATGGTCATTTTTATTGTTTTATAGCTTCCCGAGTTCTCTTTTACATTATTTGAAAGAAGAAAATACATTCAAGAAGAGTAATCTAATTTCTAAATGTTCTTCTAGCGCTCTGCAAGCATTCATTTTTTCTGCTTACTGGGCCCTGCTATTGCTTTCTTCCTCTTTTCTAGGCTAGGCTCTTCTATTTCTTCAAGTTCTTTGAGCCTTTTTTAAGTCATCTTCAATTGATGTTATAAGTCTCGGGAACATTGTCTTAATTCCCAAAAGAGATTCGTCCACATGTGCCGCTCTTCATAGATTACTTCTACACGGGCTTATACTTAGTCTATGTAGGTCTTAATTTTAAGATCTAGTTCAGCTAGTACGGGTTGGATGATCTCTAGTGCTCGATATTGGATCTCCCTTGCCTTATGTAGCTGATCATACAAAATTCTTTAGTAACCCTGTACTTGTCCACTTCTCCTAATCACTCTCTTAAATCGATGTTTAAGCTGACAGTTCTTGTTTCCTACAACTGTTTGATTGCTTGGAGTTTGGACATCTATTATGGTAGTGGAATTTAAAGGTCCTCATAATCCAAGGTCGTGATATCTAACAAAGACTTACAGACTATATCTTGGATACCTTTAAATTATCTAATCATATTGTTAAGGTAATAGCTTGTGCACAATTTCATCCCGATTAGAGGTATTGCTTGATAATTTTTGCAGACTAGGATTACCATTTTGAAGTTGCTCCATTTTGTTGTCCATAAAATATCAGTGACTTAGAAATTTCGCAATACTTCTACTCAGTAGCAAGTGGATTTTCTTTCTAGGAGATAAACCTTATCGACAAGAGAATCAATTAGATCAATCTTATGAGCAAATTCCTCTCAGATTAGATCAAGCCTATAATACTTCATATGGCTTACAATCTATACTGTTAATAATGTCATGCTGGTCTTTAGTGCACCATAATTCTTTTCTTTGAAAATGTTAAGGCTTTTGATTTGTTCTACAAAGAGGGTCAGGACATATGATTTACCTTTAATAAATTAGCCCACTAATTCAATAACCTTGAAATGGATGAAGAGCTTTCCATTAAGAAATAAGAGAGTCTCAAATGTAACTAGGATAAAGGCTTTTATTTTGTTTTGTCCCCAATATTTGAGATTACCACAAAAGATGCCTTGTTGGTTGGATGTAGGCTCAATGGCAACCCGATCTTATAAGTCTTCCAATTTGATGTTGTTCCCATTACAGCTTCTGAGGGCTTTGTTCACTTCAACCTTATGGATCCTTAAGAATCTTGAAAAGGCATTCACCAGGTTAACTTCCAAATTTGAGGTGTATATATTTTCCAAAAAGGGGGCTTAAAGTAACTGGGTATATTCTACAAATGTTGGACTAATCAGGCGAGACCCAACTCGAAAAGCCACTTCCTCGAGTTCCCAAAAATTGGTTCAGGCCCTAATTAAATTAATCTTTATTTTTACCCTAGGGAGTGATAAAATGGGCTTGATCTTGCTAATGATGGTCTCTTTTACCCTTAGATTAAAGCATTGAAACCATTGGTCCGAGATGGGCTTGGGGCTAATGGGCTTGCCAACGAACTTTTCCTTGAAGTGGATAGAATTGGATGAACAATCCATTTCCTAATCGGAATTACAAAAGAAAAAATATGTCATAAAATTGACCGACCATTATTTACAACAAACGAAACCTATTTACAACAAATCTATGTTTACAAGAGAAATTAAGGAAACTCCAGGTCATTGTATATTTTCATTCTCATCTTGCTTGATTATTTGTTGATTCCAGATATCGTGAATGCATAAAGGGTGGGTTCTACAGATCTTTATGCTTGTATAACTTAACTTGTTAAAAAATATTTTCATTAGTCATATCAAGCTTAACAAAAAAGTTGAGTTTATTTTTTATCCTCTTAGTTTTATAAATTAATATTCTTTAAACCGATCAATTTTAAACTCTACTAATTTAATACTAATTTCAAAGAAAATCAGCTTTTTAACTTTGAAAATATTTTTTGAGTGGCTACTTGACTGGAGTTGGAAAAAAGAGTTGAGTTATAATCAATTAAATGGATTGATTATAACTTAGCTGCTAATCTTTCGATGAAACCGATTTTTGTTAAAATGATTGTTTGAAAACTAAATATCTAAATTCGGTAGCTATCTTATTAAACCCTTTACGAGTACCATTGACTTTCCAATTTTAAGCCTAATCCCTTAAAATCACATTTCAACAATTATCCTAGAACAAAACGATATTTAATAATTGATTAATGAATAAATTAAAGTGGGGAAATGATTTTTTTTTTTTGTTTTTAACTATTGTTCCATAGGTGTCTATGTACTCGCTATTTGGGATTAGATATACATAGTCCTTTTTATTTGAAAACTTTAGGTAGGTGAGTCGATTTTAACTTCTGAAAAACTCGTCAGATTTACATTTCAGGTTAATTTAAGTTTATTTTTGAAAGAGAACACTAAAGGGTCCTAAAGTCTTTTTTTTTTTTGAAATTTCTAATTTAGTCTTGAAAAATGTCAATTTTGTTTTGTCCTTAAAAGAAAACTATTTTCTGGGTGATAAAACCCCATTTATTAATCTATTTTTTGTTATTTATTTATTTTTATTTTGTAGTCCTAAGTCTTAGTTGAAAAAAAAAATATGAATATGTCCCTTCTTCTTTGTTTTTCTTCTTCTTCTTCTTCTTCTTTTTTTTTTCTTACAAATGCATGAGTAAATAAATAAAAAATAAAACAGCAAATCGAGTCTGCTCGGTTTGGCTCGATCGGCTTAAGTCAGCTTCGATCAACTTGAGTTAACTTCAGTCGACTTGGATTGACTTGGAAAGTTAGACTGGAGTGTTGAATTTGGGGTTTTCGGGTATGAGGAATCCGATGGTGGTGGTGGTTTTCGTTGAAAACCATCGTGGAGGGTGCTATTGTAGAGAGAGAAAGGAATCATATTAGAGAGTGAAAGCTTCGATTTTGCTTACGTAGAGTGTTTCGAAGCTTTGTTGTATGTCATTATATGTTTCCCTGACCCTTATTTATACTAAACGAAGCTTGAATGAGCTTAAAAAGCTTATTAATGGAGAAAATGGTCATGAATGGGGATGTTAGATTTTTAGTTTTTTTTTTCATTTATGGAGCCAATTAAATGTCGAATTTTGATTGAACTTGGACGTAATTTAGGTCTCGATTCGAAGTATGCCAAGTGCATTATACGATTTCACCATTAATTCGATGAAATTGTGTAGTAAATGGGATAAAAAATGACTCTAAACTAAGCATACAAAGGAGGAAAACACTAAATGTTTGGAAAAAATCATGGAGAAGAAGAAATTGGGGGCACAGGTTACGCGCAAAACATGTACCACGTACAGGGCTTGTGCTACATGCTACACACGCGGTTAAAATAAAATTAACACGCCCCCTCCTTGCTTGCTGCACGTAAGGTCTTATGCCCTGCTTGGTTAAAAACAGACCGGATTTTATTAAAACCTGGTCCAACCTACTTACCCTCCCCCCTTTAATAATATATATATATATAATAAATAGATAAATAAATCAAAATAGATGTTCTAAATTCTCTATTTTTTGTAACCTTTTAAAATTTTCCATTTTTTGAATTTTTTTTTCTAAATTTTTATTATTATTAATATTGTATTTTCTTAATCTTCTATTTTTTTTTTATATTTTTTCCTAATTAAGACCTTTAAAGAAATAAATAAAATAAAGAGGGTAAAATGGAATGTCTATAGGGATATGTGTTGATTTGATTCTTTTATTATAGAGAATAAGTTGGTTCTTTTTTTATTTTTTTTTCTCTTTGAATTGATATAACTTATTTGAGTTAAGTTGATGTGGAAAAATTTTTCCTACATAGACGCTTAAGTGGAAAACTGAATGTTGATTAGGAAATTAAAAAAGTAAAAAATAAGTGTTAAACATTTATTAGCTATTTAGGCGAACTCGATTAATAGAGTTAGAGTGGGATAACTAAGGTATAGATGGAGACATGTAAGTTTTAATCAGGTATACAATTTGACAAGTTTAAACTTCAAGTATATAATTAAAAAAAAAAGCGCAAAGTTAATGTAGTGGCAGTGACATTGCTTAAAATTTTAATGCGTCCTCAGATTGCTCTTTGTCTTGCTACAGGGATGGAATAGTATGTTGTCTTATGTCAAAAAGGAAATTATGATAAAATCGATAACTTTTGCTATTTATACTTATTCCATGTCAATTTTTAAATTTCTTAAAAAATATAAGGTAGTAATGTATCTTCCTTAATTGCAAATTTCTGATGGGGAGATGATGGGAATTTAAGGAAAATTCCTTGGAGGAAATGGAGTGCTTTAATGACCCTTAAAAAATAAGGAGGGTTAAGATGTAAAGACCTTTAATGACGCTCTATTAAGAAAATTAGCTTGGATGATTATTTCAAATCTGGATGCATTAAGGGTTAAGATCCTAAAAGCCATTTATTTTCTTAAAGTTGATTTTCTTGAAACTAAGAAAGGGGGAAAGCATCTTAGTTGTGGCAAAGTGTGCTAGTCATAATAGATTTAATTCAATAAATGATAATTTGTTATGGCATGTTGGTGATGGCAAAAGAATTTATGTCTTTAAAGACATATGGGTTACAACATATTAGAATGAGAAACCAAGTTTTAACGATGCAGTTCATGGAGATTTTAATATGAAAGTGGCCTATTTGATTGATTAGGAAGCCAAGTCACGAGATATGATGAAACTTAACAACTTCTATAATGAAAGGACCATAAATGTTATTAGCCATATGCACCTTTCGAACTATTTGGCTCAAGACAAGATGTTTTGGCCTCATCATAAGAGCGAGGAGTACTAAGTTAAGTTTGGATATAAGACAATCATGATGTAGAATGCAAATGCTTCATCGTGCAATTCTTCATCTTCATATAATGTGGCACAGGCAACATCAAAATATATATGGGCTTTGGATTATTTTCCAAAATACAAACATTTGCTATGGCTAATCTATAATAAATATATCAGCACTAACTCAAATCTAGCTAAATGAAAGTGTTTGCAAGATGGAAGTTATTTGTTTTATGATTCTAAAGAAATAGTAGAGCATCTATTCTTGCTTTGTCAATGGACAAAACCAATATGGTTTGATTTGTTGACCATTAAGGTTAGTCAACCTCATTCTTACCCCAAGAAAAACACTTTCACTAGTAGTCACTTCCTAACAAAATATATGTATCCTGTTATAGAAGATATGCCACCACCTATACGTCATCATCTTGATGATAGAAGTACAAGTTACAACCAAGGATCATCGTCCATTTAGTGTGATCTCAAGAGTCTAACTTAACCAGCAAAATCCTTTGGGCAGCACTTTAGAAGAAGGAAAGAGCAAGAACAAAGAAAAAAAAGGAGAGACAAGACTGCATATCCCTGATCGCATATTGTCAACTTAGGTGCACACATTCTCTCTATCTCTATCTCCTTTAATTGTTGATATTGAATGTTTTCTCTTTCTCACAGCTCGTTCCACTTCCTGGAGCGTTAGAATGTATGCACTAGAGCCACCTTTGGTACACTCTTAGCTCAAATGTTCTCTTTTGCAAACCTATGCCCAACCTACCTAAATGAATAAAGCTTACGAGAATCTTCAACCATCAACATTTTGGTGCTATGGTTGTTACCATAAACACCAGGCATTATGCCTCACGTTAGAAATACTTAAAACATTAAAACCTTTCGAAAACAATCGCAAAACAACCTAAACACAAACCTATCTGGAACCTCTAAAGACCTCCTATAGACAAAATGGAGTTACTATAAGCCCCATAACTAACTATTCGAGATTTCGATCAGTTGAAAGACTCGATCCAGCCTAAATTATGAAGTAAAGCTAGAAATATCGATAAAATGATCCCGTAAGTTTGAATTTAAGAAAATAAGCAATAAAATAAAAGAATATAAAAATTTCAAATTTTAAGTATATAACTCGTTATTTATCGAAAATGCATAAAATGCATTTCGATAATTAACGAATCGCTTGAGATAAATTACATGTATACTAAAAATTATAAAATAACCTAAATAATATTTAGGAATATTTATTTGTATTGTATGCCCTAAAGCTAAGCCAAGTGACCGTAGGATTGAACTTAAAACACAAGATTTAGGGCAATCGGTTAAATGATTCGATCAAACCCAAATTATAAATTATTGAGAGAAGTATTAGTAAAAATGACCCCATAAACTTGAATTTAAGAAAATAAATAATAAAATAGGAGACTATAAAATTTTCAAATTTTAAGTATAATAGGTATTAATTACCGAAAATGCGAAAAGTGTCATGAAATAACTAATAAATTACTAGAGATAGATTATATGTATACTAAAAATTTTAGAATGACCAAAATAATAATTAGGAATGTTCACGTGTACACCACATGTATTTACGTGTAGATAAAAATACGCGTAATTACCTAAATTGGTCAAAAACTAAGTAAATACTTAAAGAAAATTATAAATTAATTATGGAAAAATTAGAAAAAAATCAGAAGGGAATAGAATGATCCAAATCAAGTCATAGCAGGTCAAGATCTATCAAATAAAAATTAACCAATTAAAATTAGACGACACAAAAGCTAAAAATTAAGGAAATTGGACAAAGTCATGTCTAATTAATGCATAATAATTACAAAAATCGTCTATAAATAGGAAAAAAATTTCCAAAACTCATTTGGACAGTCTAGAATGAGAGAAAAATAGAAAGACTCGAAAATTTGAGAGAAAATCCAGAAAACAAAAAAAAGAAAAGAAAAGAAA
This sequence comes from Lumnitzera racemosa, assembly GCA_024138005.1. Classification (NCBI taxonomy): domain Eukaryota; kingdom Viridiplantae; phylum Streptophyta; class Magnoliopsida; order Myrtales; family Combretaceae; genus Lumnitzera; species Lumnitzera racemosa. The sequence continues at coordinate 325,872 of JAMXBC010000012.1, forward strand.
AGAAAGCTGTGCAATTAGGGCCTTCAAAGGGAACCCACACCGGACGAGCAACTAAGAGTAGATGGCCACCACCACCACACGGTGGTGGCAGCACCCAAGTCGACCAACAAGGCTACGGCGGCCGGAGGTGGTCGGAGACACCCCGACCGGTGAGTTCCTCATTTACCCCGATTTTGAATAATTTCGTAAAATTAGTTATTTTACCCAGAAAATTATGGAATTTGTTATTATGAGGTTTTATTGTATGTAGATTTAGGAAAAAATAGTGATTTAGTTTAATCACGTCTGAAAATATAGGGTCCTTAACAAATTGTTTAAAATCGAGCATGATTAGAACGGAAAATAAATAAGCTTAGGAGTGTAGTTTGGAGCTCAATTTTTTTTTTCTGTAGGATGCTCATATGATATAGAACAGTGCTATGAAGCCATTTTTTAAAAAATTAATTTTCAAAAATTTTAAGTTAATTTTTAGCCCTAAAATGATGGAAAAATTGGGTGATTTCGGCTTAATTAAGTGATTAAGATGTTAATTACTGATTTAGATATTAATTATATGTTTAAGGATGTTAATCTCTGAGGTGGAACCCTAATCCTAGCCTTTGGAGTATTAAGGATAGTTAATTTAGGAAATTAGGTAATTAATATAAGAAATAAGTAATATGTGAAATTACAAATTATTAAATCTAAAAAAATTAGGGTTATTTAGATAATATTAGAGTAAAAATCAGAATAATATTAAATCTGAATTAAGATTTATTTTAAGTAATTATATAAAAAAGTAAGATTTTCTCACATCGGGGATAAATCCGATATCCTAATTAGGACTAGCATGTACTGAATAGCTTAGAATACTAAATTAAGATCCAATAGGATATTTGAATACTCGAGCTTAATATGATTAATTTCACATTAGGATTCAAACATATTTAGGACTTAGAAATCGAACTAGAACCTAATTTAAAAAAATTGATGCGAAAATCGAACCCGAACCTAACCCTAAATCTAGAATAATTGTCAAAGACTTAAGACCTAGATAATTAGGTATATTAAACCTTAAACAAAACATAACAATAAGCGTTATAGGATAAAATGAACTTATAATCATTATATGAAAACTAAAACCACGTTTGTGTTATAGGGATGATCAGCGATGGCCTGAGCAAGTCGAACCTCGAGTGAGTGAGCGAGGAGTCGAGGTAAGTTGGGATTAATACAATGCTGTATTTAGGGAGGCTTGAGATTATGCTTGATTGTGCTTGTTAGATAGTTGGATGTGTGCATGTGCTTGATTATGGGTGATGCTATGATTCTGTTTGTTGCTCTGGCATGTATTGTATGATTTGTATGAAATGATTAATCACCCTAAACTGAACTTAATAAAATATACAACTAGTAATTATAATCGGACATGCATGGCAACCCGTTAGGGGAACTTAAGACTCTTCGGCTAAATACTGACCCTTTCGAAAGGGATAGTGCAGGATTGCAATTGGTCCGTTCTTTATCCTTAACCGAACTAAGTGACAGGAGAGGAGGTCGCGGCGAGAGTGAAGTCAGTGGTTTAAAGGTAGTCGCGGGAGAAGCGAGGTCTCTATTGCACAAGCCTGGGTTTGGTCGTGAGCTGTTACATTAATGGTAACTCCTCAACCCGGATTAGAACGGGCGCAATCTCTCTAATCTCACAACGGGCCGGACAATGTCGTGCGATGGCATTTGCTTGCACATGCATTGCACCTAATAAGTTGATTAAAAACCTTGTTGTGTTTATGATATAGTTTTAAGTCCTCCATCCTAACTTACTGAGCTGTGGTTGCTCACATCCTTATAGATGTCGTGCAGGTGCTGGCTAAGAAGCGGCAACAACTACTCGGAAGTTAGCAACTATTGGATCTTGGGGAGTGAGGAAAAACATTGAAGAATCAACACATATTTTATTACTTTTCATTTTTGAATAATGTATAACTAGGAAATATGTTACGGAGAATTATTATAAACTTTAATTTCAATAATTGAATTATTGTGTATATATATATTTCCTCACTTTCTTAGGTAAATAATTTATTTAAATTATAAACTGTTTACTTTAAAGGGGGTTAGTCGTGGACGCCTCGTGTAGATCAGGTCTAAGATAGCGGTTGTAAGGTCAACTTTTATCTTAGGATGGTTTACACGGCGGGGCTGTTACGACTCTACTGCTTCGGGGCATGACAGCTACAAACCACAAAAGACGACCTTATCGCTCAATTGCAACAACAAATGACTAAAATGATGGCTAAGAGCAAACACCTCAATAAAAACCTATTGCTTTACAAAAGCATTTGCTTCAGAAGAGTAGCCAACTAAAGCATCACAAGGACTTATAGCCTAATTTGTGAGTCTCATCTTAGCATTGGGCACCTGTAGCCTCATGCAATGGCATACTTAAGGTCACATGCCAAATACTTTAAATTATAGTCTAAAAAGTCCCCTATAGACTTTAACTTAGGCAACATCAACGACATGATCAAAAAGATCCAATACACCAAGGAGTTTAGAGAAAATTTGATTCTTGAACTACTTAAAGTGTCATATTGGCCCACCCACAGCAACTCTTAACCTTATCAATTGGAGAAAGTTATTTAGCAATTTTTTAAAACATTTTTAAGTGCCATATTATTGTTACTTTGTAAAGAAATATTTCAAATATTTATTTAAGATTATTAAAAATGAAGAATCAATATATAATTATCAAACATAATTAAAAAAATTCTATTTATTATCATGGAAAAAAAATTGAAGGCCAATTGTTTGTTGAGGCCAACAACCAAAATTTGGCCACAGGAAGCTGTTGTCAATGGCATGTTTGCCTTTCAAACATTAAACAAATATATATATATATATATAGTTAAGCACCTTTGATCTTTTAGTCACCTTAAGTTGCTTAAGCTTTATAAAGAGATCAAGAGTGTTTAACACAGGAGTTTATATTAAGTTTCTTTGACAAAGTTGGCTAATAACGTCAGGAATTTCAAGTGTATAGGGTTTTAATTGGTAAGTTGCACATAGTGTTGAGCTAACATAAGAAGTCTTGTTTGCATGATGATTCAATCCATTATGATGGTTCTATTTTCGTTATGTTGTGTTTGTTGAATTTCATCTTACTAATAAATGCCTAAATTTTATTTAAATCATATATTTGATATAACATTCATGTAAATATATATTAGGTAACCAATAAACATGTGCACAAAACTATTGATTTAGTAATCTTTTATGTACTTATTTTTATCTTTTTGTAACTTTTAGTTATTTATTTAACCTCCCCAACTAACATTAAACCCTTAAAATCATTACCATTGATAACCCTTTCTTACAGTATTGGAGGAGTTTAACAACAATGAAGGAGGTAAAGATAATTTTTTTTAAAGTTATCAAGAAGCAGATATTTGTCTAAAAAGATTTAGGAGATGTATTTATAATTACAATATGTATCATACTACTACATTCGCCTAATAAAAACCAGCTCATACATTCAATATATTAGCAATATTTCATCTTTTTAACAACATAAATAAAAAATTTAGAATCAAATAATTTTTCAATACGAGCTTCTAAGACATCTTTTCTTGTTTATAGGATTAAAGTTAACGGGGTTCTTTTATTTGTTTTTGATGGATTACATACTTATATTATATATATATATATTAGTTTAGTAAATTAAGAAAAGAAAGGAAATAAAATAGTTATATATTAACGAGATAGACTGAGTTACTTTGATATAGTTATATGAAGACATATATCTAAGTGAAAAATGGCAACACATTTTTTTTTTAAAATGTACATTCTCATATGATTTAATGAAGTGATTTAATTTATTCATGTTAAAATTTGTATTCTATCATTGCATTTGATTTTTACACACATGATGCGAGTATATACCCAATGATAAGTCATAAATGCAATCATATCTTCTCATTTTTCTATTAAAAATATCTGTAAAGGGGGAAAATAATTACACCATCCCCTCTTAAGACATAAAAAGCTTGTAATTACTTGAATTAGGCTTTAGGAACATCATCACTTATAGATAATTCACTCACAATCATAAGCTAAAACCAATAATAATTATGACTAAATATTTGGTTTACAACTACTCGAAGCTTAACAAAACAAGCAAAAACCAAAGCTCATATTTTAACGACTATAGTAAGATAAGTATCATACCAAAATGTTGTATAAATGAAATACAACCTAAGAAGGAATGGAATTCACCTAAATAAAGATATTCATTTTAACAGTGCAACAACATCATGAGAAGGAATCAAATTCAATGTAAGAAAGTATAAGAATTTGACATATAAATACAATAAATTTGGCCAAACCAATCTACCATGAAAATCACATTGAGAGATTTTTGTTGAACATGTGATACATATTCAACTATTCTTCAAAAAAGAGAAAACTTAATAATGAAACATTACAAGAACGATTAAACATATTAACAACTATTACATAAACTACATTGCTGATTAAACTATTAAAAGAAAAAACACTTATTTTTCAAACTAGTGAAATTAAGGTTTCGGGTAGAAACAATAATGAGAGCTGATAATAACTAATTCAACTTGACTAATTAGTAAATTTTTAGGACCTGATGCATGTAGATTGAGGTTTAGGGCTCTCTCACTTCACCGTGAGTTTTAAGTTTAGAAGTTTGATGGAAATGAGGAGGAAGAAGTTGGCTTAGATTAAAGTATGGTGAAATCTTGCGTTGAACTTACCATTTCATTTATGTTACGTTTAGTATATGAGAATGAATCAAAATAAAATTGTAATTCTAAGTTTAGTTCATTTTCTCAATGTTTAGAAGTATATTTAAAAGGTAGAATCATGTTTTCATGGAATTGGCGATTCCGATTTTAATGGAAAATCAGATTTCTCTTTTAAAAAGGTAAAATCATGATTTTGTTTCCCATTTATCAATTAAGATTCATTAAAGTTACTTATTTAATTTTTAAACAAATTATAATATTTAATAATTAAAGACATTTTTTATAAATAACATTATTTATACATTCAATATCATTTTATTCTATTGGTGTACGCTTCTAAAGACATGAAAAGGGTTTCCATTTTGCTCCTCATTTCATATATTCCATTTTAATCCACTCTAGTTCATTTCATTTTAGACTATTCATCCATATCAAAAGTGATATTAGTGTTCAACACACGATTTCATATATGATAAGTTAAATCGTATATAGAAATCACAATTTCTTTAAGATTTAGAATCATCATTTTAAGACACAACTTTAAGTGAAATGCTTTTGAAAGTATTTCCATATTATAGGAATTTTTTTTTAAAAAAGTTGCAATTCTTTTCTCCTTTTTTCCCTAGTATACTCATGTTTAAATGAATTGAAAAAAAAAACAAATAGAATTATCTATATTATTAATGATAAAACATTTTTTTAATTGTCGCATAACTATTTTTGGTGTCCTTAAAAATTTAATGATTATTAATATCATACTAAAAAAAAATAAAAAATCCAATGGTTAAGTCAATTATAATGAAACCAAACCAAAACGATTCAATGGTGAAAAATTCAATCCCATGTCATAAATCATGAGTAAGAAGATAATGTAGGGTTGTTTTTTTCTTTTTTTTTTTCGTCTTTTGTGATTTACCATATTAGGGGATGAGAAAGTAAAAAAAATATATTATGTTTTATTTTAATCAAAATATAAATTGATGTATTTAACAATTTAAATTTACATATGATATTTTTTATAGGAAAATTTTACGGTAACTCTGGTAATTCAATATTATTGTAACATTAGATAAAGTAATTTGTTACATGAGATAAGTAGGTTATAATTAATAATAATTAAATTTTTAATGTTTTCTAATTAATGACTTTTCCTATTTAATTATAATCTCATTCATTTTTATATTTTCTCATTTTTAGTTTTTTTTTTTCATATTTTCTTAATTTTCATTTATTCAATATTTCTTTTTATAAATTAATTATTTTTCCATTTAAACCTATTAACATGTACTTCAGATTGCAGCAGGTTATAGTAGTTTAATAAAAACAATGATATAGATTGAATTTTATTAAATGAATCGCCTAAATTGTCCTAGAAATTTCCTTTTTTATATTACAGATTTTATAAATAATTATTATTACAGGTGGAGCGCGGTTGGTCCACTGGTTATTTATTTATCGAAGTTTGGGTTCCTCTACCGTTGTTTAATGCTTGACCCAGAATTTATTTCAATCCATTCCAATTTCCGTTTCATAATCCTCACCCGATTTATTCTCCGAAGAAGCCAAGCTGAAGCCGAGCTTTGTAGGACGGGCACCTATCTTCAACACCTCTCTTCAATTAGGGCTCTTTACTTCACCCTGCTTCAGCTTCGCTGCTGGTATCATCTCTCTCTCTCTCTCTCTCTCTCTCTCTCCATCCCTCCCTCCCTCCCTCCGTGACTAACATTAATGGTTTTGATTCATGTATTATAAATTGCAAACCTGAATCCTGTTCCAAAAGATTTCGCCAAAATAAATATCTTTTCAAAACAGATCCCAATCTTAGATTCCTACTCAAGGTGGTTTCTTATCGTTAAATATGTAGAAGCAAATTAGGTTTCTTTGTTCTTCGCCCACCCAACCCACAAACCACCCCCCACCCCCCAGTTGTTTAATTAATATTCGTCGTATTGAGTGCACTTGTTAATTCCAACGTTTCATGTAATAATCTTTTATGGCGCCTAAGTACTCATCTAGGGCTGTATTATCGCATTAATAGTCGGCAATGGGTTTAAGTATTTTTACTTTTTAGTGCAATTTGAATATTAACCTTCCCACCTAGTTTGTAGTAATCGTGCAAAAATATTCAGAACAAAGGAATATTTTCCGCGGTCCAGCTTTGAGTAGCCTTTAGACATAGGCAACTCATTGGATAGAACACGGTGATTGAACAAAAGTAGCACTCAGAGTTTCTTTCTGAGTTATGAGTCCATTTAGCATATGATTGAGGTTATGGAAGTAGCTAAATTATGCTATCCTAGTATTGATATGGGTGGAACTTGGTGGAAAATGCAAAACCGAGGTGATCATGGGAGTTGAAGTTGTAATAATGACATGGGATATGAATTTTATGATACTAGAGTTGGAAAGCACTTTCTGGGTATTGTATTGCTGATTCCTTCTATTAAAAAAAGCAATGAACCAGGAAGAGGTCCCTAGTAAGAAGAAGCTTCTTTTGATGTGATTCATTTGTGCATATCAGCAAAATTTGTTCTTGATTTACTAAAAGGTGTGAAATGCGATATTGCATGTTCCATTATGGCAGTGGTCTCAGGAAATTTGGTATTCAGCCCTTGATGTAGAGAATAATTTCTTTGACTTAGCTTTGCCAATATTAGGGACATTGCTTCAAATTGATCTTTTGCAGTTTCTTTTTACCTAATTTGTAACTTTTTTATTAAACTGTTTTCCCAACTGCAAAAACTCACACAAATATTGTATGTGTCTTATTTGTAAGGAGTGCATAGAATTTAAAGAAATATATGATAAGTGTGTTGCCTATCTTATATTCTCTATATCTGTCTAGGCAAACATACAGAGAAAAGCACACATGCATGCAAAAAATTTCTAAGTGATAAACATGTGTCAGTTGGGTTTACTATGTTTCAAGCAGCTGAAGATTTTTTCTGAATGTAGCTGAAGAACCATACATTTACATGTGCTTTGGCATGAGTAATGGACTGAAGCTTTCATCTTTATTTGTAGTTTGATCAAACTGAGAAGAATAAGCCTTTTGATGCTATTGAAGAGCATCGGTTAATCTGGACCTTCAAGTGCCGTTATATTTTCGGCAAAGTCATGGTAAGATAATATCATATCTTGTTCTTCTCCCCCAAAAGTTCTGACAAAGGTTTCTTTCATTTAAGTCTGTGGAACCAATTGTTCAGTTCTTATCCATGCCTCATTGGTTGCAAATATGGCAGGATCTTGATCATTCTGATGACAAGAATGAAAGCAGACTCTATGTTGGTAATCTTGATCTGAGAATAACAGAGTAAGTGCATTTTTGACATTGTAATCCTTACTTGAAAATCTAAATTGTTTTAATGCTTTTGCTTGGCATCATACAATCTCTATTATAATGTGAATTTTTATACCGGATGATGGATCCTTTTCTTATTAATCAACCGCCAGGGCTATGTTGATTAAGCTGTTTTCTCCCTTTGGAAAAATTGTATCTGAGGACTTCCTCTGGCACACACGTGGCCCAAAACGTGGTTCCCCACGGGGTTTTGCTTTCATTCAGTACAGTACGAAAGAGGTAAGTTTCTTGCTATGGCCGGCCTGGTCATGGCCATGCCTTGGGTACCAAAAAGAAGGTGCTTTTGATGATACCCTTTGGACTGGAACTATGGTTAATTATCCCCTTTAAAGTGAGCATGCAGGAAGCTCAGCTGGCTAAGGAGAAGATGCATGGGAGGTTAGCTTGTGGTCGGCCTTTGATTGTCCGCCTTGCTAGTGAGAAGTACGTTGCTCCAGCAATGGAAGATTTTTCAGAAGCAGCTGGTCCAGCCAACAAGCCTGGCTTCTGTAGTGGGTCATCCGGACAGATGAGTAAGAGTGCTAAAGTAGCTGCTATCAAGAGCAAATTGAAAGCCTTGGAAGAAGAAGGTCACAGCACCAAGAAGCAAAAGCCAAGCTGATATCATATTGCCGGAAAAGTGTATTCTTTCTAGGTGGGATGCTTGCGAGTGGAAGAGGGGAATTGGTACCGTAGGAGGCTTAGGAGATGGGTTTGTCTGGAATTCTGATTTCACTAACATGAGTTTGGGGTCCCTTCTTTTTGTGTTATTTGTCAGTGTTTTTCTTTTTCGGGCTCGCAAATCCTATTGGAGAGTTTGACTTATCTATATATTAGTCGAACTAGATTTAATATATTATAAGTTTTAAAAATGTTAAAAAAGATAATGCTAAGAAGAACATTAAAAGATGTGAGATTGCATATATTTAGAATAAACTTTATATGGTATGTCAGGTATTCTATTTTTAAAAACAGTACATATGCCATCTGCATATTATCTCTTCTATAGCCTTTGAGATTAAAATAGGGACGTCATCAAAATAGGAATATGGATTCTATTTCTTGAAGTTTGAATTTGTTACAGGTCAAAATTACTACCTTACTTTTGAATTTTGATTGTTTACGCTTTTACTGTTTGACCAATGATGGTTTGCCATGTCTATCTTTCTAATAAATTAAAATTCTATAAAATTTAATTACTTCAAACTTTAGGTAAAAAATCTAAGTAAGCGAAAAATTGGTTAGACGTGGTATTTTAGAGATGCTTAGTAAAAACAGCGAACACGATACGAAGAAATTTGCTTGTCTACTCTCTTTTCTTTCAGCTTGACATCCGACTAAGAGTTATGGATTGCTTAAAATCTTTTAAAGTAGCTGCAAATCCTTTTGATGCCTCATAGAAATCTCTTCTCATAACAAGAGAGATTAGAAAGAAATCTTTTCTATATGATACGTGATTGGATACGGCGAACTATTCTAATACCTAAAGATCATATTCCACTTTGGTATCACAATTTTTTTAATTTTTTTGCAAAACAAAGTAAAGTAGTTTATTAAACTTTTAACTGTAACTGTAATCATCATCTCCTACAGATTCCATCCTCAAATTAGACTGAAAATCAAAAGAGAGTAACTTCTGGAGATGGGATTAGGGGTCACACAACCAATTCATTGGACACATCTCTTTCCTAGCCATAGAAGCTACCCAATCGGCGATTCTATTTGTCTTTCGTGGAACATATAAGTCCTTTATTTGTTGGACCACTTGGGCCGTCGCCCAATGAACTCGAGCTTTTGGATCTTTCATGACGTTGAAGCAATCCGACTTGATAGTCACTGAATTCCAACCTTCCTCACGTGCTAGATAGACAGCTAGTAGGACAGTTTTACCCTCTATTCAACAATCACACAAAGACAACACCTTGCATGACCTAAAATCATCTTTCCGTGACTATCTCGCGCAACAACATTAATGGCCGCCTGCTCTTCCCTGGACTTCTACGCACCATCTACTTTCAACTTCACTGTTGATCTTCTCGGCCATCAGCTTTGCATCCCATCTGCTCCTTACAATCTGCATTTCTTTCGCTCAACTCCTTAATCAATATTAGCTTTTTCATCTTCAAAAACCACCCGACACCTCATCTTCTACATATTGCTACGACATTAATGTCAGTTTCAACATTTGAGCTTTTCCTTCCATTCACGACTGAACCCGATCAAACTACTCCATGAACTTCAAATCTTCAGATCTGGTCACTCTCACACCAAGACAACCAAACCACACTGCTGTAGCCCATTCGCAAAATAACAGGGCGTGTTCTATTGTTTCAACTTCGGCGCTAATCTTGCGCTTTGTTGTAAGGGATGCGTGTCATCTCTCCAAATTTGCTACTGTCAGTAAAGGTATTTCTTCCGATTCACCATAGGAAATATTTAATCATGGGAAGTAGATATAGTTTCCAAATTGTTTTTCCACTGATCTTTTGAAATGCAGTCCGTAGGGTTTGAAACTGATGTTTGAATATATTGACTCGACCATAAGGCTGCCATATCTATTGTAAGGCCAGGTGATGGTATCCCTCTGTCCTAGTACCCCTAAAGGTATGTCGTTTATGCTCTCCACCTCCTTTTCTTGCGTTAGCTACTTCAGTTTCAATACATCCCACTCCCTACCTGACGTCTTCTAAGGTCTTTCACTTTCATCCTTTGTAATTATGCATTGTCCTTCCTTCTAGGTGTGTAAGTTTCTAACAAAGGGATCCATTTATCTACTAGAACTTCTATCCTTTTTCCGAACCCGACTTTCCATAAACTCGTCTCGAACATACATTTTTTACCCTGCAAAATACTACTCCAAGCCCACGATGACTTTCCTACCTGAGTTGCTTCCTTAAAATTGCAATTAGGAAAATAAATCCCTTTCAGTACTCTTGCCCAGAGATTTGTTGGATTTACCTCTAGTCTCTAGGCAGTTTTAGTGAGTAATGCAAGTTTAAAAATATGCAAGTACTTAAATCCCATTCCTCCATGCTCCTCAGCTAAAGTCGGTTTGCCCCAGCTACACCGATGAATTTTGTGCTCCTCCTTTTTCTACCCCAAAAGGAATTTGCTACCTTTTAATTAATTTCATTGCACCAGTTCAATAGGTAAGTAATTAGGGGTAGTCATAACCGCTTATTTTATAAGGACCTCACTCCCCACTTCAGTCAAGAGCCTTTGCTTCCACTCTTTTAGCTTCTTTAGCACCTTTTCTTTGACAAAACCCAAAGCTTCGTGCTTTGACTTGCCCCAAATAGTAGGAAGATATAAGTACATTCCTGGATTTCCTGTTAAAGGGATACCTAATTGTTGCCCAATATCCTTCTTGGTATCTTCTCTCGTATTTCTACTGAAGTAGATAATGGATTTCTCAAAGTTGATTCTTTGGCCCGAGGCATGGCAGTAGGTATCCATGATGTCCATCAGTCTCCTTACTTCCCCTACCTGTGCTTCAAGAAAGAATAGATAATTGTCTACAAAAAAGAGATGAAATAAATTAAGACACGTAACTTTAATAGTTAGTCCTGATAAAGATCCATTCCTGAAACTCCTCTCTATCCCTTTAGATGGTACATTAGCCATAAGAATAAATAGATAAGGTGATAGGGGATCACTTTGTCTTAAACTCTTATTAAGTCTAAAAGATAAAAACCTCTTCCCATTTAATAGATTATTGAACTTTATAGGGAATATATACTTCATAACCCAATTCACCCACTTGTTTTCAAAACCATATCTCATAAGAACTTTTCTCAAAAAATTCTATTCAACGAGATCATAAGGTTTATTCTTATCTATCTTTAATGCAAAAAACCCTCTTTTTCCTCTTTTCTTATTTTCCAAGAAATGGAATGCCTCATGAGCAAAAATGACATTATCATGAATTGTTCTTCTGTTATTGCTTTTCCTGTGATAGTCCAAAAACTTTGATAAAATATTCTTAAAAATCCATTCGGATCGGGGACCACCATCCTGAAAAACAGCTTCCTTCACCTCCTTCTCATCAACATTAACATTAAGCATAGCATTGATCTCATCACTAATCCTGCTGTCTACCCATTCCAAACAAGCTTTCATTATCCATATCACCTCAAGAAGCGAACATATTTGAAGACAACCCATTTTTACTCTTTTTTTTTTTTTTTTCAAAATTTTTAAGATAGGACAAAGTGTCTTGATTTAGGAAAAGCAAAAAAAAAAAAGAAATTTAGAAAAATATAAAATTTAGGAAAAGGCAAAAATAAGAAATGCAAAAAATTGGAAAATTTAGAAAATTACAAAAAACTAAAAAGTTACAAAAAATAGAAAAATAAGGATTTAGGAAATTTAAAAGATAATAAATTTTTTAAAATAGAATTTTTTTTTTAAAATAAAGAGAGCCATTGAGCTTGAATTTAAATTTAAATCTAACTCGAGCTGACTTAGTTCATATGTATAATTCGATTACATGTATAGACAAAGCACATGTTAATGACCTAACGAATAAATGCTTATACATTGCATTGGAGTATACAAGTACACGTATGTTGTCTTTTTTAACAAACACACACTACAATGGCACACGTTAGGATTTTATTATGTCACGTATCTCGACATGTGGCATTCAATAAGCGAACCAAACTGACGTGGTGCTCTATGTGTCAAGCCACATGGCATATATGTATCACTCGATGTCAAGCTACATGGCATATATATGTCACTCGATGGGTCATGTCAGTTGTCACGTGTTACAACAGGACATGTAGCATTCTTTATTGGATGATACGGCTAACGTGGTACTACTTAGGGCTATGTCAACCACTTTTATTTCCCTTTCCTTTCTCTTTCTCTCTTTTTCCCTTGTTTTATCCAGATTTCTCTCGTGCAAACTAATTTGGTTGGCCATCTTCAATAGCAAAATTAGCCCTCTTTTATTGCAATCTTGACCAAATCAGTAGCGTATTTACAAACTAGGCATAGCCTTGTTTCAATCTTAACTAAAGTCCTGTCTAGATTTAGTTAAATACATATTTAAAATCGGATTGAAAATAAGGAAAAAACTTTAGAGTCGAAGTTCTTCAATAACATTCATTTTGATTTCCAAAAAATTTTAAGCTGAATTGGTGTTAGTTTAATATAAATAGGGTTTTAGAAATCGTTTTAGGGGCATGGATAAAAAAAAAAATAGCTTTAGTTCTATTTTTCTCTCTATCTCTCTCTCTCTTCGATTCTCTCTCTCCATGCAAGTTGAAGTTGTACCGCCACCTTAGTTAAGTTCCTTATTCCACCAATTGTCTAGCTTAACCTCATTCTTCTTCAATTGTGCCCCCTAGCTCGAGAGCTGATGCCTTAAGGTTTGGAATCACGGCTACCATTACGGACTACCACTCTTTGGTGGTTCTCCTCAAACTAGCACCTTAGTTGTCTTTGTTGCCCCTAAAAAACCCCTAAAAACTCCCTCATTACACCTTAACGACATCCAACCGTAATCGACAATTAACCAGCACCACCCTCCCTAACTCTAACAACCATCCAAATGGCCATCGAATGCGGCAGCATTTGAAAAATACCCCTTAATCCCAATCCAAAATACATGAAGTCGTATCTTGTATGAAATTCCTACTAAAACTACTCCCATCAAAGCCATTGACGAGCTACTCATTTCTTCCCCAAGCTACATACGTGCATGGTATGTGCTCAGGTCAGACAACTCGAAGACCTTAGCTTCAACTCGCTCCATGACCTGTGTATTGACTCGATTAACTTTAAGACCTATGCACGTGCTTCATTTCTGGATGTTTGTGTATTTTTTTAATTATTTAGTGTAAATTGTAAAAAAAAAAAAAAAGATAAGAGAGAAAAAGAAAAAAAAAAGAAAAGAAAATAAAGAAGATAGAGTAGTTTAGTTAGTTTGTTTACTTTCCTCGATTGAAACTAAAATAAGAAAAAATCATAACAAATAAAATAAAATAAGGGAAATAATAATAATAATAATAATAATAATAATAATAATAATAATAATAATAATAATAATAATAATAATAATAATAAAGGAAAGTATTTTATAACTTACAAAACTTATTTTTGACAAATAAAAAATAATAATAAATTGATTTGTTTCCCAAATTAGGACTACTTTCTAAGAAATAAAACCATGATTAGGACCCTTTAAAAAATCTCTTTAAATAAATTGAATTAGGTAAAAATGTAAACCCGATATTTTTTTCTAAAAAATTAAAATCAACTCACCTGTTTAAAGTTTTTAGGAACGAACTATGTAAGCTTGATCTAGAATAGCGGGTACGTAGATATTTGTATGTATAGGACGACTTAAAATATGGAAAAAATTTATTTTCCCCTTTCAATAGATAATTCTTTAAATTCTTTTTTTTTTTTTTGTAAATAAGTATAAATTTAGTTATCGTTTGTAAATAAAATTTATTGAAAGGGTATTTGAAAAGCAAAATTAAATTTAGAAAGTTAAAAAGTAATACTTGTTTAAGGTTTAATAAGATAACTCTTAGATCCAGATTTCTAGTGTTAAAAAACCATTTTAAAAATTGATTTTATTAATAGACTAGTAGCTAAATTATAATCAATCTATCCAATTGGTTGTAATTTAATTTTCTTTCTCGACTACAATCATGTGGCAACTCTAAAATGTTTTCAAAGTTAAAAGAACCGATTTTCTCTAAATCTTAGTTGATGGTCAGTATTAAACGGGTAAGACTTAATATTAATTAGTTTAAAGAAGACTAATTTATAAAAATCGGAAAAAAAAACCAAGCTCGACAATATCCTTATAAAAATGTTTAAACTCCTTGATAATTAATTATTCATCTTCAATCCAATCTCCATTTGAATTTTGAAGCTTCAATACCCAATTCTTGTTCCTCTTATTGATGGTGGAATGATGAAAAAAGGATGTATTTCTATCTCTAAAATTCAATTAATTTATATGAGCTTTTTGATGCAAAAAATGCTCTTCCATTTCCTACAAATCATTAAGCACCCAAATAATCTTTCTTCCTTATCTATGTTTAGGTTACTTGGATTACTTTGCACATTGACTAGCTCTTGTAAAGTTTTATATATCTGTATTTTCTTGTTTGAAAAATTCTTTCTGCTCCAATCTTCAAGATTTTTCCTGCATAAGTCCAAGTTCTACATTATTACTTCCCATTCTATCTTGTTTTCAATTTGTTGCCAGCTTATATCCATTACATTTCTGCAATCATCTAATGTTAACTATATATTTTCAAATCTAAATATTTTTTGTCCTTTCTTATCCTTTGCCCCCAGTTGCAAAAGATTGACTACATGATCCGATGTAAAGATAGGATTGTGTTCAACATTACAATTTAAGTGTTTCAATCCAAGCTATTAAAGCAAGCCCTTTATCTATTATTTTCCTTACTAAAGCACCTCTCTCTTTTTTATTAGTCCATGTAAATTTTAGACCTAAAAAACCTAAGTCTTGTAAAGTCACCTTTGCTATCCCTCTAAAGCCCATTCAACACCCTTTGCTCCACTCCTCTTTTGCCTTCTTTCTCATGCTCATAAAGTAACGCATTAAAATCATTGATGCATAGGCACTTACTTCTTTGAATTGCTAGCTCTTTCAAGTTGATTTTAGAGCTCCTTCTTTTGTTCAAAAATTGTTGATGAATGAATCTAGGAAATATAACCAACTTCTTCCCCTTTTGTCCACTTCTTTTTGAATCTATTAGGTAATTCGAATAATGAAGATTTCCATACCTACATCCTCATCCCACCATAAGGACAAACCACCAACTATGCCTCTTCTTTTAACATAAAAGCTTTAAGTAAATCTCAACTCATTCCTTAATCTTTCGGGCTTTTTTTTTTTTTCCATTTGAAAAAATAACACATGGATTAAACTTATTTATTAGGCCTTAAAGACTTCAAACTGTCATGGGAGGTCATATCCCTTGACAATTCCAACATAAAAAACTCATGGATTACTTATGACTATTAAAGGTCAGTTACCACCACCCTTAAAGTCACAACACTGAACAAGATCCTTAAACCACTCACTTTTAGTGTAAAATTCCTCTATAGTTGTTCTTACTTGAACCCTCCTTTTGTTTCTAATGCTCTTTACTATCCCCTTATTTTTACCATCCCCCCTTCACAATGTGCTTTTCTTAGGATCTTTGCCTCTTGTTTTCCCATAGGATATAGCAGCTTGCAAACAATCTAAATTTATTGCAAGTTTTTTTTTTCTTCTAATTTTAACCTTTTCATCATATGAACTTCTTCACTGGGATTCTCTTTTCTTTTTAGGTTTAGATTCTTTAGTGCCACCATGAGATCTGCAAGATTCAACATCAAAGTTAATAGAGATTTCTTAAAGTTTAATGATGTTGAATAAGGAAGGCTTAATTTTAAGGGATGAGGTAAGCTTGGTTCAGGTCCAATTTTAAAGGTTTCATTACTTACATGACACAAGGTAGAACTGGAAATGTAGTTTAATTCCAAGTTTATGGGGATGCATAAAGGTTTTTCTGTGTTTGATATCTTCGGATTTTGTTGAGTATGGTTTTGGTGTGCGTGTTTTGTGACTAGAATGAATTCTAGTGGAGAGATTAAATGTTTTTAGGTATTGGTGATTTTGTTGAGGAGTTAGGAATGGTGTGTTTCTTTATGGGTTTCATTCTTTGTGAAGGATGATTTAGGTTTAGGTTGATCGTTAGTGTTGGATATATCATGGTTACTATTTTCTTTCAGCATTTGAGTTGATTTCCTTTCTTCATTAATTGATTCCCATTTCTGAGGCTTTGAGACCAGGACCCAATTGCTCATCACAAATACTTTCAAACTCACATGCTTTACTAAGATGACCTACTCTTCCACAATTAAAGCACCAATTGTTTAGCCTTTCATACTTCAAGAAAACCCTATACTTCCTACCTCTCCCATCATTTAACCAAACGTTCGATTTTAAAGGATTATCTACAAATGTTTTGATTCTTACCTTAAGAAAAGCTCAATGTTCCCCTTTCTCATAAATAATTGGTTCTACTGCTAAAACTTCACCAATCTTCTTCCTTATTGAGTTTGCAACATAGGTTGACAGGTGATTCAAACATAATCCATGGATTTGTACCCAAAAGATAAGGGTATTAAGTGGAATATCTTCTAATTTCCTATCTCTCTTCCTCTCCTCAATGATTAAACAGTGACCCATTATTGACTACGGACATTCATCTAGTACTCTTTTTAAGTGATTACCCCTAGTGAAGCACAATAGAAACAAGTTAGCATTAATATACGAAGCATTAATTATGCCATATCCCTTCCAAATGCTTTTCATTATATCAACAGTAGTAGTTTTATTAATCACCTTATCTATAATTATTTTTGTCACTACCAATATATCTCTCATTTAGGATGCTTCAGATCTGCTATCATAAAGAGAATCTTCAATGAATATTTCATCTAAAGGAATTGATAATTCTGCATTTGGTTCTTGATCTAAGTAGCAAACAAATTGAAGTGGACGAAATATATGGATATAAAGAGAATACGAGTTCAACAATCAGATTAGATTTATTACTGCTAGTCTTCAGTATTTATACAAGGCTTGAAACTATGAATGTAACAGAAAACTAACTACTTAACTAACTAAGTAAAACATGTGTTAAATAAGCTGTACAATCCTTTGTTAAATAAGTTGTGCAATCCTTTACACCCACACTCACCCCTCAAGTTGGTGCCGTAAGGCGCTAAAAGCCCTAACTTGTGACATAAAAAGCACATCTAATGCTTAGTAAGGCTCTTAGTGCAAACATTAGCAAGCTAAAACTTGGATGAAACATGCTGAACAAAGAAAAAACTTGAAGTAGTATAATAACGAACGAAATGAACATTGATATCAATATGTTTCGTGCGAACACGAAGACAAGGATTAGATGCAATCGACAAGGTAGACTTATTGTCACAAAACACGGTGATAGGCATAGAAACTTGGATACGTAAATTACGTAAAATATAACTTGTCCATAAGACTTCTTTGGTGGCTGTAGCGAGGGCTTTATACTTTCATTCAGTACAGGATGTGGAGACAGTGCTTTGTTTCTTAGTTTTCCAAAAAACTAGTGTCGACCCCAACATGACACAATAACCGTTGATGGGCTTCTTGTCAACGACATTAGTAGCCTAATTTGAATATGAAAAAACTTGTAAATTTAAATCATTATGGGAAAGATAAGAAAGTTCGAACGACAAAGTCCCTTTCAAGTATTTAAGAATATGTAAAGTAGCTGTCATATGAGAAGTACCCGCGCGGGGGGGGGGGAGGGGGTAGGGTGACACAACTAAGCACTGGCTAAGATGATGAATGACATAGCTAATGTCAAGCTATGTGAGATTCAAGTAAGATAACCGACCAATCAAATGCTGAAACACAGTCGGATTAGATAACAAATCTCCATCAACCCCTGAAGGCAGTGGAGTAACAAAAGGTTTGGTTGCTGTAAGTCCTATTTCTTCAAGTAAGTTAATAAGAAACTTTTTCTGATTAAGTAGATAACCAGTTGCTGTCCGACACAGCTCTAGACTAAGAAAGTAATGAGCTTGGCTAAGATCCTCAATTGTAAGTGTAACATCTAGCTCTTTCTTAACAACATTAATGAGATCTTTACTTGTCCCTATCAACAGAATATCATCTACATATATAAGGACTATAACAAAACCACCATTAGAGCATCTAATGAACATAGAATAATCATGTTTGGATTGAATAAATCCAAGAGATAACAGAAACCGAGAAATTTCAACATTCCACTATTATGAAGCTTGTCGAAGTCCATATAAAGATTTATTTAAATGAAAAACTTGATGTGATCAAGCCCTATTATAACCTTCAGGAGGCATCATATATATCTCTTCATCAATATGTCCATATAAGAAGGCATTATTGACATCAATATAATGAAGAGGCCATGAATGAGTAACCGCATAAGCAATTAAAATTTTGACTGTATTCATCTTAGCAACAAGCGAAAAAGTATCATGAAAATCCTCTCCCTGGACTTAAGTAAAACCTTTAGCTATAAGCTGAGCTTTATACCTCTGTAAATTACCATCCAGTCTATACTTGACTTTATATACCCACTTGCATCCAATCGCATTTTTACCCTTAGGTAAAGATGTAAGAGTCCAAGTGCCATTGGATTAAGAGCATCAAGTTTCTTGGTCATGGCTTCTACCCATTCTTGTTGTTTAACTGCTCGAGAGTAATTACTTGGTTCTTTGATAGTTAACACATTAGCAAAAGAGTGAACAAAATCATCTAGATATGAATAAAAAAGATTATTATGAAATAAGGGATATTTGATGGTGGTAAAAGAACAAGACTTGGAATGACTAGAATAATGAGAATTAGGCACGAAAGTAAGTACCATATGGACAAAATCCTATAGCCAAACAAGAAACTACCTTGTTCTATTGGACCTACAAAGACCAATAGTGTTTGAACACTCAGGAACTACCATAAAATCCTAAACATTAGACACTAAATCAGAACTTTGAAGAGCAAACATATTAGAAGGATAGGAACTGGTTTCAAACGTGATTAAAGGCAATGCATCAAGAGAAACAGGAGAAACCAAAACCTTTTGTACAACAGAACTGTCTTTGAAAGGAAAAACATCCTCAAAGAATTAGATATCTCTACTAATAAGGACTCATTTAGAATCAATATCATAAACTCGAAATCCCTTGTGATTACTTGCATAGCTAAGGAAAATACACTTAATTCCTTTTGGGTCAAATTTGTCAATCTTTAGAGATAGATCAACAACAAAACAAAGACAACCCATTACTTGTAGATCACTGCAAGGAGTTTTTCTGAACAAAATTTCATAGGGCGTCTTCCAATTTAATGCGGCCATTGGTATTCCATTAACAAGGAAAGTAGCTGTAAGTATACACTCACTCCAAAAAGCTTTGGGCAAATTGGCATGAAGTCGAAGTATTCTTGAAGTTTCAAGTAAATACGGTATAGTGTACGATGTATAATACCTTGGCTATAAAATAACTACTCATAATCTTTAGAAATAAATTCCCCTCCATTATCACTTTGTAATGTCTTAGGAGTAGCAGAAAACTGATTTTTAACATAGTAAATGAATTGGTCAATATATAACAAGTTTAAGACTTGTGTGACATTAAAAATGTCCAAGTGGCTCTCAAAAAATCATTAATAATGGTAAAGAAGTATCTTGCACCAATGATAGAAACAACATGATAGAGCCCCCAAACATCAACATGAAGAAGCTCAAAAATAAAAGTAGAGACACTTCGACTATCAAAAAAGGGCAATTTGTGGAACTTTGCCTATTGACAAGCACTACAAAGCAGCTTATTTAAGTTTAAACTCTTACAAATAGGCAATTGTTTCATCTTAGAAACGGAAGCATGACTTAACCTACTATGTATCAAATCAACTGTATTTATACTCTTAGTGTACAAGGCAGCATGACTTGAACAACCAAATTTAATGAGCTACAAAACTAAGAACATACAAACGACTTTGTGCCTTTGCTGAAGCCAATACAGTAATTTTTCTTACGTCTTGAAATTTGCAAGATTCAGTGTCAAATATTGCTTACAATGAGTGTGAGGTTACAAATTTTTGAATAGAAAGTAAGTTGTATGCAATCTTAGGAACAAAAAGAACACGTGACAAAACAACTTGATCATTAATTCGCACACTATTGACCAACTCAAATTTCAGATGGTTTCCATTTGGTAACTGTAAATGAACTAGTTTAGTTAAATGCACAGGGTTGTTAAGAAGATGAGAATAAGGTATCATATGGTTAGAAGCTCCTGTATTAACTACCCAAAGAGCCATCCTATTACTAATCACGGATAAAGCAACATGAGGGATTTGAAGTGTAGCTGCTTGATCTACTGTGGAATCTTCTTGTGCTGTCATCATTTTATATACTTCATGGCAAATATCATGAAGCATTTCTCTATCAAACCCTTTTGATGATTGTGCACCAATATTAGCTTGATCTACTGTAGAATTCTGTACATCAAGAGGAGTTTGCATCAAAATATTGTCAGTAAAACCGGTGGATTTATTTTGTGCATTTAACTTTCTCCCTTTGTACTAATCAGGGTACCCAACAAGTTGAAAACAAGTTTCAATTGAATGTCCTTCGAACCTACAATGCTTGCAAAATACATTTCTCCTTTGTTTCTTCTTATCTACATAGTTCTTAGTAACACTTCCCAAGTTAGTTGAAACTAAAGTAGAAGCTTTAACTTCTAAACCCATAGACCTAGTCATTAATCTTTGTTTTTCCATTTGTTGCACTAGATAATGTGCTATGCTCACTGATGGCATGGGATCCATTAACAAAATTTGACTTCTAATGGCTTTAAACAAATCATTTAAACACATTAGAAATTGTATCAATCTATTATGAGAATCAAATTCGATAATCTTCTACTTAAAGGCATACGTACAGAACTCCAATCTACCATAATCACACTTAGGAAATGGATGTAACTCTTGCAATTCATCCAAGCATCTGCAAAGCTTATTGTAATATGCACTAACCGATTGATTGTACTACCTAAGGTTGGCTATCTCATGCTGTATCCGAAAGATTAATGGACCATTAGCAGCCCTATGCTGCTCCTTGACTTCCTCCCAAAGCTCAAAGGTAGATTTCGTGTAAAGAAAATTTTGAGCTAAATCATTTGTCATAGAATTAAGTAACCAGCATCAAACCATGTAATCATATCGATTTCATTTGATTTGATCATTTGTATTATCTTCTAGCATAGGAATAGATCTATCAACAAATCTAATTTTCATCTTAGCCCCTAACCTTAACCTAATCGATTTACTCCATGAAATATAATTGGAACCATTAAAAATAATGCTTCCTATAATCATACCTGGGCTATTTGATCCAGATAAGTAGAAGGAATCAATAAACCTTAATTCTTGTTGATTATTCATCTTCGCCAGACTTGAACAAAGGTGCAAAACAAACATATATCAACCACTACAATAGAGTTGTGAAATCAACAATACCTAAACTGACCTGCTCTAATTCCATGAAGGAATTGATGATTTTGCATTTGGTTCTTGATCTAAGTGACGAACAAATTGAAGTAGACTAAATATATGGACATAAAGAGAATATGAGTTCAACAATCAGATTAGATATATTTCTGCTAGTCTTTAGTATTTATACAAGGCTTGAAACTATGAATGTAACAAAAAACTAACTACTTAATCGACTAAGTAAAACATATGTTAAATAAGCTGTACAATCCTTTACATCATCAACCTCTAGGTTATGAGGGAAAGCAGTACCAAAAGAGAACGCCATAGTTGTACAAAGAAATAAGCAATACAATCAACTAGAAATTAGAAAAGAAAGTAGACAACGAACAAAACTGACAAAAGAAGAAAAGAGACCTAAAGTGAAGATAATTCAAAGAGTATCAATGAGAGAAGAAGATCAGAATTGAGCTACTTCTTTTTAGCTTTTTTTTTTTTCCTTTTTTTTTAATATAATAGATAAAATGAAATGCTAGACTAATAACTAAGAGAAAAAAATCAAGAAAGGAACTAAAGGAATGTGAAGGCTAAAAAATTAGTGCTCATTATAGGTGAAGTAATGCAGACTATTCATTAATTTCATGATGCAATGAAGATAAGAAAGAAGTTTGTCAAACACCCATGTGGCATGAGGTCTCTCCAAATGAGAGAATATTCTCTCTTTAGAAGGTTAGAGCTAGAGGTTAGAAAGAAAGTCGTGCATGCAAATGAAATGGATTAGTTACCAGTACTATAAGTTAAAAAAAATTAAAAAAGTTACTAGATTGATCTTTAGAAAGATTGAACAAGTAATGCTTTAAAATTCATACAGAAATTTAGGATACTCATTAAGTTCTTTATCAACATCCTTTCTTCTCATAATACTTTTTTTGTTAAGCTGTTAGCTCATCCTTAATTGACTTTTTTTTTTTTCGAAAATGCTTAAGACTTCGCAAGTATATATAAGATTCAAGCAACAAAAATTCTAAAGTAACAGTTACAAAATCAAGCAATATCTATTGAATTGACTTCAAATAAAATTTATCAAGGATCTATTAACTATACTCTTACAACTATTTCTATTTCAAAATTATTTGATTCATATTTTACCTTAAGTAGTTTGATATTTGGATAAAAATACCATTTTACATCTTCAAAAAAATTTAGCTCTTTTTAGAGGATAGCTAATTCAGTTATATATAATGTCCTTAGTAAACTTACTAGTTATCCAGGCTATTTTAAGCTTCTCAAATGCTGATAATAACAAAGGGTAGTTTTTGAGAATGCATAAAATGTAGTAATTTAAAAATCACAACACTTAGAGTACTATGTTAATTGGAATGGACTTATTGAAAGAATTATTTGATGCGTTTCAAGCAAGATACAAAGCATCTTAAGCAATAGAGGATACTCCTACTCCAATTCCTTGAGGTTATCTCATTTTTCTCTTGATTTCTATCTCTTCTCTATTATACTATTAGAGCATTTTTCTCTTTTGATGTCTTTTTTGGACTTTCTTTGTTGATCGATATTGGGTTTGAGTTACTTTTCGTAATTGAAATCTCAAACCCTTCTATATGAGTAAGTTTATGGATTCTAAGGTAATAGCATATCGTGGTTTATGCTTATCCATCCATGATGTAGTTTTCAAAAATTTTACATATGATCTTATTTATGCCTTGTTGACATGTATAAAACTATATATATCTACTTATTATTCACATAACCATAATATGATGGCAATTTGACTAATTGTTGTTAAGAACAAACTATCCTAATTACCTTCATTAAAACCTATTTAAGTCAAACTTTTTTTATAGACAAAAATTTTTCTAAGGGGAAATATGAAGTACCTTATATAAGTCCTAAAGTTAAGCTAAGTAACTGTAGGATTGAATTTAGAACACAAAATTTAGGACGATCGGTTAAAGGATTCGATCAAACCCAAATTATAAACTATAGATAGAAATATTAGTAAAAATGACCCCGTAAACTTGAATTTAAGAAAATAAGTAATAAAATAGAAAACTATAAAATTTTCAAATTTTAAGTATAATAATTGTTAATTATTAAAAAGACGAAAAGTATAATCTAATAACTAATAAATTACTAGAGATAGATTATATGTATACTAAAAATTATAGAGTGACCTAAATAATAATTAAGAATATTCGCATGTAGCCCACATGTATTTACTATAGATAAAAATACGTGAAATTTCTTAAATTGTCTAGAAACTTATTAAATAATTAAATAAAATTATTAATTAATCAATAAAAAACAGAGAAATCAAGAAAGAGGTGGATTTGGTCGTGCAAGTCAGGAAGTGAAGAATAAAAATTATCCAATCAAAATCAAGCAACACAAAAGGTAAAAATTAAGAGATTTGGGTAATGTCTTGTCTAATTAAATGCACATTAATTACCATAAAGCTCTATAAATAGGGAAAAAAATTACAGAACTCCTTTAGACAGTTAGGAATTAGAAAAAAATAGAGAGCATCGAAAATTCAAGAGAAAAATTAGGGTAAAAAAAGAAGGAAATTTATGCGGTAGGAGCTAACTAGCCAAACCCATACGTCGCCACCACCTAAGACTGAGCCACTACCACCACCCTACTCCAGACCCACCGCCTGGACCGGCCGATACACTTGAACCAGTGTTGGAAGGCCAAAAGCCATCAGACCCGGTGAATCTCTCATCTGCTCCGATTTTATATAATTTTATAAACTTATTTATTTTGTCCAAAAAATTATAAAATTTATTATTCTGAGGTTTTATTATATGTAGATTTAAGGAAAAATAACGATTAAGTATAATTACGCTTGAAAATATAGGGTTCTTAAAAAATTAAGTAAAACCGAACATGATTAGGATTAGAAATAAATAGGTTTAGAAGTGTAGTTTGGAGCTCAAATTTTTGCTATAGAATGCTTAAGCGATATAGAACAGTACTATGAAGCCATTCTTTTAAATTTAATTTTCAAAATTTTTAACCCTAAAATGATAAAAAAAATGGGGTAATTTTGGGTTAATTAAGTGATTAAGACATAAATTACTGATTTAGATAGTAATTAGAGAGTTAGGGATGTTAATCTTTGATGTGGAAACCTAATTCTAGCCTTTGGAGTATTAAGTATAATTAATGAAGGAATTATGTGGTAATTGTAAAAAATTAGGAATATGTAAAATTGGAAAATTAATAATTATGAAAAATTAGGTTTAATTAGATAATATAATAATAAAAATTAGAATATAATAAATCTAAAACAAAATTTAATTTTAGGTAATTATATAAAAAAATGTAAGATTTTCTCACATCTGAAATAAATCCGGTACTCTAATTAGGATTAGCATGTACTAAATAGTTTAGAATATTAAATTAAGACCTAATAGGACATTAGAATATTCGAGCTTAATGTGATTAATTTCACATTAGGATTTGAGTATATTTAAGATTCCAGAATCAAAACTAGAATCTAATTTAAGAACCGAACCCTAAAATAGGGTAGAATAAATCATTAGTAAATAATAGGTATACATGGAAAAAATAGCTAAATTATAACTTAGAATATGAATCATTAAAGTATAAGTACTAAAAGGACCTATTTGTATTATAGAATACCTAGAGACAAATCGACTTGCAATTAAGTGATCGGGCGACTAAGAAATTCCAAGTAAGTTAGGTTATTACTTGCTATATTAAAGTACTATTTTATGGTGCTCGGAGACTTAGGATTGTATATGGTTGTGATTGTAAGTAGTTTACGCATGTGTTTGATGTATCTGAATTCGTGCTGAAATTTGTAACGTGATCGATTTTATGTTATGATTGAATTAGTATAAAATTGTTTGAACACCTTAAATGAAATTTAATCTTATTTGACTTTAATGATAAAAAATATCATGCATTGCAATCCGTTAGGGGATCATTAGGATTCTCTAACCAAATACCGACTCCTTTGAAAAGAATAGCGCATGATGGTATAATGGTCCCTTCTTCATCTTTAGTCGAACTAAGTAACAAGAGAGGAGGTCGTGGTGAGGGTGAAGTCAATGGCTCGAAAGTAGTCGCGGGAGGAGCGGTGTCTCTATTGTACAAACCTGGGTTTGGTTGTGAGCTACTGCATAACGTGAATACTTATAAACCCGGATTAGAGCGGATGAAATTTCTTTAATTTCGTAACGGACCGAACTACGTTGTGTGATGACACTTGATTATTGCATTGCATTAAAATAATTGCTTACTAATCTTGTTTGTGTTTATATATTTTCATGAGTCTCTAATTCAAGAGTTATAGTTGCTCATACCCTTATAGATCCTTTTACAGGTCTTGATTTTTTATTACTTCAAATATTATGCAGCCTTACAATTATCCAGAGGTTAGTTCTTTTAAAGCCAGATGTGTGAGGATCAATTTGCTTAGCAGGGGATATGTAGCCAGTGTGTCATTTATAGTCTAAGACTGAAAGACTGATAGTTGTTATGTAAATTAGTGAACCGTTATGTTTATGTAGAATTTCCTGAGAAGTTTTATATGTTCATTTTAATATATGTAGTATTAGAAATATTAGATAATTATTTTAAGTATAGATTAGGTAATAATATATAATATGTATACATAAGAATTGAATGGATAGAAAGTATTATGTCAAAATCGATAATATTATAATAGTAAAAATATAAAATAAATTTGATATGAAATATATATGTAGATAATTATATGAAAAACTTAGGTTATTCTTACATTAGGAACTAATTCGATAATTAAATTAAGAATATAGTATACTGTATTGATCAAAATATTGGTTATATGGTAATAGAAGATTTAGAATACTTAAGTAAAGTTAAATGGATTTCACATATTAATTTAAAAGGAATTCCTAGAGTTTACATATAAAACTGGTAATAAAAAACTGAATTAGAAGCTAATTTAGGAATTGATTCAAAAATTGAATCAAGAACTAGTTTAGAACTAGCTTGGTTATTGGTAATAAAGAACTTAAACAATTGAGTAAAATTATAATTTTAAACTAAACCTAATGATATAGAGCTTATGCATGCGTATACACACATACACACACACATATGTATAAGTGGTTATGTTAAACTGTAGGCAATTCTCACATCACAGTATGATTTGGAAGCAGAAATTAGAATTAGAACTAATAGAAGTATATTAGAGAGTCGACCAAAATCTAAACCAAAAGTTATATTTACTCAATTAAATTGCGAGAAAAAGGTTAAAAGACATTTATAAGAATTATAAGTAAAAGGTAACCGAAAGGTAAAGTAGACCTTAATTCAAAAGCCGAATAAGAAAGTAGCTCAAAGTAGAAATAATTGTGAGAGATTTAAAACCTGAATAATTCGATGTAATAACACTTTAAATTGAACATAACAATAAGAGTTATAGAATAAAGGTTGTATAAATTAGTTATATGAATACTAAAATAACCTTTGTATTATAGGGATTATTAGCGATGGTTTGTTGAGAGTCATACCTTAATTAAGTAAGCGAAAAGCTCACATAAGTTTGGGATCAATACATTATTGTATTTCAGAGTATTGTTTTATAGTACTCAGATACTTGAGATTATACTTGATTGTGTTTGTTAAATAGTTAACTATGTGCATGTCTATATGCGTATGTTTTTGGGTTTGATTATATGATTCTGGTTTAATGTTCTAGATTATAATTGTGTGATTTGTGTGAAATGATTGAATACCTTAAAATGGACCTAACTAAATATATGACTTGTAAATCTAAAATAGACCTATACAGTAACCCATTAAGGGAAACGTTTAGGATTCTCTGACCAAATACCGATCTCTTCAAAAGTGATAGTGCCATATAGTATAATTGGTCATTTCTTCATCTTTAGTTGAACTAAGTGATAAGAAAGAAAGTCGTAGTAAGGGTAAAGTCAATGGTTCGAAGATGGTCGCGGGAGGAGTAATGTCTCCATTACATAAGCTTGGGTTTAGTCATAAGCTTGGGTTTAGTCATAAGCTATTAAAATGTGTACTAAACTCCTTAAATTGGATTAGAGTTAGTGTAATTCATTTGATCTCACAATGGATTGAATAACGTCATGTTATGATATTTGCTTGTACATACATGGCATTTAATTAATTTAGTTGATAACCCTGTTTGTGCTTCATGTATAGTTTTAAGTCTCTATCTCAACTTATTGAGCGGTTGGTTGCTTACATCTTTATAGATATTATTGCAGGTGCTAGGTTAGATATGGCATTATAACTACCTTGAAGCTAGCTATTGCTGGAGTCTAGTGAGTAACGATATTAAATTAAAGAACATTTATATCTCTAAGGTTTTAGATCTTAATTTAGAATATTATATTGTCAAGTAAAGTATTACTCAAGTAAAATTATGTTAAGTAACCATGTAAACATTACTTATGATATTAAAATTTTAGTATAATTTTTATACTTCTACAAGAAATTAACATTTCAAATGCGTGAATTGTTTACTTCAAAGCAGGTTTCTTATGGCCGCTTGCGTAAATTAGCTTTAAGATAGCGGTTGAAAAGTTAACTTATATCCTAAAATAGTTTACACAACGAGACTGTTGCAACTCTTTTGTTTTTAGTTGTAACAGGGGTTTAAACTAACTTCCATGAAAGTCAATTGAGCTTAATGAAGTTTAGTTATGATTTGAGTTTTCTAGTCATTAAGGTACGTGAAGTAACTAAATTCCTTGAAGCTTTGCCTAAGTTTAAAGGGCTTGGTCGTAAGTCCAAAGTAGTTGGCATATAGGTTCATACCTAAAATAGTCCATTAACACTATAAAAATGATTTCTCATGCCATAAGATCCATAGCTCATGAGCAATGGCCATTCATGAAAAGGAGGGAAATCTATTTTTATGAAAAGGTTAATCTTTGGTAGACACCTCATCAGGCTCCTTTTTATTAACTTAATACCAATGGTTCTGTATTTGCCAATGGCCAAGCCACTATTACAAGGGTCATAAGGGACCATATGTGGAAGTGGGTTTATGGCTTCATAAGAAAAATTGGTTGTATTGATTGTAAGCCCTAAAGCCAAGCTAAGCCAAGTAACCGCAGGATTGAACTTAAAACCCAAGGTTTAGGGCGATCGGTTAATGGATCCGATCAAACCTAAATTATCAACTAACAAGAGAAATATTAGTAAAATTAACCCCGTAAACTTGAATTTAAGAAAATAAGTAATAAAATAGGAGACTATAAAATTTTCAAATTTTAAGCATAATAAGCACAAATTACTGAAAATGCGAAAGAGTGTAATCAAATAACTAATAAATTACTAAAGATAGATTATATGTATACTAAAAGTTTTAGAATGACTAAAATAATAATTAGGAATGTTCACGTGTACCCCACATGTATTTACGTGTAGATAAAAAATTACCTAAATTGGCCAAAAACTAAGTAAATAATTAAAGAAAATTATAAATTAATTATGAAAAAATTAGAAAAAATCAAAAGAGGATAAGATGAATCAAGATCAGGTTGTGGCAGGTCCAAATCTGCAAAAAAAAAAAAAAAAAATTAGACAACCTAAAAGCCAAAAAATCAAGGAAAATGGGCAAAGTCTTATCAAATTAATGCATATTAATTACAACAAATGTCTATAAATAGGGGGAAAATTTCCAGAAGTCATTTGGTCAGTTTAGCATTTGTGAAAAATAGGAACACTGAAAAAATCAAGAGAAAATCCAAAAAAAAAAAGGAAAACTGTGTAGATTGGACAAGTGACCTAAACCCACCACTCACCATCACCTGGGACCGAACCACCACCTGGGCCGGCCGACAGCCTTGGACTGGGTTTGGACTGCTAGAAAGCTTTGGACCGGTTAGTTTCTTAAATTTCCCGATTTTGAATAATTTTGTAAAATTAGTTATTTTGCCTAGAAAATTATGAAACTTGTTATTCTGAGGTCTTATTGTATGTAGATTTAGGGAAAAATATAGATTTAGTTTAATTACATCTGCAATTATAGGGTTCATAACAAATTGCTCAAAATTGAGCATGATTAAAACAAAAAATAAATAGGCTTAGGAGTGTAGTTTGGAGCTCAATTTTTTTCTATAGGATGCTCATATGATATAGAATAGTGCTATGAAGCCATTTTTTTAAAATTAATTTTTTAAATTTTTAAGTTAATTTTTAACCCTAAAATGATGGAAAAATTGGGTGATTTGGGGTTAATTAGGTGATTAAGATATTAATTACTAATTTAGATCTTAATTAGATGTTTAGAGATGTTAATCTCTGAAGTGAAACCCTAATCCTAGCCTTTGGAGTATTAAGTATGGTTAATTTAGGAAATGAGGTAATTAATATAAGAATTTAGTAATATGTGAAATTGTAAATTAATAAATCTAAAAAATAGAGTTATTTAGATAATATTATAATAGAAATCAGAAAAATAATAAATATGAAAATAATATTAATTTTAAGCAAAAGTCTCAAAATGTAAGATTTTCACACATTGGGAATAAATCCAATACCGCAATTAGGGTTAGCGTGTACCGAATAGTTTAAAATACCAAATTACGACCCAATAGGATATTTGGACACTCGAGCTTAATGTGATTAATTTCATATTAGGATTCGAGCATATTTAAGGCTTAGAAATCAAAGTTTAAAATCTCATTTAGGATTTGAACACCGAAATAGAGTACAACAAATCATTAGGACATAATGGGTATACATGGGAAAAAATGACTTAAAATATAACTTAGAATATGAAACCGTAAATTTTAAGTACTAAAAAGACCTATTTGTATTATAAGACACCTAGAGACAAAATCAGCTTACTATTAAGAGATCGAGCGATCGAGCAAATCCAAGTAAGTTGAGTTATTACTTATTGTAATAGAATACTAGTTTTGTAGTACTCGGAAACTTAGGCTTGTATATGATTGTGATTGTAAGTAGTTTACGCATGTGTTTGATGTATCTGATTTCGTGTTGAATTTGTATCGTAAGTGATTTTGGGACTAATTGAATTGGTATGAAATTGTTTAAACACCCTAAACAGAATTTAATCTTAGTCGACCCTAATAACCAAAAATGTCATGCATTGCAACCCATTAGGGGATCATAGGATTCTCCAACCAAATACTGACCCCTTCGAAAGGGATAGCGTAGGATTACAAAATGGTCCCTTTTTCATCCTTAGTTGAACTAAGTGACAGGAGAGGAGGTCGCGGTGAGGGTGAAGTCAATGGTTCGAAGTTAGTCGCGGGAGGAGCGAGGTCTCAATTACACAAGCCTAGGTTTGGTTGTGAGTTACTGCATAACATGGAAACTCCTCAACCCGGATTGGAGCGGGTGAAATTTCTCTGATTTCACAACGGACCGGACTACGTTGTGCGATGACACTTGATTATTGCATTGCATGAAAATAAATGTTTGATAACCCTGTTTGTGCTTGTATGTATTCGTGAGTCTCCAATTCAACTTACTGAGCTGTAATTGCTTATACCCTTATAGATCCTTTTGCAGGTTCTGATTTCTGAATACTCAAAGTACTATGCCGCCCTACAATTACCCAGAGGTTAGTCTGTTAGAAGTTAGGGGTGTGAGGATCAAGTTACTTAGTATAATGTGTAACTAGAGTGACCATGTAATTAGGAATGAAAGACTGGTAGTTATTATGTAATCTAGTGAACTGTTATGTTATGTAAAACTTCTTGGGAAGCTTTATGGACTTATATATATAATATTGTACATGTTATTAGAAATTTGCACTATTTATCATAATTGTAGTTTAATTGTTAATCGGACTGTCTACTTCAAAGCGGGAGTCATCGACGTCTTATGTAGGTCATGTCTATGGTAGGTACTGTGAGGCCAGTTACTATTATAGAATGGTTTACACGACGGGACTGTTGCGACTCTGCGATTTTGGGGCGTAACATTGATACTCTAACTGCTAAATTATGGGCCATTTACTGGGGCCTTGCATTGAAGCTAACTGATTACACATCAAAATTTGTAGAGATTCATCTGTCGTTACATTCCTTCTACAAGGGTAGCATTATTAGAAACTTTTTTGTTTTTATCATAATGTTATTTCTGATTGCAAGGAAAAACTCTCTTACCTACGTCAATAGAGGATCAAGTATGTCCCTCGTAAATTAAATCAAGTGGCTAATGCAGTTGCTAAATGGATGCAAGATCAATAAGCAACTTTTGTTAACTTTGTATTAACCCTTATTTTTTGTCTTAAGCTCTTGTAGCAAGATGTACATAGTTTGGGTATTTATAAGGAGAGGAAAAGTCCTTTAAAAAAACCTAAGTCTACTTGTGTTAGTTGCTCTTTTGTTGGGAACTCTATTTGGGAGATATGAGCTCGGTTATGGCATGCAATAGGAGTTAATCTCCTAGCTTTTATCTTTTATCTTAATGCATTTCCTTTTCATCAAAAAAAAAACTATAAAAATGGAAAAAGGTTTTCTAATTATCTATATTATTAAAGGCATAAAAGGCTTAGGTCACCATCGCCTTTAAAATTATTATTTAAGCCTCCATTTGAAAATTATATAACAAAAAAACCAATACTTAAATAACTTATTAAACTTTTTATATATGGATAAAATTGACATTTTCCTTTATTTCACTTCTCATTTATCTTCATTAGTTTTCCCTATAAATCTCTCTTAATTAATAATATGGGTGTAGATAACTTCAATATCTGTAGAAAGTTAACTATGGATATGGATAAATTGCTTCATTGTTGAATATGGAAGTTGAATTCAAATTTAGAGTTCTCTATAACAAACAAAAAAGTATACCTTTACGTAATTACAATATTAAATTTTGTAATAAAAACATGGGGTGTGGATAACTCTAATATTTTGGGGAAGTTTATCGTTGATATGGATAAATCACTATATAGTTGAATTCAAATTCAAAATACTCTAAAACAAACGAAAAACGCACGTGACTTAAAAATTAATTGAAAAAAGGGGTTGTCCCCAAAGTTATTACGTTTGGGGGGTTGTGAAGGGGCGCATGCCATGTACAACTTCAACTTTAGATTATTCTAAAGAAAACATCACACATGGTATGTGTGCCTTCAATAAAGCTAAAAAGAAGGCACATTTGGTGCATCAAATGCACCTTTACTATCTCATAATCA
Organism: Lumnitzera racemosa; assembly: GCA_024138005.1. Taxonomy (NCBI): domain Eukaryota; kingdom Viridiplantae; phylum Streptophyta; class Magnoliopsida; order Myrtales; family Combretaceae; genus Lumnitzera; species Lumnitzera racemosa. The sequence continues at coordinate 359,237 of JAMXBC010000012.1, forward strand.
CACTCACAATACACAATAGAGAAATGCACTTGAAAATACAAGGCCATTCTTGACCAAAGTCATCTAAAAATATAAGGCCATCCAATAATGCTACTTTATTGCATAATTCCCTCAAAACTCTAGCCAACTCCATTGTCCATCTAATTTCCATGCTCTAAAGATAAAATATATGTATAGAAATAAAAAACAAAGTACACTTGGTTCAAAATGATAAGTCTAGTTAAGTTCGATCAATGCTACATAATTGTACATCTATTTCCTCTTACTCTTACTCTTATTCTTAGTAAAAAGACTTGAGATTCGTGATGCTATTCCCTCTTTAGATGTTCTTTCCTTTGCAACTAGATGAGCTTAAGACTCTTGTGTCGGAATGTGTTGTTATGGTGCATCGGTAAAGTCTAATGGATCTACGGCTTGTATTTTTTACGAACCTTCACTATGTATGATTATAAATCTCCTTTTTTGAGGTACTGGTGGTGTAAAAGGAGGATATGCATGATTGTCCATCATTGGAGTCACGAATGAGCAATTGGAAGGTTAGGACATGATGGTAACATCATGAATCGTAAACGAGCATAGTGTATGAGATAAACCTGGAGTATCATCATCATGCTGAGCTCGTCACTACTGCCATGGAAGTCCCCTCACTATAATGTGTTTGCCTTGTCTAGGTGGAGTTGGAGCATCATATTCGTCCTCATCATAGCCTTCTTCAACCTCATCATAGTGCGCTTTTAGGTAGGGGGGATACAAAGTCACTGGTATTACAACCCAATAGTATCATTATCGTGGTAGATCATCGTGTATTATACAAAGGTCTACTATCAACCCCTTTGCTAATCGCAGGCCTTTCATACGATACACAAAGTTCCTTTTACTATACATTACCACCAGGCCCATAGATAAGTAATATAGAGCAATTTTAGTAAAAATCACTTTTAAGGCATAAATTAATGAAGTAAACGTGTGGACTCGTTAAGTTTCACAACACAAGAATATTACAAACAAATGTAGTTCATAATGAGAATTGCATCGTAAACTTTAAACTATATTATGAACTAAATAAAGGTAAACAATTATCTATAAAAGCTTTTACAAGATCTCTTCTCCGCTCCCTGATCACTCCAATCAGTTTCTACAAGAGAATCACATAGGACATGTCTTAGCTCGGATTAGCAAAGAGGTTTTCTTGTAGCAAAAGGAATCTATCGGGGTATAAACTTAAGCTTAGTGAGATAAATACCCTTGTTAATACCGCATGGCAAAAATTTATTAGATGCATAATCATATGAATGCATGAATAATCAGTATGTCAAACAATGCATGTAGTAGTCTAGGAACTGCATATGACTTGGAATTATGCCCTCTATAGTCGAGGTTTGGAGATAATTAATCGACTTAAACCAAAATCTGGGTTTTAGACTTTAGGTTTCATTTTATTTGCACTATTGTGCTTAAGTCAAAACAAAACTATATATATATATATATATATATACTTTCTTTCTTGAACAACAAATTATATTTTCAAAATCCCAAGTCTAACGGTGTGGTAGCCTCCGCAGTCTACAAATACATGTCTTAAGCAGAAGCCACAAGACGCAGCCCCTCGCTGACTGTTGGCGTCTCATGGCACTTAGTATGCCTCTTAACTTAGGACAGAAACTCAATAAAATGATGACATAAGTAGTGCCCAATCTTGCAAGAGGCCCTTTTCCTGTGAGTCCCTTCCTATCTTCTACGTGAAGCGGTAGTTGGTGTTATTTGAATGCAATTATAGGGAATGCATGATCCATTTAATTTCTTAATCATATAAGTGGTTAATTCAATTTTTCAAGGTGATCAGACAATTTCATTCCATACAATCACATGTGTAAATTATCACAAACAATTTCCATTATTATATGATTAACACACCATAGAATTCAATCACAAATTCATACACATGTATTTCCCATATCCCACAGTCATCCAATTTATATATATAAGTTTAGGTATATCTATTCTACAAGCAAAATTAAGTAAAGAGTCATCAAGAATTTGCTCACTCTACCATGTAGGATAGTTAAAGTAGTCTGGTAGCAGGTCGTCTCCGAACGTGGGGTCCCCTAGTAATTAAAATCATAATACTATAAGGGATTAAAATAAATTTAGGAAACTAAGCTAAAACCCTTTAAGTTATATTTTTTACTAGTTTTTGTATTTTTCTCGGTTTTACTTAAAAGTTTAATTGCATATAACTTTCTCGTTTTAAATTCAATTTTTATGATCTTATAGTCAATCTTCATCGTTTTCGAGTATACTTTAAACGTGGTGAAGTTATATTTTTTAGTTGAGGTACGCAAATCTACCCATAGGTCAAAACAGTGGCGGTCCTCATGATTTGGAGTGTTTTTGGGCTTTATTTGGTTAATGGACTTTTTGGTAACTTGGAAATTCCTTTGGGCTTCGGCTTAAGCTTAAGATTTTACTCTAGGCTCAAAATACTCCTTAAAGTCATATTTACAACTTCGATTTACACTCCTAAGGCTATCAACCACTTCTTAGGCTCTTAAGTGAGTTTAAGTTGTCAAATGGACTTGTTTTTTATTCAATTCAAAGATGATTACTTTCTTGGGCTTAAGGAGTGTGTTGTGGGCTTCTTGAAAGTTTCAAAATAACTTTCATTGTTGAGTCAAGTTGCTGGTCAGAAACTTAAGGGTGGTTTAACTTGACATTTGAGGCCCGTTTTGGAAGTTTTAAGCTCAGTTTTGAGTTTTAGGCTTCATATACTTATCATACTTGCCTTAGTTGGTCTTTTCACTTTGTTTACTTACTTTTATCGTATTTTTAAGTGTATTTTAGGAATGTTCTAGATTTGGTCGGTTTGAGTATGAGGGCTTCTAACTTTTTTCATCATTTCCTTAAGTTTAGGTGTTAGATCATGAACTTAAGCTACTTATATTCAAATCTTACTTTTCCATGAGATGATTATTTGACTCATATTTTATATGAAAAGAGAGGATCTCACTTTTATCATACCTCACATATCATAGTTCATGTTTTACAAAATTGGTTTCCTCATAAAACTTCATTTGATGGATTTTATCTTTACCTAAGTCTAGATTTGAGCACGTTTAACTTAATGAAAGTGTAAACAACATCCAAATGACTTCTAAACTCTTACGTTCAGCATGCTTCTCTTTCATTCAAGTTCTCATTTCAAGATTTGCTCAACTTAAAATATTCTATTCCGAGTGTTAAATAAGTATCTTTATAAAATACTAACTTTACATGCTCATATTTCAACTTTCATATAAGGTTTTTATAAGTTTGCTTCTTAGGATGGTTTTTTATGTTATACTAACTTATGATCATACTTATATCTTCAAGAAATTATAGTCTCCTAACATGAGTACTAACTAATACAAGATATACTTACTCATCCTTAAAGCAAAAAGATGGTGGTTGTGCACTAAGGTTCCACTTATACTCTTTGTCTTACTTTCTCCTTTTTGCACCCTTTTCAGAAACTTGAGTTGTGGTCCTTGGAAGTGGGGTTTAAGGAGTGTTCTAAGGATCCTAAAGAGGTTTGGAATATTGTTAAAAGCAAGACAAGAAGAAGATGAAAGTGCCGTGTATGTATATGATTGGAATGTAACGGCAAGTGAAGGATTTTGTGGGGTTTGGTTGTTTCTTCTTTTGTATTGTTTTTACAGTAAGAGAAAATGAAGTGAAAATGAAATTGAAAGTGAGAGCAAATCAGGAAAGGAGTAGCCAGTTTGAAATGGGGTGGGAAGTGTATTTAAGAAGTTTGATTTTGTTGTCTTGTAACACATATAAAAGTCAACAATTGCAACTCTTGATGATGTAAGCATTAAGGGATAAATAGTAGAGTGTAAGATAAAGTGATTCATGGATGGAAGATAAGAGTATGACCCCCCTTAAAGCCATGCTAGAATCGGCCATTGGGTGTTCTTTTGGGCATGGAATTGTTTTATCTCATTTATTAAAGTTAAGCACGTGAAATCTTGTGATAATTTGTCCATATATAGTGTAAACCCAAAAGCCAAGCCAAGTAACCATAGGTTTGAACTTAAAACCCAAGGTTTAGGACGATCGGCTAAAGGATCCGATCAAACCCAAATTATAAACTATTTAACAAAGTACCAGTAAAAATGACCCTGTAAACTTAAATTTAAGAAAGTAAGTAGTAAAATAGGAGACTATAAAATTTTCAAATTTTAAGCATAATAACTACTAATTACTGAAAAAGCAAAAAGTGTAATATAATAACTAATAAATTAGTAGAGATAGATTATATGTATACTAAAAATTTTAGAATGACCAAAATAATATTTAGGAATGTTCACATGTACCCTACATGTATTTACGTGTAGATAAAAATACGCGTAATTGCTAAAATAGGCCGAAAATTAAGTAAATAATTAAAGAAAAATACAAAATAATTATAAAAAAATCAGAAAAAAATCAGAAGGAGAGGTCTGCAACTGGATCAGGTCGTGACTGAAAAGAAAAAAAAATTGGCCAATAAAAATGTGCCAAACTAAAAGCCTAAAATCAAGGAAATGAGCAAAATCACATCAAATTAATGCACATTAATTACTATGTTTGTCTATAAATAAGGAAAAAATTCACAGAAGACATTTGGACAGTTTGTAATCTGAGAAAAATCGAAACACAAGAAAAATCGAGAGAAATTCTAGAAAAAAAAAAAAAAAAAACAGAAAACTGTGCAGATTAGCAAGGTGAACTGGAACCACCACCCACCACCACCTGGGACCGAACCACCACCACCACCCTACCCTAGGACCAGCGTCTGGACCGGCCGACAGCCTTGGACCGGTTTTGGACGGCCAGAAATCCTTGAACCGGTTAGTCATTTACTCATCCCGATTTTTATATAATTTCGTAAAATTAGTTATTTTGCCCAGAAAATTATGAAACTTGTTATTCTGAGGTTTTATTGTATGTAGATTTAGGGAAAAATATTGATTTAGTTTAATTATGTCTGGAAATATAGGGTTCTTAAGAAATTGCTCAAAACCGAGCATGATTAAACCAGAAATTAAATAGGCTTAGGGATGTAGTTTGGGGCTCAAAATTTTTCTGTAGGACTCTCATATGATTTAGAACAGTGCTATGAAGCCTTTTTTTAAAATTAATTTTCGAAAATTTTAAGTTAATTTTTAGCCCTAAAATGATGGTGAAATTTGGTGATTTGGGATTAATTAGGTAATTAGAATGTTAATTACTGATTTGGATCTTGATTAGATGATTAAGGAAGTTAATCTCTGCAGTGGAACCCTAATCCTAGCTTTTAGGTACTAATTATGGTTAATTAGGGAAATTAGGTAAAGAATATGAGAAATTAGGAATATGTGAAAATATAAATTACTAAATTTAAAAAAATAAAGTTATTTAGATAATATTATAATTGAAATCAGAAAAATAATAAATCGGAATTAATATTTAATTTTAAGTAAATATCTTAAAATGTAAGATTTTTACACATTGGGAATAAATCCGATATCCCAATTAGGGTTAGTGTGTACCGAATAGTTAGAATACCAAAATTACGACCCAATAGGATATTTGAATACTCGAGCATAAGGTGATTAATGTCACATTGGGATTCGAGCCTAATTATGACCTAGGAATTAAAACTAGAATCTAGTTTAGGAACCGAACCCCGAAATAAAATACAACGAATTATTAGTACGTTGTAGGTATACATGAGGAAAATGAGTTACATTATAAATTAGAATAAGAATCCATAAAAATAAGTACTAAAAGGACCTCTTTGCATTATAGGACAACCAGAAACAAATCAGCTCGCAATTTGAGGATCGAGCGACCGAGCAAATTCATGTAAGTTGGGTTATTGCTTATTGTAATAGAGTACTAGTTTTGTAGTGCTCGGAGACTTAGGCTTGTATATGGTTGTGATTGTAAGTAGTTTGCGCATGTGTGATGTATCTGAATTCGTGCTGGAATTTGTGCTGTGGGTGATTTTGTGACTGATTGAATTGTTGTGGTCTTGTTTGAACACTCTAACCGGAATTTAATCTTAGTCGACCGTAATAACCGAAAACGTCATGCATTGCAACCCGTTAGGGGATCATAGGACTCTCCAACCAAATACCGACCCCTTCAAAAGGGATAGCGCAGGATTGCAAGATGGTCCCTTCTTCATCCTCAGTCGAACTAAGTGACAGGAGAGGAGGTCGCGGCGGGGGTGAAGTCAATGGTTCGAAGGTAGTCGCGGGAGGAGCGAGGTCTCCATTGCACAAGCCTGGGTTTGGTTGTGAGCTGCTGCATAACATGGAACTCCTCAACCCGGATCGGAGCGGGTGAAATTTCTCTGATTTCACAACGGACCGGACTACGTTGTGCGATGACACTTGATTGTTGCATTGCATGAAAATAATTGTTTGATAATCCTGTTTGTGCTTGTATGCATTCATGAGTCTCCAATTCAACTTACTGAGCTGTAGTTGCTCATACCCTTATAGATCCTTTTGCAGGTTCTGATTTGTAATCTCTTCAAGTACCATGCCGCCCTACAATTATCCAGAGGTTAGTCTTTTGAAGCCAGGGGTGTGAGGATCAAGTTATTTAGCTTAATGTGTAACCAAACTGACCTTGTAGTTAAAGGATGAAGACTGTTAGTTATTCTGTAAATTAGTAAACTGTAGTTATTATGTAAATCTTCCTAGGAAGCTCTGTGGACTTATTTATATGATTATCTATGTTTAATAGTAATTTGAGTTACTCATCATATTTGTAGTATAATCATTAATCGAACTGTTTACTTCAAAGCGAGTGGTCGTCGACGCCTTGTGTAGATTATCTCTATGGTAGGAACTGTGAGGCTAGTTTCTATCATATAGTGGTTTACACGGCGGGACTGTTGCGACCTCGCGACTTCGGGGCGTAACATGTAGTATAAGTGAAGGGGTGATAAGGAAAGTACCTTATCACTAGTTTTTAATAGATTATCAATTGATAAATGACTTCAACTCTCAATTGATAAGTTATTTAAGGTGATTAGTTGGTCTGCTTATTCACATGTAAAGCTTAAACATGAAGATAAATGAATTGTCTTATAGGAAATTGTTTTAGGATTTACTTCTTGAATTGTTTTGTAAATTATGACTTAATTCTTATAAAATTATGAAAATTTCTAGAGTTGAATAAAATTATTCAAATAAAATTATCAATTAGTAGTCTAAGGTTAAAAGTCTTTAATTGTTTTAAGGTTTAGGGTTTTAAGTAACTTTAGAGTTTTTAGTTTTTCAAGTTAAGGTTTTATCGATAATAGGCTTTCAAATTGGAAAAGTAAGTTTATTTTCAATTGTAAAGTTGAGTTTTTAGTTTATTTGATCTTTAGAAATGTTTAAGGAATACTCTTAGTCAAATCATAGGCCCGCTAAAAGTAGGGTTTACAACTGGTACATGGTTATGCAACAGTTATAAACCCTACTTAGGCTGAGTAACTGCTATAACATAGTCATTATGGTCAATGGAGAGGCATATTTGTTGAAATTGCTTAACCTATAAGAAGAATGAAAGTTACATATGTTATTCTTAGGTGTCTCATATAGGTAAAAGTAACCACCGAAAACGTACTTATCAACTGTCCAAGCAAAGCTTTTATACGGTTGAGATAACGACATATGATCTCCCTGTACCATCATCGATACTAATACTAGACTACTAATTGTGCCACTTAGCCATATACTATGCATGCAATCTTACCCAATTCGCCTCTACTTTCCCTCGTAGGTCTATGAAGTGCAACAATTTCATAGTGTCAACAGAGATAAATGCCTCTGGAATCCTCCAGATTGGAGCACAACTTGCTTTAAGAAGCACCACTCTATAATGTCAAAGCTAATGAGTAGGACTTAAGCTGCCTATACAGCCTTCCTACGATTGTATAACTTAAGGAGGATCTGCAAGATTTCCTTAGGGTAAGCCTCCTAAACGACTTATAATACCATAATTTGAGAGTTAGGGTATGGATAAGTAAAATAGACCTTATTAATAAAAAACTATAAGTGTATACCTAATGCAGAAGCTGTTTGTCCAATGCCTCTCGATAGGCCTTTGCTACATGTGTGACATGTTGATAGGTGTCGAGCCTGGTTTTTCACCCTTCCGGTTCTTTTTATAAAATTAAGTTTTCTTTAAACCGACCAATATTAAACCCTTGCTTGTTTAATATTAGCCTTTGACTAAGGTATAAGGAAAACCATTTTTCAACTTGAAAAGATTGGGAGTCGCTACCCGACCGAAGTTAGGAAAAAGGGCTAAGTTATAACCAACTAAATGGATTAGTTATAACTTAGCTACCGGTCTATTGATTTAAAAAACTAAGTTATAAAGCAGCTTTTTTTTTTTTAAAACCAGAGAAGCTGGATCCGGAGGTTAAGACTTTAAAACCCTTGCAGGTATCATTGATTTTCCAAATTTAACTTTAATCTTAAAAAATCACCTCTTTTTTTATTTTATAAGACGAAATTTAATTTAACGATTATAATTGGACAAATGAAATAATCTAAAGAAAAGGGAAAATTAGGTTTTCTTCATTTTTATCGTCATCCGGTAAGTGTCCACGTATCCGCTATTCGGGATTATACGTACGTAGTTCTTTTTTTATAAAAACTTTAGTGGGTTGGTTTGGTTTTAATTTGAAAATGATGAGTTTACATTTTATTCAATTTTGATTTGTTGAAGGAAATTCCTAAAAATGTCCTAATCGATTTTTTAATTTTTGGAAACTTTAAAATGGTCCTAATTTGGAAAGAGGTCTATTTGCATTTATTTTTCAAAAATCAATTTTTCTAAGTGACAAAAAGAAATAATAATCTTTTTATTTACTTTGTTATTTTTATATTTTATTTATTTCTTCTTTTATTTTATTTTATTTTATTTTTATTTTATCACTTAATCTATTTATCACTTATCACTTATTACTTATTATATCTTACTTATTTAATAAAATAAAGTAAAACCAAATTACTCTTTTTTTCTTTTCCCCCCTTTTTTTCCTCTTCTTTTTCTTCTTTTTCCCTTTCCTTTCTATTATTATTATTTTCTATTACATTTAAATAAAACAAATAAACAAAATAAAACAACAACTAAAATATATAAAAAAGAAAAAGAAAAACTTCGAATAAATTCAGATGTACGGGTCGAACCTAGGTGAGTCGGATGGGTCAGGTCTGTTCCATTGGATTCGGGTCGGGCTTCAATGCCTTAAACAGTAGCAACAGTAGCAGAAGGCGATTTGGGCAGTTCTAGTAGCCAAAGCTAGGGGGTGAGGAGTTTTTGTGAGTTTTGGATTGGGAATAGGGGGGTTAGGTTCAACGTCAAGGCTTGGGGTAGTCGTTTGGCAGTTATTGGAAGGGGCAGTCAGCGGTAGTATTTAGGTGGCGTGCGACATAGCTATTGGAGGCTAGTAGCTAGTTGGGTTGGGGGTTTTAGAAGTCGAGGAGAGTCGTAGTGGGTTGGTTTTGCTCCGCCATGGCGGTTGGGATAGTGTTTAAAGCTAGGTATCGTGATGGTTAGGGTTAGGTAGCGACGAACTTGTTGGCGTTGCTAAGGACTATGGCAGTAGCCGAGAGTGGTCACGTTCAGGAGCTGATGGAGTAAAGGCCATGCCGTGATGGTGGTTGAGTTCGAGGTTAGCTAGAGAGGGAAACCTAGAGAGAAAGTGATCAGGAAGGGATAGAGAGTGTGTAGGAGTTGATTCTGTTGGTTCTGTGTGTTGTTCATGTCTTATGATCATTAATTTATACATAAATTCAACCCAGAAACAAAGGAGTTTGAATCGGATTTAATGAGAAATGCTCGAAAACCTAGCTTTTTTCTAATTTTTGAATACTAATTTAAATGTGCTTTTGACTAAATCTAGACTTGTGCTTAACACCAATTCGAAGCATGCCATGTCTAGTATGAGATTGATGTAAGAAACTATGTACTTGTGTATGAAATTTGTGTAGAAATCGAAGCTAAAGTGGAGGGAGTAGGCTGTTCTTAAGAAGGAAATAAGAGGAAAATCGGGAGAAAATGGGGGAAAACCAAGGGAAAGAAAGGGAAAGTGCTGACGTAGCGCCATGTCAGCCAACTCGACAAACCTCGACCTGCTACGTATCAACACTTGACACGTGGCAGCTGATGTGTGGCTGACACGTGGTACCACGTCAGCAAGGCCGTCCAATCCGATGATGCCATGTGTTAGGACACGTGGCGCAATCAGATCCTAACACATGGCAGTCTCTAATGTGATTAAAAACAAAAAGCAAGAAAAAGGCATCCCCTACCTTTGCAAAGTTTCGAACCTAAGACCTTATACTCAATGTTAGTACTATACCTATATGTTTAACCGTTAGGACGTTAGCCTATGCCTTGTCCATGGACTCGGTCAACCTGGGCTAGATTTAAATTTAAATTCAGGCTTAACGGCCAACTCTTAAACTTAGATTAAAATTAAAAATCTACTTTAACGAAATGTTATTTTCTAAAATCTTTTATTTTTTGTGACTTTTCAAATTTTCTTCTTCTTATTATTTTTTTTGTATATTTTCTAAATTTCTTATTTTTTGTGATTTTTCCTATTTTCCTTTTTTTTTATATTTCTCTAGAATTCTTATTTTTCTAAATTTCTTTATTTTTTGAGGCTTTCTTTAATTTTCTAATTTTTTTGAACTTTTCCTAATTTAGGAACATGTAACTTAATTTGAAAAATAAAAGGAGGGCAAAAATTAAATGTCTACAACAAGTATCTTAACCCATGCTCCATCCGGCCACTTGAGCTTTCAAACTGTCAATATACATACTATGTCTACTCATCGGAGCAATTTATGGAAATTGATCCCATGCTCCATCTAGCTTGCAACATCAAAAGCATTAAGTTATTACGTAATATATAGGATAACATAAATAGAGCATTTGTAAAATACATAGAAAAAGCAAGCAAGATATGCAAGCATTCCCGAATCTAATTCGAATACCCTATCTTTTTCTCTATGGACATGTTTTCCATTGTGCCATTCCTATCTACACGCATTACATGATGCTCTATTAGGTTGCTCTTTAATGTCCACCTCCATATGGAACCGTTTTTGCCGAGACTTTCCCTTTTTGCACTTTAACTTTGGATTAGGGATGAATAGTCAAAAGATTGGTAATAATTGGCAAGTTTTATGGAACACTAATGGGGAAAGTGGGTCTTATAATACTAAATTTGATGTGTTGACTCGTACTAATGATCAACGGATGAGATAATCTCAAGCTATGCTTCTCCTGTCGTAGCAAGTACGTATGAGCAAAGGATCCTATAAATTTACCATTTGTTACAAGTGTACGTGCCATTCCTAAAGTTAATCATGTACATATGCTCTCCTCCTTTCATTCCATTGGCTACACAATGGATACTTACACGAGTTAGAATAGAATTGTAACTCTCAACAATATTCGAGGTCATATAACCAAATCTCTACAATCCATCAATGGTAAGTGTCCATTGGTCTAGTAACATAACCCTGAACCAATTAGAGGCATCTACCTTGATTCTGTGCACTTTTTCCATACAAACTTTGAATGTTCGAAAGTATGCTTGCATTGCACCAAAGGTAATCCATTTTTTACATTCCTAAATCTTATGAACATTGTTGAAGTTGGTAGCAATATGACGAATGCACCAACACCATACTACAAATGAGAGTTACTACTTGTTCGATGCTTCGTCAAGCTCTACCTTAATGCCCTTGGCACTATCTAATATCAAGGATATGGTCTTCTGGCCTTTACACTCTCCTACTACATGTTGCTTCAACTTCCAAAGAAACCAACCCTATGCCTCACATGTTTCCTCATCTGTTAAGGCAAAAGCGAGAGAGATAATGTGATTTACTCCATTCATATTGCAAGCAATCAATAACTCATTGGTGTACTTTCCATAGAGGAAAGTGCCATCAATAGAGAGAGCGAGCCTGTAGAACTTCCATGCCTCTTTACATGGTCTAAATGACAAAAAAAAAACCCACTTTAAGTGTGATACCATAGGTTCTCCTGATCTATTTCACCCTTACTTCACCTTTGTTCTAGGGTTAGTTATTTGGATTACATTAAGCAGTCTTGAGAAATCATCATATGATTTCTTCCAATTACCAAACACAGCTTCTATGAGCTTCATCTTGCCTGACTATATTCTTCTATTGCTGACTAGGTACCCAAATTCGCAACTAATCCCACTATGTTATTATGAGATCCTTGTATCTAGGTCATCTCTAATTAGTTGCAAGAACATATGGCCACTACGCTGGAGTCTAACTATGGGTGATCCTAATGTATAATTGCATTAATGCATGTATGGGGACCCTTTAGTCTTGTTATAATAAATAATTCCTCTAACTTCTACTTGTAAGCCTTTAACCTCCACTTATATTTGTCTTCCCTCTTCGTATAGAAAATTGAGTACTTAGTTTTTTTGGATTTATCGATAGAAAAGTCCACATGATGCTTGATGTGGTACATCTCCATCTACCTTCACAAAATCATTCTTAGTGTCAAATCTCATTCTTAAACTAAGATCGTCACTGGTAAGCACGTTTGAGCACTCGACATTCATGGTTTGCTCATAAGTGATGTAACCATCATTCCCCTCCCTTACCCAAAATTAGAAAAAGGGGATATGATCTCTAACTAGTGAACCAATCATACAAACTTTTGGTGGATACATAGGAGTCATTTGAACCTTCATTGCATATATCGATGTTGGAATCTGACCCATTGAGCTTAACCTAGAGCCTTGAAGAGGATCTACAGTATACTCAGGTTGGTTCGGTGTTATCATTCAAGGCATCCTCATCCCCAAAATTGTCTTCACTATCATCTTCGGTGTCATCAAGAGTATAATCCTCATTGTCATCATCTTCATTAGCACACATTCCCATTTACTCAGTAATAGGATCATATGATGCCTCCTTTTTGCAAATTAGTCAAACAGCTTCATCAATTACATTCTCATTGTCGTATATGGGTACAGACATTGGCAGTAGATGAAACTCCTCAACCATAGGTTGGTTAATTATACTTAGATGCAGTGATGTGTACTCGAGAGGAAGTATTTGCATAGATTGTCTACTCTTTAAGATTGCTTATGTTTTCTTATTCACAAATTTTGACATATAAGTGGTGAAAATGAGTAAGCCCAAATGTTCCCACCATATCAAAGAGATTTTCCATATCATCATCTTTTACAACCACTAAGGAGGAGGTAACAACTCCCAAATGCGTACTTGAATGCCTGTATAGTATCTCCACCTTACCCATACCAGCATCAATCCCAGCGTTATGGTAAACTGATGTGTCTTCGAGGTCATACACATGAAGGCTGCACCACAACCAATGAGAACAAAGAAAATAAAAGATGGTTAACTGGATATGACACATCAATTGATTCTTCTTGGCCTAATCTTCACTTGATATAACGCACAAGTATCGATTAGGGTCGCTAGCTACTATTCCTTACTAAAAAGAATAGATAAAAGTTAAAGGTAGGAAGAGAATATGGGGTTACTCTAAAAAGGATATTCTATAATTCAATTATGGAAGTATGATTGTCTATGTACATAGTACTTGAGGTATTTATATGACCTTTACTAGGGTTACATTAACAACAAAAGAAAACAAAAATGGATAATGTAAGAAAAGAATCCTAAAACATGCCAAAAAGGGGTAAAAATGACAAATAATATTTTGTACAAAAAAGGAAAACAATCCTTCTAGAATGTTGAGCCGGAAGACACTTGTCAAAAGAGGGTTAATGGGTTATGATGTGGTTAGTCCTGCTGTTGTAAGTGCTAATACGGGTTCCTAGATAGCTTGACACTTATGGGATCAAGCATAAATGATGTCACGCCCCGAAGTTGTAGAGTCGCAACAGTCCCGCTGTATAAACCATTCTATGATAGTAACTGGCCTCACAGTGCCTATCATAGACATGATCTATACAAGGCGTCGACGACTCCTCATTTTGAAGTAAACAATCCGATTAACAATTAAACTACAATTATGATAAATAGTACAAATTTCTAATAACATGTATAATTATATATATAAATCCACAGAGCTTCCCAGGAAATTTTACATAAACATAACAGGTCACTAAATTACATAATAACTATCCGTCTTTCATCCCTAATTACATGGTCACTCTATTTACACATTATACTAAGCAACTTTATCTTCACACCCCTGGCTTCAAACGGATTAACCTTTGGGTAATTGTAGGGCGGCATAGTACTTGAAGTGTTCAGAAATCAGAACCTACAAAAGGATCTATAAGGGTATGAGCAACTACAGCTCAGTAAGTTGAATTGGAGACTCATGAATACATATAAGCACAAACAAGGTTACCAAGCAATTATTTTCATGTAATACAACAATTATGTGTCATCACACAACATAGTCCAGTCCATTGTGAAATCAGAGAAATTTTACCCGCTCCAATCCGGGTTGAGGAGTTTGACGTTATGCAGCAACTTACAACCAAACCCAGGCTTGTGCAATGGAGACCTCGCTCCTCCCACGACTACCTTCGAGCCATTGACTTCACCCTCGCCGCGACCTCCTCTCCTGTCACTTAGTTCGACTAAGGATGAAGAAGGGACTATTTTGCAATCCTACGCTATCCCTTTCGAAGGGGTCGGTATTTGGTTGGAGAATCCTATGATTCCCTAACAGGTTGCAATGCATGACATTTTTGGTTATTAGGGTCGACTAAGATTAAATTCCATTTAGAGTGTTCAAACAATTTCATACTAATTTAATCAGTCACAAAATCATTCACAATACAAATTCAGCACGAATTCAGATACATCAAACACGTGCGTAAACTACTTACAATCACAATCATATACAAGCCTAAGTCTTCGAGTACTACAAAACTAGTACTCTATTACAATAAGCAATAACCCAACTTACTTGGAATTGCTTGATCGCTCGATCGCTCGATCCCTTAATTACAAGCTGATGTGTCTCTGGGTATCCTATAATACAAATAGGTCTTTTTAGTACTTATAATTTATGGTTTCATATTATAAGTTATATTTTAACTCATTTTTTCCGTGTATACCCATTACATCCTAATGATTCGTTATACTCTATTTCGGTATTCGAATCCTAAATGAGATTTTAAATTTTGATTCCTAAGCCTTAAATATGCTCGAATCCTAATGTGAAATTAATCACATTAAGCTCGAGTGTCCAAATATCCTATTGGGTCGTAATTTGGTATTCTAAACTATTCGGTACACGCTAACCCTAATTGCGGTATTGGATTTATTCCCAATGTGTGAAAATCTTACATTTTGAGACATTTACTTAAAATTAAATGTTTTTTCAGATTTATTATTTTTCTGATTTCTATTATAATATTATCTAAATAACCCTATTTTTTAGATTTATTAATTTATAATTTCACATATTACTAATTTTTTATATTAATTACCTAATTTCCTAAATTAACCATGCTTAATACTCTAAAGGCTAGGATTAGGGTTCCACATCAGAGATTAACATCCCTAAACATCTAATTAATATCTAAATCAGTAATTAACATCTTAATCACCTAATTAACCCCAAATCACCCAATTTTTCCATCATTTTAGGGCTAAAAATTAACTTAAAAATTTCAAAAATTAATTTAAAAAAATAGCTTCATAGCACTATTCTATATCATATGAGCATCCTACAGAAAAAAAATTGAGCTCCAAACTATACTCCTAAGCCTATTTATTTTTCGTTCTAATCATGCTCGGTTTTGAACAATTTGTTAAGAATCCTATATTTTTAGATTTAATTAAACTAAATCAATATTTTCCCCTAAATCTACATACAATAAAACCTCAGAATAACAAGTTTCATAATTTTCTGGGCAAAATAACTAATTTTACAAAATTATTCAAAATCGGGAAATTTCAGAGACTAACTAGTCCGAAGCTTTCTGGCCTTCCAAACCCAGTCCAAGGCTATCGGCCGGCCTAGACGGTGAGGCTAGAGTAGTGTGGTGGCGGCGGCGGCGGTTGTTCAGTCTCAGGTGGTGGTGAGGTATGAGTTTCTCTCACTACACGAATTTGTACAGTTTCCTTTTCTTTTTTTTCTGGATTTTCTCTTGATTTTTTCAGTTTTCTTATTTTTCCCTAATGCTAAACTATCCAAATGACTTCTGGAAAATTTTCCCCTATTTATAGACGATTTTTGTAATTATTATGTATTAATTAGACATGACTTTGCCCAATTTCTTTGATTTTTGGCTTTTATGTTGTCTAATTTTAATTGGTTGATTTTTCTTTTATAGATCTTGACCTGTCACGACCTAATTTGGATTATTCTAGCCTCTTTTGATTTTTTTCATAATTAATTTATAATTTTCTTTAATTATTTACTTAGTTTTTGGTCAATTTAGGTAATTTCGCGTATTGTTATCTACACGTAAATACATGCAAGGTATATGTAAACATTCCTAATTATTATTTTGGTCATTCTAAAATTTTTAATATACATATAATCTATCTTTAGTATTTTATTAGTTATTCAATTACACTTTTCGCCTTTTCGGTAATTAGTACTTATTATGTTTAAAATTTGAAAATTTTATAGTCTCCTATTTTATTACTTATTTTTTTAAATTCAAGTTTACAGGGTCATTTTTACTAATATTTCTCTCATTAGTTTATAATTTGGGTTTAATCAAATCCATTAACCGATCGCCCTAAACCTTGGGTTCTAAGTTCAAGCCTACAGTCACTTGGCTTAGCTTTAAGGCTTACAAATAAAAGCAAGAGAGGATCTAGAAATAAGGCTGACCTGACTTGGTTCAGGTCATAGCTTAGACACATAAGGATATTCGGATCATCTTCAGGTTGAGTAGCTCGACGGCTTAGCTTAAACAGGTTCTTTGTGCTAGGTAGCTTAAAGATCGTGTCGATCTTTAATAGGGTTTGGTGTTCATGTCGAAAAAAGTGTAGAAGACTCACATTAGTGAACGAATATTCATCCTAAATGGGTTTTCAAGCCAGTATTCTCTGCATAAGTCCTTACAATCTTCTAGCTCGGCTTTAAGTGACTAGTTTAAGGAATTGATTCTTATAAGGGAATTCTTAGGGTAACTTTTCTCTAACTTTAACTATAATTTTATCTAGTTGATGTAGAATAGAGTCGGATACATTAAAGGTGGAGGAAACACCATAGTTCTTAGGTAGCTCGATCTAATAGGCATTACAGTTCATCTTCTTCAAGACCATGAACAGACTATTAACTCGTGAAGATGGTTTACTTTGTCTTAGGTGTAGAAATCTCTCTTAGTTGAGGTGGATCCATATTGAGTCGTTAGGTTTCAAAGAAACAGTTCAACGGCTACGACTACCTATCTCTTGCTGTCTTTTGTTGAACTTAGTTATCTTCTCGGCTACAGACTGGTGTAGTTCTTGTAATCCTTGGGCTCAATCAACCCCAGATTAGCTCTCGTCGGCAGTTATAAGGGTGCTAATCATATTTAGGGGAATAGTAGGGTTGAGGTCATAACCTTAAGAGGGGTTTTTCTAATGATGTTGTAGACAGTTTAGTTGTATGCAAATTCCATAGCTGATAAACACAAGCCCCAATCCTTCGAATTTTTTCCCATAACAACTTGGAGTAAGGTACCTAATGTCCTGTTCACTACTTCAGTTTGGCCATTAGTCTGAAGGTGACTATTAAAACTGAACACAAGTTTAGTCCCAAGTCTTCTCTGAAGTGTCTTCTAGAAATAGCTTAGAAATTTTGTATCTTAATTAAAAACTATAGTCTTTGGCACTCTATGTAGTCGGACAACGTCTTACAAAAACAAATTAGTAATACATAAAGCACTGTTAGTTCAATAACACAGAATGAAGTGTGTCATTTTGTTAAAACAATCTACTACTACAAGGATTGAGTCCATTCCCCTAAATGTTCAAGGCAACCTTAGGACAAACTCCATGCTGAGGTCAATCAAAGGTGTAGTCAGCATTGATAAAGGCATATACTCTCCATGTAGCCCTCTCTTCTCTTTTACCCTCTTATACACTTCACAACTTCCAACTATCTTGTGGACATTCTCAGCCAAACTAAGCCAATAGAAGTTCTCTCTTAACAGGTTAATTGTTTTGGTTTCTCTAAAGTGACTAGATAATCTACTACATTGAGCTTCCCTAACTAATAGCTCATGTGTTAAACAGTTTAGTATGCATAGCCTCTTCTCCTTGAACAAATAGCCATCATTCAGATAATATCCTCTAACAGCAACTCCTTCTTAATACTTCTCAAGTATAGGACCGAAGTGTAGGTCCTGAGCATACTACTCGGTAATAAGAGAAAAGCCCAATGATTTTGTTTACAAGGTGGTTAGCACAATCTACCAACACGATAGTGCATCAACATTAACACTACCCTTCTTGTGCTTAATCGTGTGTAAGAAACTCTCCATGAATTTCAACCATTTTTCTTATCTCTTTGAAAGTTTGTTTTGACCATCAAGATGCTTCAAGGACTCATGACTTGTATAGATTACAAACTCTCAAGATAATAAATAAAAAAGAGAGTATAATTCTTTGGTGCGAATCAAAACCAAGAACTAATGTGTAATCCATGCAGTGGCTTCGAACGCCAATGGGGTTCAAATGGGAACAAGGAATAGGAAGTGAGAATGGGGTTTTGACTATGAATGTGTATAGATATCACCCACCAAGGCATAAATACAATTAAGGGTTAAGCTCAAAATAGGGTTCAATACAACTCATGAACACTAAATATCACTTGGGCTTCAAATGAGAGGTTAGAGATGACTCATTAACTCGCTCAAATAAAAGGTTCACTACAATCTTAAAAGTAAGATTGATAAGAATGCAAGAAAGATTAAAGAGTTATTTGACACTCAATAATCTGAAACGGCAACTCAAAAGGGCTTAAGAATGTCCTTACTTCCAGAAGGAACGTTCAAGTGTAAACTCTTTATCTGAATATTCTTCACTATGCTTAATAATTACGATTGTTGCTTTTTATAACAAGTCCTAAAACCTTAGTAACAAACTGTAAATAATATACGATGCCTTAAACCTTAAAAAATGGCCCACAATTGAAATAAGAAAACATTTACAAAGTATATAAAACTATGCATTTAACGAAGTGGTCAGCATGTAGTCATCTAAGCTATCTGTGGGCTCAAGCAGGGGCCGGTTGGCAGTCGAGTGTCCAAGTAGGGGTGGGATGTTTAGAAGTCTTATTGTGCTTGCTCGAGCTCCCAGTGAGGTCAGCCCACAGTTACTGCACTGGTTGGTTACTTAGTACTAGCTTTACTGAGCTATGTCGATCTATTCTTTAGCTTAGGGGCTTTGGTCGTTTGGTTTCTTATTGTCTTAGCAAAAAGCTCAAAAAAACTAATGGAAGAAAGTGCGAAAGGAATGAATGATGAATGAAAGGTAAACAAAACTTACAAATAGCTTTAGAGAATATGATACACCAATGGAACTTTCGAAGATTCATGGATCAATTTGATATGATGATGAATTGGTTCGATGAGGTTACTCACCACTTAGCCTAGCTTAAAGGTTGGGATAAGAGTGATGCTAAGAGTAAACAAAGTGTTTACGTAAGGAAGAAAATACTCTAGTATATTAAGGATGATCTGATTCTTCTTATAACTATAAGTACAAAGATATTTATACCGATAAGTTAAGGTAACTTGCCTAAAAAGGAAAAGAAAAAAAGGCATTTTTTAAGGAAGTAATGTACAAGATACAAAAGGATAAAAATAAATATATAAGAAAAACAATCATTGGTGCAATGGATTCTACATATGATACTATACACATGGCAATGTTACATTGGCGATGTTGTCAGAAGATGCGGACAAAAAAAGTATAGACAATTGGCTTGTCCGAGCAGAGATAGCTTAGTCAGTCTAGAGTCTCTCTTTCTCGATTTTTTTGCAAAGAAGATATCGAGTAATTGATCGGCTCGGGTGCAAGTAAATAATGTTCAAATCAGCATATTACAGAAAGATGGGTAGTCATACGACTCGGCATAAAGGGTAACTTAGTAAGGAAGTACTTAGCCTAAGTAAGGATCGGTTGGAACAGAAGGATTTGTCAAGCCAGTCCCTTTAGTCCTCAGGCTCGGTTGCAGGTCAAAGGTCTAATAGCTTGATTTCCATCATTCCCTCCGGGTTATTTTAGATTTGGGATCAAATCTAAATGATTTTCGCTTAGTTCTCCGTCGAAGTGATATGAATTGAAATCAGTAATGTTGAAGGCATTAGAAACCCTATAGTCCTAGGGTAATTCCAATCTGTAGGCATTATCATTGATCTTCTGGAGGATTTTAAAAGGTTCTTCTGCTCTTGCAGATAATTTATTCCTCCTCTTGTTTAGGAATCGTTCCTTGTTGAAGTACAGCCACACCAAATTTCCTGGCTAAAATTGTTTAGTGGTTCTACCCTTAGTCTTTGCTTGCATTCTTTTAACAGCTTGATCGATGTGCTGAGTGACCTTATCGTATATGTACTGAAGGGATTGTGTTCTAACCGAGGCGTTGGGATCCTCTTGCATAGTTACTGGTATAGAGGCATGGTCGAGGGGCAACTCGAGATTAATCTCATAGACCACCTCAAAGGGAGTTTGCTTGGTGGTGTCATATACTGTTCGATTGTAGGCTAACTCAACCACTGGCAAGCAAACGTCCCAATCAATCAAGTTCTTGCTTACTACAACTCGGAGCAGTAACCCCAAAGTGCGATTAATTACCTTTGTTTGGCCATTAGTTGGGGGTGACATGAGATACTGAAGAGTAATTTAGTTCCTATCCAACGTCACCAGGTTCTCTAAAAATGGCTTAAGAACTTCGGGTCTTTGTAGGAGACTTCACTTCTCGGCACGCCATATATCTGCACAATCTCCTGCAAGAAAAGAGAAGCAATAACCGAAGCATCGTTAATCTTGGTGCAGGGCACGAAGTGTGCCATCTTACTAAACTTATTCATAACGACCATTACAAAATCTTTGCCTCAAGCAGTTCACAGTAGTTTGAGAACAAAGTCCATACTCAATTCAGCCTATGACCTCGTTAAAACAGGTAGGGGCATTGCTCTCCTTTGCTCAGCTTAGCACTTAGCCTTCTTGCACATGGCATAGCTTTCGATGACTCGGTGCACATCTCTCCTCATTTTTTACCAAAAGAATTGACTATTTAATAGTTCATAGGTCCTCCTTTCTCCAAAATGTCCAAAGAGTCCTTCATTGTGAGTTTTCCTGTTCAATAACTCCCTTAAGGAACAAGTTGATACGTACAATTTCCCACTTCGAAATAAGTAGCCATCTTCCACATAATACTCATCCATAGTTCCTCCATCAATACATCATGCAAATATCGATCCAAATTGTAGATCCTCAAAGTACTACTCTTTAATACTTACGAACCTAAACAGTTGAATCTGCAGTTCAGATAAAAGTGCATGCCTTCTCGAAAAAGCATCTGCAACTACCTTACTCTTTCCCTGCTTGTATTTTATTACAAAATTGAATCCTTCAATAAATTCAACCCATCTCACCTGCCGTTTTGATAACTTAGTCTGACTTCGGAGGTATCTTAGTGATTCATGGTCGGTATATATGACAAATTCTCTTAGCAGTGAATAGTGATGATGTACTTACAGTGCTCAGATCAGTGCTAAAAGCTCTTTGTCTGATACGGAGTAATTCAATTGGGGTCCTTAGAGCTTCTCATTGTGGAAAGCAATTGGTTGGCCCTCTTACATCAGGACAACACCTATTCCAATGCCTGACGCATCGCATTCCAACTTAAAAATTTTGTCGAAGTCAGGTAGCATTAACACCAAGGTAGAGATCAATCTTTCTTTTATCTCGGCAAAACCCCTTTCCTCCTTTTCTCCCCATCGAAATTCGGTGTTCTTCTTTATTAGCTCGGTAAGTGATGTGATGTGGTATGGTGTGGGTACTGAAATTCTTAATGAATCGCTTATAAAATGAAGCCGATACATGGAAACTTTTCACGTTGGTACAAGTAGTAAGAGTCGACCACTTGACAATTGCTCGGATCTTCTCATCATTGATTTACGGGCCTCCTCTATTGACTACATAGCTTAAAAATATCACTTCCTCTTAACAAAAGCAACATTTCTTTAGATTGTCGAATAGTCTCTCGACACGAAGGATATCCAGGACTGCTCCGAGATGTTTACAGTAACTCGGCATGTCGGCACTGTAGAGCAAGATATCGTCAAAGTACACCATGACATACTTCTCTATGAGATGTCTCAGCACATGGTTCATTAGTTTTATGAAAGCGCTTAGAGCAGTCAATAAGCCGAAGGGCATGGCCATCCATTCTTAAAGTTCATGTTGAGTCTTGAATGTAGTCTTCCACTCATTTACTGGTCCCATGCGAATTTGATGGTAGATGGATTTAAGGTCAATCTTGCTGAAAATCTTGGCTCCGTTGAGTTCATCCAACATTCTTCTATCCTCGACATCGAATACTTGTATTTGATCGTGATCTTGTTCACAGCTCGACTATCTATACACATTCGTTAGGTTCCATCCTTCTTCGGTACTAGAAGTGCAAGCACGATACTAAGGTTAAGACTCTCTCTTACAGAGCCTCTCTCCAGCAACTCATTAACTTGACGTTGGAGCTCAGAAGTCTGCTCGAGATCTATCTAATAAGCTGGTTTACTCGGCAGTGCAACGTTAGGTACTAAGTTAATGTAGTGCTCTATGCCTCAAGTTGGGGGCAACCTATTAGGTAATTGTTCTGGGAACAAGTCGGCATATTTATCTAGCAACTCCTTGATTTCTTATGATAGCTCACCTCACTCTTTCATTTCTAATAGTCCCCTTACTAACATGAAGGTCGGCTCATCAACATTGATGGCTTCTCGAAGCTCAACTCTACTCATTACTAAAGCTTTTTTTGATTCGTGAGCAAGTTTTGTCTGCAACTTATTAACTTCTGTCGACGGCATCAAATTCAACGTGATCTTCCGGTCGTCCTTCTCAAACACATATATGTTCTTATAACCGTCATGTATAACTATCCTATTAAATAACCATGGCTTACCCAAAAATACGTGGGAAGCGCACATAGACAATATATTATAGAGAATCTGATCAAAATACTTCCCTATAGTGATTGGTAATAGTATTTGCTGAGTGACATGTAATGCTCCTTGCTCACTCAACCAATACAACATATACGGCCTCAGATGTGCAACAGTTGGCAATTTCAGTTTTAAAACAAGATCAACTGATGCCACATTGGTGCAACTTCCACTATCCATGATGAGGGTGCACACTTGGTCATTCACTTTACAAGTGGTATGGAAAAAAATCTCTCTCTGCTCCTCCTCTTGCGAGGGTTCCATGTTCATAGCATGTCGGATAACCATGAGTGACTTATCCAAGTCTTCAGCAAATACATCCTCCTCAATAAGCTCTTTTTGGGTACTTTCTTTCTTGATAGGGACCTCCTCCTCCTTGGGTTCTTCATCTGTGCTGTTTACTTCTATCTTCGGAACGTCTCCCTTGATGACCATTGTTTTACGGTTGAGGCACTGTGCAGCTACATGTTTAAACCCTTGACACTTGAAGCACTTGATTCGGCTCGTCTTCTTGCTAGACCCTTACTCCATCTCATAAGTTCGGGTTGACACTTCATCATTAGGTCAGCCTTTTTACTCGACTCGAACATCAATCTTTCCGTTCAGCTCTATACTCGACATATTTTGGTGACTTACCTATCCTGGCCGGCTAGTCGACACCCTGGCCGTTAATCGACTTCTCCTTTGCCTTTCTACCCGTTAGGCAATTTTAATGGCTTCATCCATTATGTCAAATCGTTGAAGCTCTACAATGTCTCAAATGTCTCCTCTCAACCCATTAATGAATCTTGAGACTGTTCGAGTTAGTAGTTCCTCCACTTCGCAACGTATTATAAGCATTTGAAATTCTTAAACATACTCGTCAACAATTTAACCTCTTTATCTCAGCTCCTGAAGACAAGTGAAAGTATCCTAAAGATTGGTTTTTAGTATGAATCTATTTCTGAGTATTATCTTTATCTCCAACCAAGTATTAATCTCTCAGTATCCCTCTTGCCTCCTCATGGCCTAAAAATTCTTCCACTACATGATGTCATATCTGGAGAACTCAATAGCAATAGTTCTTACCTTCTCATAATCCTTATATTGATAGTAATCAAACACATGCTCCACCTTATCTTCCCATTCCAGATATTCGTCAACATTCCCATACCCATTGAAACTTGGAATTCAAAGCTTCACATAGTCGAATGCTCTAAGGACTCGTACATGCTCCTATTCAAAATACTCCTCTTCTTCCTCGTCTCTCATACCTACCAAATCAATCCTTCTCCTCACTCATCCACCTACTCCTCTACTTCGAACGGGTCGAGCTGGATTCTGATCTCTAACTGGTTGAGCAACTTCTAGGGTATTCTACGCAACCTTAGTAGGTCAACAAGACAACGCATGTTTAGCTTGGGTTAGATCCACCAAGAGGTTACATGCCTCATCAAGTCTCTTGTCAGTATTTCTAAAGGTTCCCTAAGACTGTCGTCCATAGTTGACAACTCCACTGTCATCGCTAATACCAATATTCATACTTAGGTAAGTCATTTTTCCTTACAAATTCAAAGCTCAAACAAATACTTGAGGAAATTAATAGTCAATAACACAACGTTCAAATGAACACAGTAACTTGCTTCTGTTTCACACACGCAAAACAAAGTATAACAGAACTTCGAAAACACGTGTCTACTCAAACAAAACCTCCACTTTGATACCAAAATTGTGTGAATCGTGACTAAGATTAGACAAGGCCAATCGTTAGATGGGTCCAAACTTGCAAAAAACTCGAAAGAACTAATAGAAGAAAGTACGACAAGAATGAATGACGAATGAAAGGTAAGTAAAATCTATAAACAGCTCCAAATGATACGACGCACCAATGGAACTTTCGAAGACTTACGACTCAATTCGATATGACCCACAAATTGGTTCGATAAAGTTACTCGCAACCTAACCTTGCTCAAGGACTAGGATAAGAGTGATGCCGAGAGTAAACAAAATGTTTATGCAAGGAAGAAAATACTTAAGTGTATTAAGGATAATCTGATTCTTCTTATAACTATAAGTATAAAGGTATTTATACTCATAAGTTAGAGCAACTTACCTAAAAAGGGAAAGACAAGCATTTCCTAAGAAAGTAATGTTCAAGATACAAAAGGATAAAAATGAATATATAAGAAAAACAATCATTAGTGTAACAGATTCTACACATGATACTGAACACGTGGCGATACTATATTGGTGAGGTTGTTAGAAGATGCGGAAAAAAAAAATATGGACAGCTAGCTTATCCGAACAGGGATGGCTTAGTCAGTTAGGAGTTTCTCTTTCTTAGCTTCTCGTCAAGTAAGATGCCAAGTAATTGATCTGCTCGAGCGCAAGTGAATAATCTTCAATTCAACGCACTATAGAAAAATAGGCAGTCATACAACTCGACATGAAGGGTGACTTAGCAAAGAAATACTCGACCTCAACAGGGGTCGATTGGAATAGAAGGATTCATCATACTAGTCCCTCTAATCCCCGGACTTGGTTGCGGGTCAGAGGTTTAGTAACCTAATTCCCATCAATTCTTTTCATACACAAAATAGTTTAATGTAGCACTATTGATCTTCTTACTGTGATAAGCTATAGGTTAGCATTCTTGCATTAGTACGGCACCAATGTTAACACCTGACACATCGCATTTTAACTCAAATGGCTTGTTAAAGTCTGGCAAGGCTAAGATAGGGGTTGTAATAAACTTCTCTTTGATCTCCCTTAAGCTTTCCTTAGCTTGATCATTCCAATGGAATCTCTCACTCTTCTTAGTTAGCTCGGTCAATGGGGCAACGATTGTACTAAAGTTCTTAATGATTTTTTTGTAGAAAGAAGCAAGGCTATGAAAGCTTCGCACTTCAGTGATGTTCTTCAACATCAACCACTCTAAGACATATTAGATTTTCTCTTCATCAACTTAGATTCCATCTCTTGAAACTGCATACCCAAGAAAAACAATTTCACCTTGATAAAACATACACTTCTTTAAGTTTTCATATAGTTTCTCAACACGTAAAATATTGAAAATAGTTTGGAGATGTTGTACATAATAAGCTAAGTCAGCACTATACATCAATATGTCATCAAAGTATATATCATCACATTTATGAGTCCAAATGGAATAACCAACCACTTATGGAGATCATGCCTAATCTTAAAGGCAGTCTTCTACTTATTACCAGGTTTCATGCGAATTTGATGGTAGCCACTTCATAAATCAATTTTTGAGAATATCTTGTCACCATGAAGCTCATGCAACATGTCATCAAGCTTCAATATAGGGTATTTGTACTTAATAGTAATTGGGTTGATAGCTTAACTATCGATGCACATGTAAGCTCCTAAAATTGAGTTTAGGACAACCGAGCTTAGATTTAGGGCTTTCAGGGAAACTTATCCAAAAGAGCCCAAACTTTGCGACTAGAATGAAAAAGTTAGTCGAGATATTATAGTGAAGTTAGATTTTAGTAATAACGACCCGAAATTCCAATTTTGCCCTTAGAAATTGGAATATTTAATAAAGTACGAAAATGTTCGGAACTCCTAAAATTGAACTTAGATTACAACGAGAACTTAGAAATAAGTTAATTAAGCTATAAAATGAAATAATGTAGTATAATTTACTATATAAAAATACACGTAATTTTTTTTAGTATACCTGGTATAAATAATAATTATACCCATAAATTAACCCTAAATTGTGTAATTATATATTTATTGTGTTGAATTCATGAAATTGACTTTAGAACATATCCTAAAAATAAAAGATATACTAGAAACTTAGTTATATGAGTAAAGTTATATATTTCACATGTTATTTACATAGGGTATAAATTTGTATATTAATTAAATAACTAATTCTCACATATAATATCTATATTTAAGTAATTATCTAATAAAAGAAAAAGAAAAATTAATTAAATACAATGGAGATTGCTGGACCTGATGCGTGGCAGGAGAATAAGGAAAGAATTTGCTGATTCAAAAAGTGGATTTACAACATTAGAACACCTCATGCCTAGGAAAACAAAAAAAAAAAGACAAATTAGAAAAAGAAAGTATAAAATAATTTAAAAAATCCCTTAACCGACTTTGAGGCACTATAAAAAGCCAACACCATCAGATATGAAAGTTTTAGCAGTTTGGAACAAAAAACAACCAAAAGAGAAATTAGAAAAAAATCGTAGAAAATAAAAAGAAATTTAGAAAAAATAGGGAAAATTTCGTGAAAGCGTAGAACCCTAACCTAGAGTAGTTTTGCTGTGAAACCCAGCCAACCCCATACGGTCCACCCACCGCGTAGGCCGTTCGACAACCTCCCAACCACTGCCGGCCACCGGAGCACCCAAGAACAGCAAGGTCAAATTCTTGCCCTGTTTTTCAAGACTTTTTAAAAATTAGTAAGTCCGCCCAGAAAATTATGAAAAAAATTGTACTTAAGTTATTTTAAACATGTTTTCATGTGATATTTTTATTTTTGAAAAATTCGTAATATTTAATATACTTTATTAAGAAATATACTGTTCACCCGAATATATAATTGTAAAATAAATGTACTAAATAATGTTGTTTCTAGCTGAAAATTTTTGTGTAGGATGTGCATGAGATGTAGGTAATTGCTATGTAGCCCGAATTTTGATTTGAATAATTTTAATATTTATTGAATTTTTAGGCTTGAAATTAGCACGAAAATAGACTGAAATTATGAATTTAATAAGAAATTATGAAATTTATTGATGAAATGGACATGCACTGATCTATGATAAATAGTAATAGTATTGAGTCACATTGAAATTAATTGGGTGCTAAAAGAATTATAATTGGATAATTTATCAAATTTAGGGATAAAATCGTCAATATGAAAATATAAGCAATAGGTCAAAAACTTGAAACCAAGTAATAACTGAATTCCTTATATTTTTAGAAGTTCATAGAAATTTTCAGGGAATTATTGGGTAATCCGAACTATTTATTATGAATTTATTAAATAAAATAGCTTAAATTACAAGTCGTGGTGTATTTGTAATATTAATAGGCTAAAATGAATTAAATAGTTAAATAAAACCTATATATAGGATTGCTGATCAAATTGGATTAAATGGATATTTTTATTATAATTATTAACATTTTCTGATCGGGATACACTTTAGGTGTATTAGAATTGGATAATACTTATATTGTTACAATATAAGGACAAATTGGATAAAATATAATTTAAATCTGTAAATTACGCATAATACGATCGTTTTTATATAATTATGTATAATTGTATTAAAAATTCAAACTACCCGTTAAAATCCATCTCTAGAAACAGGACTCGTAAAACATGTTATTAGGTCTATACGAACTCAATGACACTAGTTTTGTTGAAATCGGATAACCTTAAGCAATCTAGCCTATAACTATATCATATTCAAGAATATACACATTTCGGTAACCTTACCGGAATCAAAACGCAAATTAATAAATAAAAAGCACGTTTCGATACGATCAAAACGATATATAATACGTAATAGTATATATGATGTACGGTATCAATAATTAATAATTTAATTCGATATATAGTAATAACATGACTGCATATTATGGAAATAATATATATATATATAACCATTTTAGATTAAGCCCTAATGTTTTCGTAATTATTACGAAAACTAAATTTGGACCTTTTGTGTAATTAGGACCTTCTAAAGATGGTTGACAATTCAAGTCAGCAATAGCAAACATCTAAACAAGTAAGTTGGGACTGTAGTTTCACCGCTGTTTGGGTACTATTTAAAGTATCTGAGAACCCAAAAGTTCTTCTGGTTGTGTTTGTAATTAAATGATTATGCGCATGTTATGTGTGTGAATGATACTCGGTTGTAACAGGAGTTTAACTCCTTGGTGTGCTATTCTGCATATTTGCATGGATTCTGTATTGTATGAACTTGTTAGTCACCCCTGATTAACACTAACAGTTATTCGACTAAAATGTAATTGGACATGCATAATCACCCGTTAGGGGAAACGATTAAGAGTGTTAGGCCAAACACCGACTTCCTTCGATGAGGATAGCTAAAATGGTCATTTCCCCATCCTTAGTCGAACTAAGTGACAAGCGAGGAGGTCGCGGCAAGGTTGGGGGCCGTGGTTCGAAGGCGGTCATGGGAGGGAGGTGTTCTCCATTGCACAAGCCTGGGTTTGGTCTGACTTGAGTCGCGATGAAACTCCTCAATCCGGGTTGGAGCGGATGTAATTTCTCTAACCTCACAGTGGACTAGATAACACTGTGTGATGTTTTCATTTGAGTGATTACATTGCATTGTATCATGATTATTAACCTTATTCGTGATTGTACAGTACTCTTCTGACTCTGTCCCACTTACTGAGCTAGTTATGCTCACATCCCTACAGAATCTTTTGCAGGTGTTGAGTGAAGGCAAGATGTTCAGGTACCACCGTTCCCAGGTCAGTGTGCTGCTGTGTGGAAAAGTGAGGATCGAGGAATCTAACTGAACCCGAGCTTTTGGCTTTGTCTTTAAGTTTTGAGGAAAACTAAATGGGAATTCCCTGGGAGCCCACTAGTTTTCTAACTTATTGTATATAGATCGTAAAACCTGTGGTTTTTAATAAACTCTGATTGTAAACTTTACCCTTAGACATGAAATGTTTGTTTAAATACTGTTGTGGTACTAAACAGCAGGTTTTATAGAACAAATATTTTGTAAAAGCTCTATCACAGATTTAGATATTAACAGGTGTCAAAACAGACGTTTCAAGCTGGTTGAGTTATGAGCCTTGTGTAAACTGCATCTACGATAGCAGCTATGAGGTTAGCTTCTATCTTAGATTAGTTTACATGGCGGGACTGTTATGACTCTTCTTGTTCGGGGCGTGACAGCACATGCGCTATGATCCATATTTCTTCAGGATAAGCAAAACAGGTATAACACAAGGGCTCATGCTCTCTCTTACATACCCATGCTCTATCAACCCATCCACCTATCTTTTCAATTTAGTAGCTTGCTTGTGATTCATCCCATAAGCTGGTTTGTTTAGTAGGGCTATGATATCAAGCAAGTGCACCTA
Organism: Lumnitzera racemosa; assembly: GCA_024138005.1. Lineage (NCBI taxonomy): Eukaryota > Viridiplantae > Streptophyta > Magnoliopsida > Myrtales > Combretaceae > Lumnitzera > Lumnitzera racemosa. Next base: position 389,538 of record JAMXBC010000012.1, read on the forward strand.
TCAGTTTTAATATAGCGGATGTGAGTCCGAGTCGATCCCTCAAAGACTTCGAATACTAATATTAACCTTAGCTTTATTATCTAACCGGAAAATTATGAAAGTTGAATTAATTAAAAATACTAAAATTAACAAACTAACTTATTTATAAGACTTGATTAAGCAATTGAAAAAGCGATAAAATCAAGAACGACTTCAAGAAAGTAATAACGTATTTAGGAATTATTTCCCCTAGAGTTAATTATGTGATCGCTTAAAATATATTCAATTCGGTTTCTATTATTCTTAACCGGAGGGATTCACTACTAAAGTTAATACCTTTCTCGAGCATATTAACCCTACTCTTAAATTATTCACCAGAATCTCTTCACTTAGTAATATAATTTAGAATTGCATTAATGTATAATGAATTCTCATACAAATAATTAACTTTCCGGAAGAAACATGTATCTTATCTCTAAGTATACATGTAATTCTCTTCAATTATGTAAAGATCTAATTATACATGTAATTTCTCAATCAACATGCATAATATCATATATTGATATTCTAGAAATATGATATATTGATATTCTAGAAATATCAATCAATAATTAAACGACATAATTGAATCAAGTAAAAATAGAAACTTTATTGAAATTTCTAAATCAATCCAAGAATCACATGAAACCCTAGGTTCCATAATCCTAAATACTCGAATTCTAAGCTATTATACTGAATCTAAAAACGAGTTTCATCAATAATAGAAAATAAAACATGGAAACCCCTTTTATTGACAAACAATCTCTCTAATCTTGAAGTTGATGTTGTTTCCGCCTCTTTCTTGATGTTCTTCTTAAGTCTCTTTCTCTTCTCTTGTGTCTCCTCGTTTCTGTAATGTCTCTCATGTCTTTTGAAACCCTAAGATATCCTTTTATTTGTGTATCACAAAGATTCTATTTTCGTCACCAGACATGGCCTGGGACACGGCCGTGTCCCAAGGTCGTGTAACTTTCTGCACTAAGGCAAAATTTTCTGCACAACTTCAAAACTTCATAACTTCTTCATTTGAACTCCGATTTGAGTGAAACTTGATTCCTTTTTTTCGTTTTCGATTCTAGAACGCGTCAAACCTAGAAATCAAAATTTTACTCAATTAAGTATCAATTTCTTTAAAGAAAACCAAAAATGTGAGGAAAATACTATAAAATCACCATATGAAATATGTTTAAAATCAGAGTTATCAGGCTATGCCTAGCTGTAAGTCAATACAATGTTTTATGCCTGTGTTCGAGGGTAATCCTTTAAGCAATTCTTTTGGAAATAAGTTAGAAAACTCATCAATTAACTTTGGAACCTCTTCAAGTACGTCATCCAAATCTCTTATCTTCAGCAATCTTCTAATCAATGGAAACATAGACTCATCGGCCGTCTTAGCAGTTTAGAGCTCTCGTCAACTCATCACGAAGGCCTTCTTCTTGCTAGCTCGGGTAAGCTGATTATGGATCTCATTCACCTAACTTGGTCTCATAAGTTACAATACAATCTTCTTCCCATCCTCAATAAAGGCATAAGTATTCTTATATCTGTCATGAGTAACACGTCGATCAAACAACCAAAGTTTTCCTAGCAGTAAATGCAAAGCTCCCATGGGGTTGACATCACACACCATCTCATGCTTATACACATTCCTAATATTAAATGGTATAACCACTTGTTCTATAACGTATAAGGCACCCTTGTCATGTAACTAGTGAAGATTGTAAGGTCGAAGGTACTTAAAGGTCGATAGACCCAATCTTTGCCCAAGGGACTATGTAACGACATTGGCACAACTCCCTCCATCCATAATGATGGTGAACAGTTGTACTTTAATAGTAAACTTAGTGTAAAACAAATTCTCTCTTTATTCTTTCCCGAAGCTCAAGAAGGAGCTTAGCACTCGCCTTAGCACTAAAGTCATCACTTCACCCTGGGCGGCATGGATATAAGTCTCTTCGTCCTCCTCGGCTTCAACTCTTTCAATGTCGTTTCCATCCTTAGGCTCACTTTCATCAGTACTATTCACTACATCTCCTCAGAGCACCATAGCACGTTGGTTAGGACACTCAGCAGCCATATGTTGATAACCCAAGCATTTAAAGTACTTCACCTTACTTGTCTTCCGTCCAGAGGTTGTCCTTTCTCATATGTCCTCGGGGTTGGCCTATCTTTAGCTTAGCTTTTCTGGCTAGCTCGGCTATCAGCAGGTTGATCATATTTCTCTTCTGCTTAGGGAGGCCTTCTCTGCTTAGCATGTGTAGGTCAACGCGAAGTAGTCGTCCTCAAAGAGCTTGGATTAAATCTAAACAGGGTATTTCTCTTCTGTTTCTCAACCCTTTACACTATCTTAATGGCCTCCTCAAGGTTATGGAATCTTTGTACTTCAACAACGTTACAGATCTCATATTTGAATTTAGAAATGAATATCAATACTGTAAAGCTTTAGGCTCATCCACATCAACTTGGATAATTAGCATCTAGAATTCCTTAACATAATCATCAACAGTTCGGCTCCCTCAGCAAAGCTCTTATAATTTAGCAAATGTATGTTGCAAATATATCTCGAGTACAAATATACCCCTTGATAACCTCTTCATCTCTTCCTACATATACATACCTTGTCTTCCATCTCTCATTCTAACCGTATTGAGATTCTTCCACCACATAGCGATGTATCTAGAGAACTTAAGAGCAACAAGTCGAACTGTCACAACGTTAGTATACCTATAATAATTAAACACTTTCTTAAACTTTTCTTCCCACTTTAGATACTCATCTGCATCTCTACTACCAATAAAGGTTAGAATTTGGACTTTAACATTGTCAAGTCCTCTAGAAGCTTGATGCCTTCACTTTTATGCCTCATAATACTCCCCTTCTTCTTTTCCCTCTTCATCGACGTCTAAATCCACTTCTTCGTCATCTTTCTCTATTTTTTCTAACTCCAGTCTTCATCTAACAGGTCAATTTATTAATCCTTTAGCTCGATGAGGTCGAGCTGGGCAATTAGCTTAGCCAACATAGCCATATCTTTGTTCTTACACATTTTCTACTCAAGCTCACGCTAGAGTTGTTGCCTACTGCCTTGCATAGCAATGATAAGTCTCTTAACAAGATTGGTGAGTCTATTAAGCTTATCATCGATTGACCTTGAGCTTGAGGTATTACTTTCATGTTGGCTACAGCTAATACAAGTACTATTATCATGGTCACCAATTACTCCTTGAACGCTAGAATTCAACATAATGTAATACTTAACGATAGAACCTTTCTACTTAATACCCAAAACCTAACTAACACATTCTAACCTCTCCAACACCTAACATACACACATAATGTTGTCTTGAAATGAAACTTGCTCTGTTTCGAAGTAAAGAAATAGAGTAGAACAAAACAACAATAGCTACTACATTACTTCGTATAACTACTACTTCTCAACTCACTTACTTCAAAACCCACTTCAACACCCTCATACACACTCCATACGAACACATTGCAGTAGCTATGGAAGAACAAAACAGCTACAAACCAAAATTTCACTGTAACTTCACACATTCCCTCTTGGAGTCATATTTTGATACCAGGAAGCTGATGCGTCTCCGAGGTTATACATACGAAGGCTACACCATAACAAATGAGAATAAAGAAAATAAAAGGGGGTTAGTAAATTTGAGCAGCTACTAACTGAATATGATACACTAATTGATCCTACTTGGCCTAATCTTCACTTAATATAACATACAAGTGTCGATTAGGGTCACTTACCGCTACTCTTTACTAAAGAGAATAGATAATAGCTAAGGAAAAGAAGAGAACACGGAGTTACTTTAAAAAGGATATCTTGAATATCAATTATGGAAGTATGATTGTCTACATACATAGTAACCGAGGTATTTATATGACCTTTACTAGGGTTACATTAATGACAGAAAAGACAAAAATGGGTAATGTAAGAAAGATTCATAGAACATGCCAAAATGGGATAAAAATGAAAAATAATATTATGTACAAAAAAAGGAAAAGAAGCCTTCTAAAATGTTGAGTTAGAAGGTACGTGTCAGGAGAGGGCTAATGCGTTGTGATGCGGTTAGTCTTGTTGTTGTGAGTACTAGTGTAGATTCTTAGACAACTTAACACTTGTAGGATCAAGCATAGATGAAAGCAAGAGAGGATCTGAAAATAGGGCTAACCTAACTTAGATTAAATATGAGCTCGGACGCTTAAGGATATTTAGATCCTCTTTAGGTCGAGTAGCTCAGTAGCTCCGCTTAGATAGGTTCCTAGCTCTAGGCAGCTCAAAGACTGTATCGGTCTCTGATAAGGTTCGATGCTTAGGTCAGTAAAAGTGTAGAAGACTGATATTAGTGAAGAAGTCCTCATTCTGAATAGGTATTCAGGTTAGTATTCTGATTCACTTAAACTATATATATATATATATATATATAATTAAATTGCAAATGCTCCAACATATATATTGGGTCAGAATCAAGTAATATAGAGCGAGTAAAATTGTCATTCCTTCGAGAACTAAGAAATTACTAATCCTATGTCAGTTCTTATCAATAGTTAGGCAATCAAAATTAAATTAACTCATCTAATAATTACTCTAAAACTGTCAAAAAGGAAATTATGTTAAAATATCTAAAACTAAGCAATCAATTGAGAATTGTGGGAAAAACAGAATCTACCCTAGTTATGCAAATCAAATTGTTATCATGTTATATAGATTAATAACTATACGGGCATTCAAGTGAAATTATTATGCCTTGAAATTAAGGATTTAAACCTCTAATTAATTACTCAACTCCCGCATCTCCAATTAACAGTGTACTTTAAATTATAATCATATGTCTCCCGATGTTATGATCATCTAATATCCTAAATCAATTATCCTTAATGTCTTAGTGAATAATTAACTCTAAACATCGCATTAATCCATGGATAATTTTTAATTAATCCAATTAACACCGCTCCTGCATTAGTCAATTAAATTAATCAAGAATTTCTAACATACCTTATATCAACTCCCGTATCAATAATGATTCTAACAATTATAATCAATTAGAGAATTATAGTCAAAATCATAGAAATTACAATCGTAAATCATTCATATATTTATTAACCTTATAACATAAATACAATTCTCATCTTAGCAACCTAAGGTTTTATCAATTTCCACAAATAAACTTAGCCAGCCATGGAATTTGAAACGAAAGCACAATTACTAATTAAACTTGTAAAGAAGTTCATAATGAAAAGTAAGAATAAATCATAGAATTGCATAAACATAAATAAAATAAAAGCCACCAATTCTGTAATCTAAAAGAGTAAACTTCAATTGCAATTTCAAAATTTATCTCCACAACAAAAGCAAAATCTTCTCAACAATCTAAGCAATTCTACAGAAGAATTTTTCAAGAACTATCTACTAATTGTTCTAAGATTCTCTAATTTTAAAGAAGATGTAAAAGTTCTGTCTAAACCATGAAACACATGACTATTTATAAAGAAAATTAGGGCTAACTTTTGGATGGCATTCTCTTCATGAAGGTCGACAATGTAGGTTCCAAGGCCAGTGGCGTAAACATCCAAGGCCGGTAATGTATAGTGTAGGCCAGCTACCTTCAATTCTAATGTGTTGTAGCTCGAATTGGGTTTTGTTCGTTTGCATAAAACTCTTCTAAATTGTCTGTATTTCCACTTTGAATCCTCTAATACTTGACATGTTCGAACGAAAATACTTAAGTATCAATTCTTAATTATTTCTATAAAATTAATAATAATTCAACCAAATTCACATACTAAAATATGAATAAAATATACTTTTATCGTATTCCCCGCATAAGTCCTTATAATCCTCTAACTCGGCTATAAGTGACTAGTTCATAGAATTAATTCCTATCATAATCCCTTTCAAATATTTCAACAAAAGTATCATTTGTTCTCAATTTCAATATTTTTATCAGATCCCTATCATACTCTGAACTAGTGTTTCCTCTCACAATATTCTTGTGAGCATATATCAAGAATTTAACCCAACTCACCATTTTGAACCTATCCACGGTACAATTAACATCCATGATCAGTTTAGTATACGATGTACAATGAGCACTACATATACACCACTCATTCAACTATCTTAACTAAATAAACCCTCACACGCATTTCACCAAACACGTGATGTACGTTGTATATTTAACTCCAAAACACCATATTCAGCTGTTATCTCAAATCACATTGTACAATCCAACATGTACACATGTTGTTACACGTAATTGTAATAACATTCGCACAAATCTATATCAATTACATGTGTAAAACACAATAAATTAAACTAGTTTGAAAGGAATCTAAGGTTAGTTTAATTTCATCAAAAGTATATGAAAAAATTATATAAAGTGAGAGTAATGTAGATTTACCTTGATTTCTTATAGAGAAACAATCGAAGACCCAAAGTCTTGCAAGTGATTGAAGTTGTTGCACAGAGATGGAGAGTTTGAGAGAGATTTATTTTCCTATGGCAAATTGGGATTTTGTTTATATTTTATTAAGTAGTACTATAGCAGTGAAGGAGCATTCTCCATATGTGCTTTCTTTTTTCACAAATTTTTCGAAGGCACATATCTTATATATACCGCCAGTGTCTATCTATATTCTATTGAAGACGCACATAAGTGCCTTTAGCATTAACAATAAAGAAGGCATGCATCAAAAGTATACATATGATGTGTGCCTTCTTCATCATGAATCGCTCAAAGCATAGGGCGCCCGTAGTATGCGTGCTTTTACAGTTCCTAAAATATAATAAGTTTGGAAAACTCTTTTTTTTATTATTATTTTTTAATGGGTATGCTTTTCAAAACAAATGCAAAAGTACGTATTTACATATTTATAATATTTAAAATTTTTAATAAAATTAAATTGTTTAAAATATTAAATGAATGATGATGAGTTGTATAGATTTGTTTTTCTGGTAAAAATACAAAGAAAAAAAGTAAGATAGTAAAAGAAAATAATAATAATAAATTAGCCACTTTAATGTTAAATATTTTATATGTAATTATTTTACACCCGAGATCTAATAATTAGATGAGCAGGTTAGACCGCATCCGAGTTCCAACTTCAATTAATCATTGATGGCATTTTCTCCTGTCTCGGGCTCCATGGTCCATATGCCCTGAACCGCTTCGCGTGCTTGGGACAACCCGAAAATGTCGAAACCCGTTACTTCCCGACGGCCACTGTCAGCCGCCACCAACCAACTTCTTAGCCTCCTGACCACCTCCGTCTCTCACCATTCCCTCTCTTATTCCAACCTTGCTAGCAATGACCACAGTCCCGGTTACAGAGAAACCAAGAATGAAGGCAAGTGGTACACCTTGCCTCCATTCACAAACACCGTCAACGGTAGTGCTCTGGGAAAGCAGATATCAAAAGGCCAAGACGCCAAGTCTTCTTACGCGAAGGTCGATACGACGGCGCTTAAGTGGGTGCTCAAGTGCTGTCCTCAGTTGCCTAGAAGTCTCGTGCAAAAACTGTTTCGTTTGAGACAGGTCTTGCTTCTGTGAATTCAGACTATGATTTTTTTTTTTTAATAATTTCTTTTGAGGTTTTTCTGATGACTGGGTTAGGAGAGATGATTCGTGTTGTTAGTTTTATGTCAAATTCGTGCCTTGCGTATATGAAGAAGTTTTGAAGCCTTATGAGTTAGTGAAACTCAAAACCCACACTTCTCCATCATACATTACATTAGCTCCTTCGTCCTCGCAAAGGTTGCCAACTTTCCACATTAGCCACAAGCATTCATAAACTAGGACCATTTAACCGCTGCTGCATATAACTGTGAGGAAAATTTTGGGTTTTAGTGTTTCAATTTGTATCAAACGTTCTTCTTCAAATGCGTCCCTGTATATTATTATGGAGTTTGTGATTGAGCAAATTCTATTGATTAGTGCAAATTAGGATATCCAATGGTTTTTTCCCAGATGCTGTGAGTGTGTCGACAGTTTACCGTTTTGTAGAGTCATTGCCCTGCTTATTACCAAAAAGTTGAATAAATAAACGCATTATTGTCCAATCTTTAGATCTCAGTGGTAGTTGTTGTCGACAAATAAAGCTCGGTGGTGAGAACAGAACTTCTGAAAAACTTCCTTGGCCTTACATTAAGATTTGTTCAAGAACTTATTGTGAGAGCATGGACAAAAGTTAATGGCGAAAGTGAAAAATTAAATACTTTTGCCCATAAAAATGACGATCTTTTACAAGTTTGCTAGTCTTAAAAGATGTAATATATGAATCTCATCATTCTCTCTTTGACAGAAAGTAATAACTAGACCATATTAAATTGAATGGATTTGCTTATGTGAATTGTTCCACAGGATTTGACCATGTTCAGCTGATATATGGAATAATAGCTAATATACTCTTATCAAAACATATTTAATCAGCTTGCACATGTTATTTCTCATTCAAGGCCTTTCCTTTGTAGAAATACTGGCAATATTAATGAGCAGCAAAAAAGGGGAAAAAAAAAAGAAGAAATCCTGACAATATATTGGAAATAATTAAATATCCATCAATAAAGAGATTTTTCCTCTTTTCTTTTATATAAGAAAAGAAAATTCCAGTGTTATAGTGTTATGCTGAAGATGTTTTGGAGATACTGACTGTAGTAAAAAAAAAAAAAAGAAAAGAAAAAAGCAAGATTATGGGGAAAATATTTCTGTATTTTCCTCTTCTACTATCCGTTGCACTTGGGTTGCTAAATGGGGGGAGAGACCAATTTTTAAGTTGCCTCTATTTTAGGTGGGATTTCATTGTTCAAGATTGATCCTGAATATTTAATATGCACTAAATGATTGTTTTAATTGTGAATCCATATGTATTAGTCAGATTTGGGATGTTTAAAGAGGACTTGGCTCGCTGGCCAAAAAAAGAAAAAAGAGGACTTGGCTTTTATCATTTGGAAAGGTCCTGGTTCTTTGTTCAACGTTTAATTCTAAGCTCCTGAGTGAGTGTTGTGAAATTGGGTACATATGTGGGAATCTAGTTATGCTAGTTGTCATATGGCTATTAATAAGTTCAATATTTGACATGCTTGTTCATATGACTTTTGATGTTGCATTTGAATAACTATGCATTTATTCATGAAACATATCACGCTTGTGCAGCTGTGTTTTGTCTTGGAGCAGCTTTATGTGACAATGATGGTAAAGCATCTGAGATTTTCATGGTAACAAATTCTGTTTTCTTCATTGTAGGTTCGAAGAGAGACCTCATGTATGGATGCTCAAGCACAAAATAATCAGCTGAAGAGGGTAATTATAATATACACAAATTACCATAGAACTCTATACATATGCACAATTTAGATCTAAGTGTGGCCATTGTCTCTTTGACCAAATTATATGATTACTCGCTGATAGATTCAAGTGCTTTTTCTCATAAGTCACACTATGATTATCATTAAAGATCAACTCTTCTAACATTAAACTCAGTGCAAGGTGGCAGCTAAAGATTCAATGAACCTAGGAGATCGAATATTTCTTCCTATCACTGTCAAAGATTTCTCTTCCATGAAGGAAGATCTTTGTTGTTCTCGAGAAGTACTGGAGTTTGTTCGTGGCCTTGAGATTTATAAGGTTCTCAATTCTATCACTTTTGACTGGCAATTTTTCAATGCTGTCTAATTGGATAATCTCTTTAAATGCTTGTGTTAGTGGGTGCAAAAGAGACATAGTGCATTTTATGCCTTATTCATGCAAACTGACTTTTTTATGTTTGATGAAAGCAGGACTCAGCCATCATTGCTGTAAATAAACCACCTGGATTGCCTGTTCAGGTAGAATGCCACATAAATTGTTTCTCATTTTATGAAAATATAAAAAATAAAAAAAAAATTGGATTGGATGCGTGAATTGGTCTTACCTGCTTTTTGGCAGGGTGGCATGGGTGTAAGGTGGAGCTTAGATGAGCTTGCTACTACTTGTTTGAAATATGATTACCCAGACCCTCCACGGCTGGTAAGTTTGCTTTTTGTGGATAATTGGCTGGTGAATTTTTTGTTGAGAGATGCTAATTACTATGGTCATGGTATGGAGATCCTTGCATGACTATTACCATTATAGAGCAAAGATATGCTGCACAAGTCACATGCAAAATTGCAAAGAGATTGTGTGGAAGATCTGTGTGTAGATCATCATTTTGTAGTCATCTCATGTGCATTTCTCAATAGATAAAAATTGCAAAAGCAGTAATCATCTCTATAATTTTTGTTTGCCTTTAGTGAGCTGTCGTGTAAGAATTATTAATGTGACCAGCTCAATTCTCAAGGTTGATTTTTATCTCTACCTTAGGAGTCTTAGGTACTTTATGTTGGGGCTATTCTACCGTATCAAACTTCTAAATCCAGGTGCCATATTGCTTTGGTACTTAAGGGTTCCATTTGCTAGATAAAGAGTTCTCTGTCTAGGAGTTTTTTGAATCTGACATCTGCATTGCTTTAGGCTACGTCTTGGACAAGACTGGGTTTGTAATTAGAAATTTCTTGGAGGACTTCCAGTCCATGTGTCAAAATAAGATTGGGACACAGCAGAAGTTTGAGGTTTGTTGTTTGCTCTTTGGTGGAGGGACTTGGGATTTGGGAAAACCAAGAATTGGCTTGTGTTCTTATACTTTGTTTCTTTGATGACATGACTACTGCCTTACTACAAAGGAGATGACACATGAATGCTCTTAATCTGAAACAATTTACATATCCATATAAACATTGTTAACACCAACTATGTATTATTTACTTACCAGAAAAAACTATGATAAGAACCATTCTAACTAGTGTACTAGGGCTCCGGCTTGATCTCTGAAGAACATATGAGAAGATGATGAGGTGCAGGCCTCAATTAGAGAGGCTTATTGCAGTGTATGCAACAAAAGTAATACAAGGATTGAGATGAAAAAATGGTTTGCTTTTACCACCTTTAACATGGTGACAAAAATGGAAGTTGGGAAGAGATTTGAAGGGATGGATGAAGTCATGAAGATAATGCATCTAGGAATGCTTTGAGGAAATTACAGGAGTTGATGGGCACATTTGTGATTTCAGATGCAATCCCCTTATCAAGGTGGCTTGATATAGGGGGTTATGTTAAGGCGATGAAGAAGATGGCTAAAGAATTTGATGATGTTATGGGAGAGCAGGATTTCATCGATGTCATAATAACTTTACTTGACAATGCTGAAGAACTGCATAGTTACGATGCCTATACTATCAACAAAGCCACATGCATGGCTCTCATATTAATGGCAACCAATATAACAGCAGTGACCTTGACATGGGCTCTTTCCCTTCTTCTAAACAAGCAAGAGGCCCTTAGAAAAGCATAAGAAGAATTAGATCAACAAGTTGGAAAGAAGAGACAAGTGACAGACTCAGACATAACAAATCTGCATTCTCCAAGCCATCCTGAAAGAAACTCTACGTTTGTACCCCACTGCCCTGCTTTCTGTGCCACATGTGGCCATATAAGTTTTCGTTTTGGGTGGCTTCTGTATCCTGGCCGGCACCGAACTCCTTGTAAACACCCTAAGATCCAGTGTGACCCTTAAGTATGGTTGAATCCTTCAGAATTCTGGCCTGAGAGATTCCTTACCACACGCAAGGATCTTGATGTCAGAGGTCAGAATTTCAAGTATATACCATTTGGAAGTGGAAGAAGGATTTGTCCTGGAATATCATTTGCACTTCAGTGTGCTTTGATCATACTTGCTACTTTGCTGCATGGTTTTGATATTACACCTGAATGAACCAGTGGACATGACTGAAGGTGCTGGAATATCATTTTCTCCCTCATCACATATATGGGTGAATTTACATGTAACAGAATCTATATGCTGCTTTTAATTAGTTTATACTCATAATAAATGAAAATTTAAAAAAAAAAATTGGTTTTCTAGGGCAGGAGTCTCGAATTTCTTGCTAACCATCTGCTTCTCCCAAATAAAATTGACAGCATAGGCAAAACAAAGCTTTTAATAATGATGAATTATTAGTAAGTTGTTGGTAGGTAGAATTTCAATGAGAAAAAATCTCGAATATCTCATCTTACCAGCTTTTGGAATCTAAGCATAGGAATAGGTAATATGAATTCAGGGTCAATTGAGGCAAGAAAATCAAAGAATTTTTTTGATATAAAAAATGGAATGGTTACACAGTTGCCCTTGTAGCAACTAGCAACTACACATGAGCAGATTGCTCACTCTTAACTCTCTTCACTGTTTTCTAAGTAACAAAAACTGATTTCTACTAATTGACTTCCCCAATCTATAGCAATACAACTATCAAGTAACTTGCAGAATCTTCTAGAGATATCTGGAAGACTAAGACTACCTAATTTACAGTATACATCAAGCATGCCCGTGTACATAGTATTTAGAGTAATCCCTGCTCATAATGCCTGCACACACGTGTACATAGCACCTGCACACACACACACTAACATCCTCTTGCATGCTTGCTATCTCTTGGTGTCATATCAATTCCTCCCCGTCTAAACTTCTCCTTGTCCTCAATAGCAGATTATAGAAATGCACCAGTTAACCCACTCCAACATCGTTAAACTTAGCTGCATATGGTGAAGATGCTTCACCATCCATCACTTCCCCACTCGCAATTCTTGCCATCTTGCTCTTCCTCAAGCACAAATAGCCTAAAGGATTCATTAGGACACTTATGATTAGCAGTAAAGGGCCGATCACATTTAAAACAAAGGCCCTTAGCCCTTCCATCAAGAAATTCAGCATGAGTGATTTGGTGTTAGGCATGTGTTCCTCTGCAAATGCTGCGTTGAAGATTGAACAGTAATGTAGCACAAGCTACAGTAGCCGCAGACGAAGTTGAGAATGCTGGACAAAATGTAGTCTCTCTTGGCCTAGGACTGGAGACATTTAAAGTGTCCTGTGATTTCACAGGAGAAGCACCAACTTGCACTGAACTTGAGTGAGTATTCCTGTAAGGTGTTTGAAAACATGTCTGAGTAGTCTTATAGTCTGGTTGCTGCATTGAAACCCTACTGTCATTTCCACCAGCTAAGAGATAAAAATTCGGCTATCAAACTCCTTTTCTACATTCAAAGCAACCTACATAGCATTCTCCAAAGTGTAAGGAAAAATAGTATCCACTCTTGTTTGGATATCATCCTTTTAGCCACCTGAAAAATAGCCTGTAATTGCAATTCTGGTATTATGGGAGTGTGAGACGTCAAAGACTCAAATTCTTCAATGTACTGACTTACTGATGAAGTTTGATGATGCTGAGAAAGACTTTTGAAAGGATTAACTACTGATTGTCCGCCATTTCTCTTTATCAATTCTTCTCTCATTGTTGACAATCCAAATGAGGAATATGGTGTCGGTAACATTCTTAACCAATGCACACACCAACCTTCTATGCAAACAGCAGCTAGGGTTACTTTCTTGTTGTCTCTTGTATGTTGAACTTCGAAATATTGTTCAGTCATTAAGATTCAATTAGTTGGATGGGTTCCATCAAACAATGAAATCACAATGCAAGCTACATTAGTTTTTAATCCTCAAAGTTTGATCTCATCTACCCCAAGTGGTGGCCAATTCTGGTCAGGAGATTGTTGATCTCCTGCTTTGGCTCGACTTTTTTCCCTAGCAACAGCTGTCATTGAAGTTTCATCAGGAGTAAATCCATTGTTTTGACTAGCATTCCACAGGTCTTCTAACATTTTTTGCATTGTAGAAGCAGTTCCCCATATCGTAGATATGGTTCCTGCCATATGCTTGTTATAGTAAGCTAAATGATGTTGCATCTCAGCTATTTCTCCATGAACTTCCTCCATGCTCATCTCAACTGCTTCAACACATGACTCCATGCGTGTCATGTTTCCCACTGATGGTGCCAATTAATATGAATTTAGTGTTCAATTGAAGCAAGAAAATCAAAGAATTTTATGATGTCAAGTAATGGAATTGTTACACGGTTGCCTTAGTAGCAACTAGCAACTAAACATGAGCAGATTGCTCACTCTTACTCTCCTCAATTGTTTTCTAAGTATCCGGTGGTAAGAAGAGTAGTTATAAACCTTGTAGACCATCCTCATGAAGGTCGTGAAGGTAGGGCCCAATTGGTAGAAGAAAACCCAGCAACCTCTTAGGGTTTCTCCACACTTGGAAAAAGAAGTAGAAAAAAGAATAAATATAGTGATAATTTGATTCTTCGTTGCCATAATAAGTAGAAAATTGAGGAGAAAATCTAATATCTCCATTCATCTTTATAACAAAAAAAAACAAAAAAGAGTAATTAATTGTGACATGTTTACCAAAAAACTAACAGAATCTTCTAGAGAAATCTGGAAGTCTAAGACTACCTAACCTTCTCTACACATCACAGCACACATGTGCACACAGTATCTAAAGTAATCCATGCACATAACGCCTGCACACACACACTAATCACCTCTTGTATACTTGGTATCATATCAATAGAGTAACAAAAAAAGGCAGTTAACTCATAAACGAGTAATGGCTAGCCAGAACTTCCAATAGGACTAGCTTGAATGTATACAAGCACTTACAAAGCAATTGACAGAATGACAACATTTCTAGAGATAGCCCTATGAATCCAAAATTTCTGAGGCCATGCACTCTAGGTCTCCCATTCAGATCAACTCCAATGCATGTCATTCCATACTTCACCTTGTGGAAAGTCCCAATCAGTGTCGGATATCACATGCAGAGTCTTGCTTCCGTAGGGATTTTAGACCTGGTACTATTAATAATATGTACAAATTTTAAGTTTCTTAATTACCACCAAAGGAAGCAATTTAAAGGCTGCAAAGGCATCCATTTATTGAATATGTAAGTGGTATTTAGTTTTCTCCTTAACAATCCATCTGAATTTATTCTCAACCAGTGGCTTAGTTTGAATGATTTGTGTCAATTCTTTGAACAGCTTGCTTGAATTTCGACTTGCCATGCATTTGACCCTCTAAATCTAAGAGATACACACTTGGAAACAAATTCTGTCTTGGAAGTGGTAGTCCTGGCATCTAAAGCCTTTTTGTGTGCTTAAGGTACACAGGCTAGACAGAGACTGCAGTGGCATCCTGGTGATGGGGAGGACACAGACAAGTGCAGCACTTCTGCATTCTCTATTTCGTGAGAAAACAATTGGAGCATTGAAAGAGGTGAGTTTCTCTTTGTGTTGTACATATGGAGCTTGGCCAGAGTTTAGTCAATTTGCAGGGCCTTTTTTTTTTTTATCATATGTGTTCTGACTTCTCTTTTTCCCTCTATTAAGGACATTGGAAGCACACAGAGAACATTGCAGAGAAGGTATTTGGCAGTTGTGTTAGGATCACCAAGACGGTCAGAAGGCTTGATTTCTGCACGCTTGGGAAAGGTTGGAGTCTTGTAATGCCTAATGAATATTTCATCAGAAATTTCCAGTTTGTTGCTTGTATGTTCTTGAGGTTCCTCAATTATCCAAAAAAGAAAAAAGAAAAAGTTTTATAAGTTCGTGGCAGTATTCATTTGTTTTTATCCATTTGGAATGGTAATGCCCTCACCAGTTTATTTGCATTACCTAGACTCTTGCTTGCTTACATTGATATGTATGATTACTTGCTTGTTAAAAATTGGTACTGAGTGAACTTTGTGCCATCTCAGATGAAAAAGGATTTGTTTTTGCAACAAGTTGCCATCAAACTTCTTGGATCACCTCTTGGAATTAGTATGGATGTCTGTCTTGTTATTTATTCATTTTAAATCTGTTTTATTGCTATTTATTTCTTTCAGGTTGTGATGGACAATGGAAAATCAGATCGCATCATGGTCATGAACGGACTTACGGGTGTTTCAACTCAGCATGCAATTACAGAATTTCGAGTGGTTGATTCTTTTCATGGTTAGCTTTCACCACCTTTAGGATATTGCTTCTTGAGAACTTATTATATTTCTGATTGATATATTGACTTTGCTATTCAATCATTAGGTGTAATCTATAATGGGAAGTTTTTATTTTGCACTAAATTCAGTGTGTATGAACTTTGTTTTAGGAAGCAATTTTTATTGAAGTTTGTAGCAACTGTCTTATTAATCCTTATTATTTATAATCTTCTCCCCCCATCCCCCCACCCCACCCCCAACAAAGAGCTTTTATTTGTAATCTCCTTTTCCCTGGGTTTCCTTTCAAATAAAATAATAGAAGTCTCTTTCTTCTTTTTGTAGTGGATATTAAGCTTCAATGGTCAGTCCATGAGCATGTTTACTACCTGTTGGCGATGATTGATATCATGTGTTTAAATGGGTTAAAAAGTTCATCACAATCAGCACAAAAAGTTATTGCAAATTTGATAAATTTTCCTATTGCCAGGAATGTGTGAGAACAACCTCTGATGATGGCTCATGAGTTGTTTGCACCATGAAATTTCTGTTAGACTGGATTCTGTGTTGTTTATTTGTTAATGTTGGAGAAAAAATTATTGGTTAAGTTTCTAACACTTTCTATTGTTATGGCCCCACGTTAGTAATCTAGTCATGGATGTATAAAATTGGTTGAGGGCCCATTTAGTAAGAGAACCATCCAATCCCATTTACGGTAAACTAATTTTAAGGATAACTTTTCTTGCATGCCTTTTTACTTCTCAAGAAGGGGTATTTGTAGAAGCATTTTAATAATACTTTCCCTAAATAAAAAAACTGAAATGCATATAATAATATATGATATTAATGTGTAAAAGACTGGTTTTCTGTCATCCTCTCAAAAATTCACTTTTTTCCCCAACAAATTCCTTCAATTATCGATCAAATTAAAATAAAAAATATTATGACTATTATTTTATAAAAAGCTGAAGTTTACTTTAAGTAAAGTAGTAAATTTTTCTTTGAATTTGGCAGTTTTTACTTTCCCATTCATTACATTTTCCACACTAGTTAAGGGGACTATATTTCAGCAAATCGAGGTGTGGAAATTAGAAAGTTTTTTTAACTCTTATAATAGTTTCTAGTTTTACCATACATTATATTTGATCTCTTTCGTTTTACCATAAATATTTTTTTCCCCCTACTTTAAAGATATTCTTTTCCTATTACAAAGAATTATCTAGATATTTGCAGTTGAAGTTGTCATTTTTAGATCTTTATTCATTAGTTGCATCTCTTATATGTCTTCTTGTAAAGTCCATTTCATTACTAAGACAGTTGGAAGTAGCCAAATATTAAAGTTCGTACATCACTGGAGCTTCTTTTTTCGTCCATGTAAAAACATGCTTAAAGGGGCTATCTCATATTCAAGTGGTCTTGCCGTAGCTGCTGGACTACTTGGAACATCTTTTGTCTATTTTCTGACCAAAGATTGACAATTAATTTCTCTAGAGTTCTTAATATGGACTGTCTCATTCCATTTTTAATAATGCAGGCTATACATTGTTAGAGCTGTCACCTCTTACTGGCAGGAAACACCAGGTAGTGTCACAACTAAAATATCCATACTCATATGTGTACATATTGTCCTTATTTTCTTAATGTTTGATCTTCATTTCTTTGCCTTTGTTGAGCAGCTTCGGGTGCACTGTGCTGAGATCTTGGGAACTCCTATTCTTGGAGATTATAAGTATGGGTGGCAAGTTCATAAGAAGTGGAAACATTTGCCGTTATCTTGTAGTGATGAGGATTCAACCAGAAACCTTGAGGAAAAGCCTCTTTCCTTTGGTCTTGACATGGGGAGTGGAAGTATTTCTGACAAGGAACCTCGTTTACATCTCCACTGTAAGCAAATTTGTTTGCCAAGTGTTGCCCTGGCTTTACAGGAAGCAGAGTGCTCAACATATGACCTTTCAAAGCTAGAAAGTCTAGAGTTGGTCGCTCCATTGCCTTTGTTCATGCAAAGGAGTATAGACATTATGACAAATAGATGAATGTGAAATCCCATGATTCCTTTCTGGCCAGATTGAGAGTGTCAGCTGTTCATGAACTTCCTTTGAACACATATGCTGAACCTAGCCATGCCTTAAGACTCAAGCAAGGTATGTTAGCAGATTTGAGATTGAAGTTACTGAAAGCTATCTGAATTGGCATCTGGGAGCATGTATGCACAAATCATGAGGAGAGCTCTCATCTGCAATCTTGTAGTGGTTAGTTGGAGATTTCCTGGCAGCTTCCTTCTTGGGGACTCTGTTGATGGTGACTAAAGAAGGGAAAGAATGTGGAAATATATAAAAAAGAAGCAGCACCTAATCGGGTTTCCCTTCATATGATGAAAATTCTGTTTTTTTATTTAGATAACAGCAAGTTGCCTACTGGATCAAGTTTTAGTTTTTGGTTTTCTAGCTTTTCTTTTTTTTTTTTTTGATTTAGCATCCGTTTCCTTATTCAGACCACAATGTATCATTGGCTTTTTGAAAAACTTAACATCTGTTTCAGCCCTCGATGCAGAATTATGGAGTATTGCTGAGGGTCTGTGGCTTGCTATCAATGTTTCCTGTTTGAAATTATTTGTCATTCCCGTATCAGATTACTACAAAGCTATTGTTGAAATTATCAAGTGCTAATGATCATGATGAATGCTTCTTGCAAGAACAGGGTATCCAAGATTAGCAATGTGGAGTTCAGGAAAACATATGGAGAAAATAGTTGCCTTGTGGATGCCTTAGCAAAAGCAGGGACAAGTCTAACTATTAGCTCTGTGTAATGATCCACTTGTGGAGCTTTTAGATGTTGACTTTGATTATTTATATAAGGGATTATATATCTTGGCATGGATGTTTGACTGTTATATAAATAATATTTATGAGTAAAAAAAAAAAAAAAAAAATTCTTTGATTTAGGGATGGTGTTATTGCCTATGGGCAGAACCGTTAAATGTGTTTTGTTATAATATGTGATATTTGTTTAAATGAGTTGGGTTTTGAACCATATTGCAACAGCAACACTAACACTCACATGGGAAGATGAGTTCCAAGAATGGAAGCTCTATCTATTATGAGTTGGTTAGAATGGTGTGGCCCTTTTTAAGTCCTAGCATATTGGCATTAATTAATTTTTCTTTCCAGATGCAGATGGCATTTAAAGGAGTTGTTGCACCTTGATTGTAATTTTAGTTAAGCAGGAAACAGTGAACCTTTAAAAAATACAGCGGAGCTACATGTAGTTAAGCAACGAGGACAGAATGTAATTAAAGTAAAACGGTCTATCAACAAACTAAAATATTCGTTTAAGACTTTTATATGGGTGGGGTGGGGGTGGGGGTGGAGAGTACCGCATTTACGAAGCCAATGGTTATTGGTTGAACTGTTATTGAAAAGATATGTTTATATGAAGTTGAGCTGAGAAATCGGCAAATCGTGATGCCTCCTGCACTGCATGAATTGTACGCATTAATGGCAGTTAATGATAATGGTAGGCAGTAATTTAACGAAGCAATCAGAACACTTCTAAATATATGTATCTTAAAGGTAATGGGTTTCCCGAGAAATTTATTTATCATCGTGTCAAAAAATGCAAGTGTTCACTCGTCAAAATGAAATTGGTTATTTATTTAGTGACGGTGACGGAAGGATGACGCAAATAATAAGTCATCATCTAATAATTACTGCACTGGATTTGGATGGATGGATGGGTCGCTCGCGTGCTTGAGTGGTATGGTTTTTTTTTTTTTTTTTTTTTTGTGTTATTATGGTTGGAAGTAGGACCCATCCGAAGAAAAATAAACGACGTAATGTAACAGTAACGCCAGTCCTCTTGATTTTATCCATTTCTTTTCAAAGCCCATCCTATCTTGCCTCAAAATTTCAAACGTCATTTCGTTTTACGAGGAAAATTTTACAACCAAACGACCATCGCATGGCGATACCAATACATTATTCATGAAATGGATATCGTACTGTGTAAAGAGGGCGAGATATGTTAGGCTGCGTCTTATTGAGCCATTAAATGAGACATTCCTTTCTTATTTTTACTTTTTTTCTTTTTTTATAGCATACTTACTTTTTGTAAAGGGTATAACCGATATTAGAAAACATTTAAAAAAAAAAATTACTTTTATAAAGGTTTTAACAAATACTATTGACTACTAATTCCAGTTCAAATCCACATTCTCCCGTTTAGACTAAACTTTATAACGTGCTCATGAAATTTCTTTCGTAAAATATAAATTAAATACAAAATGGCAAATTGGATTGTTGTGTATATGAAATTCAAATATATTTGAATTTCAGTATATAACAAGACATTAAAAGCAGCTTAATTAATTTATAGCACCAATAATCATAAGTAGGATATGTTGGTCGAATATAGTAATGAGCTACATATATAGTCTTGGTAATGTCCTTATTATTTTTTCCAGGTACTTTTTACGATTGTTAAATGTTATAGCTGTGGCCAATTACTGTGATTAATCATTATCTTCTACCATCACTTATCGTAAGAAGACATCAATATTTGCGACCCTTTGAATTTACAATGTTAATATATCGTAACGATAAATTTTTCATTACAGCTAACAAAAAAAAGATTGAAAATTGTTTATCATGAAACCAAACACGTTCCAAAAATTGATATTATATATATATACTGCATATACTACACATGTAAATATATATAAATTTCATTTTTTTTATGTCTCATGCAATGAAAATGAACATACCGTTTTAGATATAATATATGGACTGCATACGAATTATTACTATATACGTATTATTTAGTATAGTTATTGTAATTTATATGGACAATAATTTATATAGATTATATGTATACGAATTATATATATGAATTATAAAGTATGGTTTTTGTGATTTATATGAATTACAATTCAATGGTATGCAAAGTGTAATATATGGATAATGTTATATACAAATTTTGTAATAGAGTATATGGATCGTGTACAAATTATAACTATATATGAATTGTATAGTATACTTTTTTTTGTAATTTAAATGAATTATAAAATAAATATATATTATAGAAAAAGAAAGAATGAAGGATAAGAGATAATAGTATACAATTAAAAAATTGAAGAATGAGGGAGGAAAAAAAAAGCCTTTTTATCGATTAAGAGTTAGGGAGAGAATAGTAAAATAGTTTTTATTGCAAAAGGGAAGGGGTAAGAGAGAATAAAATAGCTTTTATCCAGTAAAACGGGAGAGACAGAGAGAATAAAATCACTATTACGTGCCTATAATAGAATTTTCTCATAATTCCTAAATATTTGCTAAGCAGTAGAAAGAGTGACGTGTGTAGCGTACAAAACCAATAATCCACAATCATATCCGACAAGTGCACCCACCCACTTGCATTGTTTCACCCGACATCCCATTTATTTAACTGCAAATGCAAATCAACCTTACTCTCATTCTCTGCATACTGCACTGCATTACCCATATATCGGACTCTTCTCAGCTCTCTCTCTCTCTCTCTCTCTCTCACACGCACACTTTCTTGTATTAGAAAATGGGCAGTGTTGATGCGGAGAGAACCACAGCAGGATGGGCAGCAAGAGATCCATCCGGTATCCTTTCTCCTTACACTTTCACCCTCAGGTATTACTATTTACTTTAATCCTTATTATTAGATAAAATAAATAAATAAACATATTTATTTCTATGATTTTAAAAAAAAAAAGTATGTTACCTCAAAAATATAATGATCTTTTTTATTCTATTTTTTTTTTTTTTTTGGAAACGAAGAAACACAGGTCCCGAGGATATTTACATCAAAGTTCTATACTGTGGAATCTGCCACACTGATCTTCACCAAGTCAAGAATGATCTCGGCATGTCCAATTACCCCATGGTTCCTGGGTAAAATAATATAATTCATTTACTAAATAATCAGAAATTAAAAATACTTTCTCTCTCTCTCTCTCTCTGTTTTTTTTTTTTTCTTTCTTTTTTTTTTTTTGGGAATAATTATGAATGCTGTGTCAGTTTTTTTTTTTTTCTGCACAGGCATGAAGTGGTAGGTGAAGTTCTGGAAGTTGGATCAGATGTTACTAAATTTAAGGTTGGGGAGTGCGTTGGAATCGGGGTAATTATTGGGTGTTGCAGAAACTGCAAGCCATGCAAATCAGACATAGAGCAATTCTGCAGTAAAAAGATTTGGTCTTATAACGATGTTTATACTGATGGTAAACCCACCCAAGGAGGCTTTGCTGCTGAAATGGTCATCGATCAAAAGTAAGTGCTTACTTTAACAATGTCACTTATTTGGCCTGTCAACTTTTTTATTTTATTTTATTCTATTCTTTCCTTCTTTTTCACTTTTTTTTTGGGTTTAGAGTTTCTGGATGGCAGCAATGCAATGCATAATGATTTTGGGAGGTACGATGTTGGTTGGACATGGACTGCACGGCATGGTCTGGTCTTGTCGATAGCTTAGCTTGTGTATGATGGTGTCTAATTTTTAGCGTTTACCTGTAGTAATTTCAGAAACCCATGGCAGCAACTTTTCTACAACATGTATTTATGGAATGGAAGGCGAAGCAATTACTGACGTGAAATCGAAATAGAAAATTTCCCCGTTCATTCATACTTAAAAAGGGGATCTAAGCTTCTTTACTCATGATTTTGGTTGCTATAAATGAAGATTTTCGTTGCGGCTGATTAGATCAAGAAACCGTTCTCAATGAAGATCACCCTCTGCATATCTTCTGTAATAAATTACGATCGATTGGACACTTAAAAAGAGTTAAAACAATAGATTCAGTTCGCAGAAAGAACAGAAAACATATGATCGGTGGTGATTGATTTATAGCAAAGAATGTCTAATTTATTCACGATTTTTGTTACTGAATTTCATTACACGCATGGGAAAACTCATGTTGTTGATTGAAATTTTTTAGGTTTGTGGTGAGAATTCCCGAGGGGATGGCACCAGACCAGGCGGCTCCTCTGCTGTGCGCAGGAGTGACGGTTTACAGTCCACTAAGCCACTTCGGTCTAAAGCAAAGTGGGCTAAGGGGAGGGATACTTGGGCTAGGTGGGGTTGGGCATATGGGCGTGAAGTTAGCCAAGGCAATGGGACACCATGTCACCGTGATAAGTTCCTCGGAGAGGAAAAGGGTTGAGGCATTGGAACATCTTGGGGCCGATGCTTATTTGGTGAGCTCGGATGAGAACAAGATGAAAGAGGCCGCCGATTCTATGGACTATATAATCGACACGGTGCCAGCCAAACACCCGCTCGAGCCTTACCTTTCGCTTCTGAAGCTCGATGGGAAGTTGATATTATTGGGTGTTATAAACACTCCCCTTGAATTCATGACACCTGTGGTTATGATTGGTGAGTTTTCTGTGTTTCTCTTTTGTCATGTTTTATGTATGCAATTGAAACTTTTTATTTTTTATTTTTTTAATTTTTCATTTTTTGGGATTTCTTGGGGGGGACAGGGAGGAAGGTAATAACGGGGAGTTTCATAGGGAGCATGAAGGAAACGAAGGAGATGCTTGATTTCTGCAAAGAGAAGAAGTTGACATCTCAGATAGAAGTGATCGAGATGGATTACATCAACCAAGCGTTTGAGAGGCTTGAAAAGAACGATGTTAGATATAGGTTTGTGGTGGATGTTGCTGGAAGCAAGCTTGGTCAGTAGAAAGACGTCAACATGACTTAAAAAGACATTGACATAAACAAAGCTATATAAGATTGTGTATTTTGTGCTAATATATCCGTATGATGCAATAGAAGGTAGGTATAGTAAAAATTAAATATATAATAATTGGATCATACATATATCTTATGAATCCTTCTTCCTATGTAACAAAATCTTAATAGAAGGTACAACAGATCGTATTCGTACCTTTTTCTTTTCTTTTCTTAATTAAAATCCTTCTAGAGAGAGAGAGAGGGTTGAATCACTTAGGTGGTTTTTGGTGAATGTTTGGTGATGGCAAATTCAATAGATGAGGTTGTTGTTGTTTCTTTAAACTCTGTCTGAGGTGCTTAAATTATTATTGCTAGTAGGTCATACTAATTGCGGATGCAATGATGTGATATGAGCCGACCTTCCTTCCTTCCTTCCTTTCTTTCTTTATTTTTATTTTTTAATCGATTGTCGTGAAAATGATTTTTACCAACCCCCATGGTGACCTTCGTACCTCTCTATCAAAAGCCTTTCCTATCCCGCGAAACGTTTGACGATTTGTCCTTTCAAGTTTTCTCGATATTCGAGCCACCCGTATTCAGTAGTCCAACCCAAAAATATTATCAAGTAGTAACTTCGGTTTGTAAATGCTAAATGGCATGGTAAATTACCAAAAAAAGAGAAAACTCTCCTTAATTAGCATTTTATGAAGAGTTTGGGCGTAAGAGCAACCTGCGATTGAAGCTTGTTAACTTTGTCGGATTTTTTCGTTTTCTAAAAATCGAAAATCCTAGCCCAATCTACTTCTTTCATCACGATTAAGACTTATCTTTATAAGAATGAAACTATTGTCTTCTCACTTAGATTGTCTAGAAGATTTAGTTCATGGACAAAACTGTTCTAGAATTTTATTAAGCCTAAAAACTAGAAGAGTAAATAAAAATAGATTTTTGAAAGCAACTTAAATGTCCAGTCAAAAACATAAGATTCAAGAAGTAAGGATTTCATCAAATAATTGAGGTTTCGATTTCGAAATAAAACGTCATAAGGTACTATTGTTTTCCCTTTTCAAAGTTTTATAACGTCGATTTTGAAAAGAAACTTGAATAGTTCGATTTGCTATAAACTTTTTGAATCGAAAAAATCCAAATAAAAAAGATTTATAAATCTATCTCCTTGTAATCGTGTTAGAGGCCCTTACTTTAAAAAAAAAAAAAAAAAATCATCGGTAATGATGAAGTTAGGTAAGAGGTTCGAAATTTAAAACCCTATTTAATATTACGATCCATTCAATGAAATTTTAATTAAAGTCTCGAACCAGAAAATCGATTAATATATATATATATATATATAACCATATAAAATGTAATAGACTAACACATAATGAAAAAGGCTGTAGAATATGAAAATAAGTGAGATGGATGTCGACCTCCACCTCGATCCATTAAATTAGATTCTGGGTTCGTTCGATTTGAGTATCGAGAAGTCTTTAACAGAGAAAATATGGTACGCGGTTGTGATGATAAGCTTACTGCTGACCAATTGCAATGACAGCAAGTCATGTTTGTGTACGAGGAGGGGAACATGCAAAAGAAAACATTCTTGAGAAGGAGGTAACCATCCCAATATGTACAGTTAGCTCACTTAACACTTTGGAAACTAGCAAGTTGCATTCCAAGTTTATGTCCAACCCTAATTTTATGTAAACAAAACTAAAAGGGAAATAAGTTCCAACATTATTAACACTACATCAACTAACAAAATCCTAACCTAATTAAATTAAACTAGGAGCAAGATACAATATCCACAATGTAGCTGCCATATACATAGTGTTGCTTAAGATAGTATTAATTAAACCTCGTTTTTAGTTTTGTAGTTTCTCAATTCTCCATATCGGCAACACGTAGCCGCCCCCCGGCACAAACCTAAGAACCGACCCCGATCTATATACGTTATGGTCATTGTTGTTTTGTTATAACAAGACTCTTCCTACCATTAAGGATGGATGGATAACTAATAATCATCTACGTTTGTCAGGAGTCAATGGAAATCCCAACGAATAGGCCCTTAGAGTAAAGGTGACAACCAACTTTTGACTTCAGTTTCGGATTATTCTAATTAATCGCAACTCTGGCCCCATTTTTACCAAACATCACAATTCATACACATATATATATTATAGTACGGACACATAACCTAATTTTGAAAACTTTCTGCAAATATGTGTATGTCTTCTCACCACAAGCCAGTCGACTGTGTGTTGAGCTATAG
Organism: Lumnitzera racemosa; assembly: GCA_024138005.1. NCBI lineage: Eukaryota > Viridiplantae > Streptophyta > Magnoliopsida > Myrtales > Combretaceae > Lumnitzera > Lumnitzera racemosa. The sequence goes on from JAMXBC010000012.1 coordinate 415,426, forward strand.
TTATTATATTTTATTGTGTTGAATATTTATAGTTAAGAAATTTTAGTATGGTGGGTGTAAAGTTCTCAAGAGTTCATACCCTCTATATATATATATATATATATATATCTTGAATTACAATTTCTTAGTTTGGTAAATGGAATGGAGATGTCATAGTCATACCTTGTCCCCTCCAAAAGAATGAAACCAAAAACTATGACCATGCAAAACTTATCCAACCATGTATAATAGAACAGATTTTAACATCCAACAAAGTTTATCTACTCATCCATAATCTAAAATAATAAGGTATAAGAAAATAGGTACGGTTTACAAAGTAGCAAACTAAATAGGATTTGACCTAAACTAAACTATATCAAGATTCACGTTTATACATAAAAATAGAGCTGTGACATTTCTATTCTTATTGCCAATATTTAATAGATATACGTTAAAAGATATAACGTGGCTTCGTTTATTACAGGCTCGGGTTTATCAAATATCATGTTCGAATGCCAACTATCCGCTAAAAAAATCCATTAGGGCATTAAGATTAAGGGTAATTTGTACTCCATGTGAATTGATTCTTCTATTTTTAAAATTGTTTATTTATACACTATAACTGTCAAAGCTTGCTTTTTTATTATTAACATAATCTTGATAAAAATAATAAAAAAAAAAAGAGTAACTTAGGATGTAAGGAAGTATCCATACACCAAATAAATAAATGAATAAAATAAGGGATTTCTCATTCTTTTTTATTTATTTTATGATTATTCTCCATTTTCACCATGAGTTATCTCGAACAGCTCGATCTCTATTGAATTTCTTAAAAATTTTATTAAAGGTAAAATGGTTATATGCAAGCTTAAGAATTTTCATGGTCCAAAATATTCAAATTCAAATATAGAAACTTTAGCGCATATAAAATAAATATAGGCAAGTCCAAACCCCATTCTGCGACTCGTTGGAGATTACTCCATGCAAAACTTATGAGTTTAGCGGAGTCGGTACCATATAATGCCTAAAATCCTTACATCCTGCACAGGGATTTTTTTTTTTTTTTTAATTCTTCGAAAGAGAGTTTGGTGGCCCAAAAACCATCTAAACTACAAATGGTGTTGTGAAAAGTAACCAAGGATCATTTTTCATTACAACAACATATATAGGAATACTTTTTAGATCCGGTCACAACGGATAGTAGTTTATGTAGCAGAGCTGCAGAGATTATCTGGATCAAATGAGAACAAATAACTATTAAGAGATCTCCACATTATTCAACTGTGATACAAATATTCAATCTTTTGCACCCTCTCACCCCAAAATTAAAAATAAAATAAAATAAAATAAAATATAAAAAGGAAAGAATCTCTTATTATGTGTCCACAACATCTCGACAATAGGCTCATTTGTCTTTGTCTTATGCCACAACTTAACTTAACTTAGAGCTCTTTTATAAGTTTTTTGTTTTTAAATAAATAAATAAAGACCGGCTAATTCACTATTCGGCCTGCGACTTGGATCCAACCCATTCGTACACCCACGCCGGCCCATTTACCCTTTCTCTACTGACCAAGCCCTAAAAATAAATAAAGCACGTTTACGTTTAAACCTCCTTCATTCTAGCAAAACCAAATTTATAAGACATTTTAAACAATTTGATACTTATATATCACATTACTGGTGTATAAATAATTCTTTTTTCCAGAAAAAAAAAAAAAAAGACAGAAGAATACATTGTCTCCGACCAAATCAAATATGTACCGAATACAATACACATTATATATGACTGACTAGTTTTACGCAACTTTCAAGTCCAATATGACTCTAGGGATTGAGAAGTTATACCGATCAGCATGTGTTAAAAAGTATATTAGTACATACAACGAAAATCAGCATCTTTTTCTTTTTTTCCTTTTCTATAATTTCAAAAGCTTATTTTAACCATATATTATTTTTATTACAATATCCGCATCCAATATATAACAAGATATCAATATAAAGTCTTCGAATAAAATTAATAACCTTTGGCTTTATATTAATTAGATTTGAATCTTTTAACTAATTGTGCTTTAAACGGTTCATATCTAATTGACATTAATTCGAGGTAGAACAAGGGATTATAAATGAAAGACGTACTGATTTATTAAATTATGAGAGCTTATATAGTTCCGTCTTCCATTTTGATGGGACTACTCTAATTTTTCATACTATTAAATATTTATATTTTTTAAATCTGGCTCATTAAATTCACAATTTGTTTAATAATTTAGAATTAAAAGAATAAAAATCAAGAATAAGATGAAAGAAATAACCGGTTCTATAAGAAATAAAAACAGGATTATAAAAAAATTCATTCAAATATATAATTTTGAAAATTTTTATCCTTTTTTTAAATATCTTTTTTATCACAATTAGATGTCAATGCAGTACAAGAAAATTAAATTAAAATCCATTTGACGATTGTGGATTCATCCATATTCTTTGTACACGAGAATCGAATCTACACATGCTTGTCGATTCAAGGTTTTGGTAGTAGTTGTCTGACGGAATGTTGTGCAGCCTTCTAATATCAATTATATACTTCACCAATAAAAATTCGCCAAGATGGTAAAATTTTTATTATATAGTATCTTAAAAAGTACCTCCATTATTTTTAAAATATTTATATTGAGAGGATGGCCCTGACCCGATGCTTCACGTGTTCAACTTCAAAAATCATTTTTCAAATTTAAATTGCACTGTGGAGGAATATGTAATGATAAATAACAAAATGCTAGGCCAAGAATTTGAGAAAATCGATGGGTTATTATTATTGAATATTGCGAGAGCCAATATCCTAATTCCTAAATATGATGCCTAACAGGTAATTTTTGTGTAATGAACTCTGAAGTCGACTGCATTGAATCGTAGGATAGAGTTCCCAACAATATTCATGGACCTCTACGTAACGTAATAATTTATGTATCATAAAGTTAAAGCTCAATTGAAATGATATATATATATATATATATATAAAGATTAGATATTAAGCCCCTGATAAAGACTCAATGTCTCACTTCTATCCTTACAATGGGCGAATCTAGAAATTAGAATAATTGTAACTATCAAGTTTATGATCGCAAACCATTTCCAAAGAAAAGTAAATGTCCATGAATTCCAAAAAACTTATTCTGTCCTTTATTATGGATTTAGATATATTTCCATATTTTAGTTTATTTTGCTGGAATACTATTCTATTCCTACATATTACATTTTGGTATATTAGAATTAAAATCGAGAAAAATTATATACTAAAGATGGAGGTTTGCAATCAAGTTAAAATAGATGATAAAACTTTTAAGTTATTCAAATAAAGGATGAATATTATGTAAAGTGGTTCAATATAGGATGACAATACGGTATTAATTTAATAACATTACATCTTAATAATACCGTCCATTAAATACATAACACATTCATCCTGTTGTATCTAATTTTCATCATCTATTTACACGTAACTGTCATTCTCCATTAGTATCGTTGCAATAACATTCATTCTTTATTTTAATTTGACAGACATATGTTGATCCTACCATGTAAGGAAAAATACATATTTAGTTAAACCTTTCAAGGTGTTTTTATTTTAGCCTTAAATCTTTTTTTTTTTTTAGTTTACATTTGAGTCTCCAATGTTAGCAAACGATTCTTTTTATTAATGGTATGAAGTTTTCCATTCATATAAGATATTTGGTGCAGTGGGACTTGATTGGTTTAAAATAATTAATTTAATTAAATAATATATTTATTAAAATATATAAATTTTTTCGAAAAATTTAAATAAAAAGAAGACGATAATATATTTATTATTTAAGTAAATGAATAAAAAATTTAAAAATAAAAAGACACGTAAAAAGAAAAAAAGAAAAGAAAAAGAAGAAGATAATTCTGACTACTTCAAACAAAGCGAGGCACAACCACCAACTTCAAAACGTGCAAGTCATCACTCGATAATACCCAAACGAAAACATAGTCAAAGCATAAAATACGAGAAAGAGAAGTTAAGAGTTGGATAACCCAATCCGATTAACACATCTACGTATACCAAGGAGAATCCAACTAATGAAAATGCAACACTCGCCCTTTCTTAGAAATTATGGCATTTTTTGTAGACAATTGCATAATCTAATTCAACAAACACTATCACCGACTGCATTCCATGAAATCACAGTGGAAGTGACAATACATGCATTGTGCGAGATTGTGGAGCCGAACTCCGAAGCAACGGATATGCATCTCTCGTTTACACAGTCGAGGAAATTTACTTTAGTTAGATGCCTCCTTCATCAGTCGTAGCATGTATAGAAAAGTTCAAAAAAAAAAGAAAAGGATTGGTATTTTGAGTATGGCTTTGAGTTCGTTGACTTGCCGGGATTTAGTCCTCAGCATCAATAAAAATATCTCGCTGCAAGTTGCTGTCTTTCCAAAACCCACCCCCCCCCCCCCCCCCCCCCCCACTTCTAAGCTGCTAAACAAAGCGCCTGGTAAGCTTGGCCTGAGGAGTAGGCTGACCATGTTCAGCAAACAGGAAATTTGGCCGCGATCGAGCTTGAGCCACTAAGAAGTTACAATAACCCAGTTGTAAAGTAGGGGTACCTCCTCAAGGAAATCCAGTCTAGTTAAACGAATGACTCTTATGAACGTCAAACTTTTAGCATAACTAATTTTATTATTTATTTACTTTGCATATTAAAATCGTGCATATAAATTCAAGTTTTAATGCAACCATTCTCTTTTTTTTTTTTTTTGTTTAAAATTTATTAATTCTATCGAAATAGCCACTCGATAATATATATTAATTCGATTTGAAATAATAATGATGGTTGTGTGTATGTAATTCATATGAATACTGACTAACCTAAAGGACAGTCAATATTAGATAGAATTTCTTATATACTTGTGATGGTAAATATGTGATAATCATTAGTGTTTAATGTGAATAACTAACCGGTCCATAGAAAAGTTTATTGCACTACAAGATTATTATAATTATTTGATCACCACATCAAGATTGAGATACAAAATATTCATGTCGTACTAAATACTTTATGATAGGTTGCAATATTTTTTTTGAATTTCTTTAACTGTAACATATAAAACTCATATGAGCATCCTGTGTTGTTTTTTTTTTTTTTTTAATCTCTTTTATGATATAAAATCACTCTTTATTTTTTATAATTTTGAACTATTATTTACTCCTTTTATATCTTAAGTAGTAAACCTTAGATATTATATATATATATGTATATATGACAGTATATGTGTAAATTTTGGTTATCATAATATGTTTAGATAGTTAACTATCTATATCTTTATTTTATTATATTTACTTATTAAATAGTGTACTCCCGGTTCCGATTATTTCACAACTAATTGTATTATAATCAAAAGGTCTATCCAAAGTTGAGGGATCCATTTATACAGGCCGAAACTTAAGAGTTGATTTTATTTTATCTTTTTTTAACTTTTAAGATTTCTTAGTGTATTAGGCCAACAAAACAAAAATAATTAGATCATTCAGAAGGAAATAAATAAATATGTCGGTCATCATTAGACTGTATTTAGACTTTCTGACATCATTCATGGGTCATATTTGCCACCGGAAGAATTTGCATACCATACCTATTTTAATGTTTATGGTCCACAAGCCAGATTTAATGACTCATCTACATCGAGATTATTTCAGTTTTTTTCTTTTTTCTTTTTTTTTTTTTTTCCAAAACTGCATTATAACTTATAGATATAGCCCCAGGACCTCACAACTACCTATAACCATTTTGAATATAATGATAAAGTTTTTATCATTAAACAATAATATAAGAAAGAAACCTTTTGAAAATGGGATTAGGTGAAGAAATCAGAGAAGATTAGCTCGGGATGCTGCATTGGATGTTGGTGGTGTTGGTTTCATATATAAAAGAAATAGAGGCTCGTTGATTTAAATAAAATATATAAATAAAGTTAAGGTGCATTGCATGGGTCGTCCGTTCTTTAAAGTAACACTGGATTGCTGAATTTTCTTTAATCACTAATCTTATCAAATCATATGACGGCATAAATAACATATATTTGCATTTTTTTTTTTTTTTTTTTTTGTCTTTTGTATATGTCCTTTTGTTGACACTATTTTGAAAGTTTGAAGTTACCCTTTTTTAACTTTCACTTTAATTTGATATATATGGTTTTACCCTCTTGTCCTCTCGCAAATTTATTTTAGTATATTCTTGTGAAACCAAAATTCTCGTAATACCATATGTGATGCTGAATTTAGTTTGCTTTTTTCTTTAAATAATGCTAAAGACTGCATGGTGATAACTGATGATAACTAGCAAAACATGGACATGGACTCATGTGGTGTGCTCAAAATAGATATATTAAAAGTGGGATTTTTTCTTTTCTTTTCTTCTTTTTTTTTTTTTTTTTTTTTTGGTGTGGGCATTTGACTTATAAGACAAGTAGAACTTCAAGTATTGAGAAAGATGATGAATGAATTTAAATTAAAAAAAGAAAAAGAAAGAAAAACAAACGAATTACGGAAGGAGATAACCCTGTGGGAGAGAAAAAGAGTTTTTGAAAATGAGGTGGAGATTAAAGGAATTTTACTAAAACATCCTATCAAAATAAATTGTTGACTGAAAATTTTTCATATATGTTCTGCAGACATTTGTTAAAATACTTCACTACAAAGCTTTTCGGTTTTTTATACACCGGCCTTTTTATAAAATACGTAATATGTCGAAAAATGTTTTATGAAAAAAATCCTTAAAAATTTAACAAGTAGAACTCTCGTTAAATTTGATATCGAGCAGGTCCTTGGGCACTTGGTCAATTATCCATACAACTTTGATCCTCCCTTAAGTTTTTTCTGTAATGTAAGATTGACGATAACCATTTAGAGATGGGATGGACAAGCTTTAACTGAAAGTCATGATTGTGTGCTTTAAGTAAATGGAAATGTTATCAAGATCGTCCTAAGGTATTATCATTATTCTTCTATCCAAGTAAATCGAGGTTCAAATCGCTTGGGAAAAATATAAAGAAAAAAATAAAAACAAAGAAGTAGATGCAAAAGCTAGATGTAGATGTGCTGGGTATGTGTTGGTTAAACTTAACCAATTGGATGCATTTATTATTATATTGTGTTGACACCATTGCTTGTTTGAATTCAAATATCACATAATTATTCAAAAGGTTATTAAAATTGCATATTCAGCTTAAATCTAATTTCGTTGGATCTTTTATAAATAATAGCCCTGAGTTTTTATTTTTGATAAACATATAACGTGTTTTCTGTAAATATTTGTTAATTTTATTTAGAAACACAAAACAATTTTTTATTAGTTCATTCAATAATTAATTAAATTAAATAATATTATTAAAAACATTTATTCATTCAATTTAACAAAAAATTTGCACGAAATAATATTTAGAAGGTAATATTGACTTGCAATAAAAGTTAATCATTATTATTTAATTAATTTTAAGGTTATAGAAGTCATATTTAGTCTTATAACGGGTACAACACTTGGTTTTTAGTTGAATTAAGGAAACCACTTCGTTGAACTTTGGTAGAACAAAGAGTTATAAAATAAATTTGACCCATGGGTAAGTAGACCCAATTTAATTTCAGAATCAAATCGATCCGACTTAGAGTTTATTGATTCAAAAAAAAAAAAAAATCTTTTGCTTTTTTATTTTCATGTACTGATTAATTAGAATGATTGCTTTAATTGAACCGAATAGTCTGCTTCCACGGGAACCGGAGATAGCTAGTTCGGTACAAACACTATCCTTTTTCTTATTTCTTATATTGATTATTGTTTATTTATTTTTAGATGCTTTAATATTTACTGAAGTATAGCAGTCCATATATAAGATATATGGAGATCTTTAATCTAGAGATTGTTTATGCACATATATTAGATGCACAACTAATGAAATCAAATATGTAGTTTTTTTTTTTTTTTTTGTAACTAAGAATTGCGTTCAGTGTATTAACTTAATTATGAGTATTTACTTATTATATAACTAGAATATATTTCTCTTGATCCAATGAAAATGGCCACATGTTGTGTTAAATATTTGTATTCCTTTTAAATGTCTATTCAACCAAAGGATAATTTGAGATTGAAAGATCAAACGTCTATTACTAATATAATATTGATTTTGGAAAAAAAAATATATATATATAATAAAACAATGGTATAGTAATAAGTCGGCACGTGAAAGGCAAACAGGTTTTCTGTTTCTTTTTTCTTTTTTCTTTTTTCGCCAGATCTATAGGATCAGGAAAGATATTCTCTAGGCAGTGTGGACTTGGTTCCCACAGCGACTGCAAACCGGAGTGGGCACCAACTCACTGGGGCGTCCTGTAGCTCTACACCAGGCAAAAGGATTCCACTTATCCTCTGTTTTCTAATAAAAGACAAAGACCACGTTTTGCTAAAAGTTAAAAAAAAAAAAAAAAAAAAAAAAAAAAAAAAACATAAAGGTGGCAGTGCCATTACCAGCACAGAAGCCATTCATTTTATCATGCTTCTTCATTTATGTTTTCTTCACTTAAGTTGCTTTTTTGTTTTACACCAACTTCACCAGTACAAATCATTGTCCAAAACAAACCCCCCTCTCTCTTAGATTTTTTCTTTTTCCTTTTTCTTTTTTTTTTAAACTCTCTTACATTATCTTTGGCGTAAAGGAAAATAATTGGAAGAAAAAAACATAAAAGGAAAGAAAAAAAGGAGGAAAAATTATTGTCTACGTAAGAAGAGAGGATTTTTTCATGGTTCGATCCATAATTTTTACCGAACCGATACTATCCTTTATTATATTATTAATTTAATATTCATTAAATTTAAATTATTAAATTAATTATATTTTTAACTATTTAAATCTAATAAATAATAAATAAATGGTAAGATAAAGAATTATATCAATCTTATTAAAATAGTTACTGGGACCAAAAGAAAATAGGAATAAATGATATTTTATAAAAAATTAATTAGATATTTTCTTTAAACTTATTAAATACGGAAATATCCTTTAAAGTTTCAAATTTTTCATTTAAGTAAAAATCCATAAACTTTCCTTCCAAATTCTCTTTCAAATCAGAGAAATAATTTTTTGTGGGACCATCAAAAGTTTTGTACAAAAAGTTCCTCCCTTTCATTGTCTTCAATTTTTTTCGAATAAAGGGAAGGAATTGTGGAGGAAACACCCTCCCCTTTTTTTTAACGCTAAGTAATTTTTCTCTAGCCTTTAGGAAATTTTCCTCGTCTCTTTGAATATATATATATATATATTACAAAGTTAGGTGTTTCTATGCTTTTTAAATTTAGGATCTCAAAACCTATATTTAAAAAATGAGTTAAAAAATATGTTTATTACTTTACGTCGCAAGTACCATTAAAATTAAGTTTTTAAATGGAAACAATAAAAACAGAAATCTTAAAATTAAAAAAAAAATAAAATAAAAAGAATAATAAAGAGTTTAGGTCCTTCTATTTTTTTTTTTTTTTCAAATTTTTCTTTATCAAAACCTATGTTTTTTCTTTCATTTCAGGACATAACTTTGTTGATATTTGTAATAAAGAGTAACAAAGACCTCATTTTCAACGATTTCAAAAAGAAAAGGTTTTATACCATGAAATAAAACCTTTAAAAATAACGGTTTTCAACCGAAAAATAAAGTTCTGTAACAAAGCTTAAAAAAAAAACCCTTTATCTTAAAATTAACTCCAGAAAAAAAAAAAAAAGCATATTACAAATATGGTGTCAAGATGGTATGATTTTGACACATAAAAGTACAATTAGTAATTTTTCAAAAAATATATACCTTTATTATCATATATCAAAATTTTATTAATATTCTTATGTAATCCATTCATTTATAAGGCATATTAATACCATCCAATTTTTTTCCCTTAAATCTTTTGCTATATTCCTGCTTGGTAACTAAACTATACTGTTCGTATTATTTTAATATAAGAAAATATAATTAATATTTTTTAAAAAAATACATACCTTTATTATCTCATATATATATATATGTAAATTTTTACGGATTTATATATTCGGCCTTATTTCCTTAATCTCGTGCTGCCTGGTCACCAAACTACGATTGTCGAATGGGTATAAGAAGGCAGTCATCTATTTATATATAGATATATATATTCATTTATTTATCCTCAGTTAAGTCGCTTTCATTTTACACCAACTACACGAACACATACACTAGTAGTAGGCTAGAAAGCAAACCAAAACAAACAGGCTTTCTCTTCACTTACTCTTTTATGGGAAGTAGTTCATATCTCCATTTCCAGGGAACCTTCTGCAGTCTCACCCATGTGTTTCTCAGTTTAATTCATTTTCCGTCTCACTAGACTTGCCGTTTCTTTTCTTCTTTTTTTTCTTTCCTCTTACTTGCTCTTCCTAATCCTCATCGTTCTGGTCACCAGAACAGCAAAAGCTGCGTTTGGTTTACCTTCTCTTCTACCTTTTCTTCCCTTACTTAACTATGAAGTTCTTGCAGCAACCAACATGCATAATCGCCCCATGAAACCATGTCTAGTTCCAATCATAGGTCTGGTTTCATGTTCCAGAATCGGTGTTGGTGTAGACTTGTTGCTCTTGCACTTCTGTTCCTTACTTCATCGGGTCTAAACTCGGATGGGGTCCTCTTGCTTTCCTTCAAGTACTCCATCTTAGATGACCCTTTGGCAGTCCTACAAAGCTGGAACTACGATGATGCAACACCATGTGCCTGGAAAGGTGTTACTTGTAAGCAGATTGGAGATCCTGGTACGGTAGACATGTTTAGGGTCACTAGCTTGGTCCTCCCCAACAGCAAGCTTCTCGGTTCGATCTCCCCGGACCTCGGCGCAATCCAGCATCTAACCCATCTTGACCTTTCGGGGAATTTCCTCAATGGAAGTTTGCCAGCCACGATTTTCAATTCTTCCAAGCTTCAACTGCTCTCGCTCTCGAACAATGTGATTTCAGGAGAGTTGGATGATCGTATCGGGGAGTTAAAGAGCCTGCAATCCCTCAATCTCTCCGACAATGCTTTTTCTGGGAAAGTCCCCGAGAAATTAAGCCGCCTAGAGAATCTGACTGTTGTTTCCTTGAGGAGCAACTATTTCTCTGGGGGTGTCCTGAGTGGGTTCGGTTCGATTCAAGTACTCGACTTGTCATCAAACTTGCTGAATGAGACTTTACCGCAGGATTTCAGTGGGGTCGATTTACGGTATTTGAACGTTTCTTACAACAAAATATCAGGACCAATCCCGCCAGGATTCGCTTCCCACATACCCAAGAACGCGACTGTTGATCTCTCATTCAACAACCTTAGCGGAGCAATTCCCCAGTCCTTGTCGTCGTTGCTCGATCAAAACACCGAGTTCTTATCAGGCAATTCGGATTTATGTGGCAAACCTCTCAAAATACTATGCTCCATACCTTCCACACTATCCACACCACCTAATGCATCAACTTCGCCAGCCATCGCGGTTATACCCAAAACAGTCGACACAAACCCCGCAGCCGATTCCCCTGATACGACATCAGCATCCATTGGGAGTAAAGATCAGGCCCAGAGCCAGGGTGGGCTAAAACCCGGGACTATTGCTGGCATTGCGATTGGGGATTTAGCCGGTATCGGGGTTCTTACACTGGTGATTCTATATGTGTATCAACTAAGGAAAAAGAAAAATGAAGCTGCTGGTAAGGAATCAAAAATGCAGAAAAACTCGGAATCTACAACAACATGGTCATGCCTCAAAATCAAAGGTGAAGAGACATCTGAAGCAACTTCATACACGGAAAGCGACCAAGAAGACAAGGAACTGGGAATTAATGGAGACCCAAATCACCCCGCTAACAGAAACAGGTAAGTAACTTCTTTTTCATATAAGAATTTCCTAATAGGTGGTTGTGATAGCTTTTTTCTTTTTCTTTCTTTTTTGGTTTTGTGTAGTGGGTTGAATCAGAAGACAGGGAGGCTAATAACAGTGGATGGTCGAACAGAGCTAGAAGTGGATACATTACTGAAGGCATCAGCATACATATTGGGAACGAGTGGAGGGAGCATAGTGTACAAAGCGGTGCTTGAGGACGGAACCGCATATGCTGTGAGGAGGATTGGGGAGAATGGAGTTGAGAAATTCAGGGAATTTGAGAACATCGTGAGATCCATTGCCAAACTAAAGCACCCTAACTTGGTACCTCTTCGTGGATTCTTTTGGGGAAATGATGAGAAGCTTGTGATTTATGATTATGTCCCTAATGGTAGCCTTGCAAGTATTGGTTACAGTAAGTTTCCTCCTCCTCCCATCTTCTCTTCTTCTTTTTTTTGTTAAAAAAAAATTTACCCATTCCAATCTTTAATTCTTTATATTTCATGAGGCATAATCCTGGGTTAATCTAAATAATAGTCTTGTTCTTTCTGGTTGAATCTAAATCTATTTGAAATCAATAACATAAAAATTGTGAATTTGAAAAACATTTTCCATGAAATAATACACCTAAAAATAAAAAAAAATAAAAAATATTCTATAAGCATGTAAACTATCTTACAATTATGTTGTAATTATCTTTGAATATCAACTCACGGATACTTATTAACCTTTCTTAGTAGCATTAGATTAGGGTTCTGTCGTTTTCAGTGGAATTATTGCCTTAATCACCAATCCTACGAAACTTCCGACGATAGGAGGACCTATTGATTCACATGTTTTTCTAACATGAAAAATAAGGGTTTACTATAGAAATTGAAAAATAAAAAATAAAAAATAAAAAAACAGATATAGAGCCAAAGGATAGAATGTAGACCGAGGGGGTCATTCTTCATTGATTCTTTTTTTTTTTTTTTCTTTTCTTTTCTTTCTAATTAAATGTTTTATAATCCAATCAAAACTTAAACCAGAGAAAACGCATAATAAGCCAAGACTCAAAAAAGCTACTTGTCACTTTCAACGGAAAATACAAAAAAGCACTGGCTATTTCTGACTTTTTATCAGTATCACCCTGTCGTTGTAGTGTTCACTCTACTTTTTTGCCTACACGACAAAAAATAACGTGACCTCCGTGGGTATTCGTACCACACTTTTGCCATTTTCTTAATCCGGTGCTTATACAGAGTTTAAATCTCTAATCCTTAAAAACATTAATTTTTTTTTTTTTTTTTTTTCATTTTCTGTCTCCGACCAGATTACCTGTGAGTGGTCTGAGGAAAGGAACGTGCTTTACTTTTCTTTCGACCGACATAATTAATATATCCATCCGTTTGCACCTGAAAGCAATGCAAGAAATGACCATTATTTCATTTCTGCAACCCTATATAATATCCAGAGTTAGCGGTCTTAAAAAAAAATTAAAAAAAAAAAAAATTAAGTAAAAGATAATAAAGTATTGAATTTGAGTTTATACTCAATTTTAAAATTTAAAATTTAAAATTAAGTTCTATTGAATTAAATACCTTTTCTTATTAAAATAATATTAATACAAAAACTTTACCTTAACTTGATTTATTCTTTGATCTAAATATCATTAAACTTTAGACTAAATACAATTGTCTATTGATCTAAATATCATGAAGCTTAACCTCAACAGAATAAACCGCTCGACCAACAGGCTTAAATTGGACTCATCCGCAATTGAATTGTACTGCTTCGGTTCCATTCGTTTGTTTCTCATTGGAGGTAAGATTGAGATAAATGTAAAGTAGAAAATCTCAGTGGATGCAACTTGCAATGGGACCAAACTATTTATAGTGTTGGCCAACTGTTTTTTTTTTTTTCCTTAATGATCATGCAAACAAAAAATGTTGTTGATGAAAACGTGGCCGATGTGTGTAGTGCCAGTTTTCCTATAATCCATCTTCTCTCAACTGCTATTTAAGTTGGCTGAATCTCCAACTTTATGGGCATTAATAGTATAGTAATTTGCTGGAACTTAAAAGTGTATACTTTCTTTTCTTTTTTTCTTTTTTTTTTTTTGGCTCATGTTATTCTTTCAAAAAGACTATTAGAAATGAAACCACAAGCTTAACATAAACATGCAGAATGGTAATAAACGTTATTTTTTATTTATTCAACTTTATGTTATAAGCTTTCTTTTTCTTTTTTTTTTTTTTTTTTTTTTGGGAATCCAGGAAGAGGTGGGCTATCACCATTTCACATATCTTTTGAAGTGCGACTGAAGATACTAAAAGGAGTTGCAAGAGGATTATCTTACATACACGACAAGAAACACGTCCATGGCAACATTAAACCGAGCAACATTTTATTGAACTCAGAAATGGAGCCCATAATCAGTGATGTGGGTCTTGATAGGCTCATGGTTAGTAACAATAGCCACAAAGGAAACACTTCAACAAGGCAATTCGGCAGCCAAAGGTTCACAAATGCCCCACAGGAACTTCCACTTCCAACCGCTGGTAGTCCTTATGCACCCACTAGCTCTTCCATGGGAGGGACTACCATTTCTCCTTATCAAGCACCGGAGTCCCTCAACAACTTTAAGCCCAGCCATAAATGGGATGTCTATTCGTTCGGGATTGTTTTGCTTGAGCTTCTAACGGGTAAAGTGTTTTTGGAAGGTGAATTGAATCAATGGACCGGCGGTTCAGTCACGGAGGAGAAAAACCGGATCCTAAGGATGGTCGAGGTTGCCATTCGAGCTGATGTGGCATCACGCGAGGATGCTTTATTGGCTTGTTTTAAGTTGGGATTCAGTTGTGCCTCTTTAGTACCACAAAAGAGACCCTCCGTGAAGGAGGCACTTCAAGTGCTTGAAAAGATCCCATGCTGATAATTATGATGTTTATTTTTATTTATTTTTTTTAGGTTTTTAGGGTCCCTCAAAAGTTTGCCCACTAAATTTAAAAGCGTTAAAAGTCTTTTTGTTTCTTTTTTTCTTTGCTTTGTTGACCATAAGCAAGAAAAAGAGGGAGAAAAGCGAGATTGATGCATGTCATACTGTTTGACTTGAGTAATGAACTTTATATTTGTATAAGGGAGATAGCTTTAAATGAATTTTGCTTTGGGAAGATAATATTTGAAAAGGCTCCAGTGGGCCTGTTCAGGAAATTACCATTTCCATCCGCCTGGTTTACGAACCCGTTTCGTGTTTTGTTTTGTCAAAATTCAAAAAGGCAGTAATGAATTGGTTGTCTCTGCTTTTTCTTCAGCATCAATAACAAAACTCCCGTTGGTCCACAAATTGATGGTCTAGAAGACTAATCTTTCCTTTTTTTCTTTTTTTTTAAATTCAAGCCATTGCACAAATCAACTGACTGTATCCTTTTTTTTTTTTTTTTTTTCCTGCAATGAGTAAGAATCCTAGTATCCTTCCTTAAATGTGAAAACTTAATGTTAAATCAAGCAAATAGCTGATTAGAAGGCAGGGAGTTCAAGAGAGATACCCATTTCAGAGGAAAAACATCCTCATATGAAAACATCAGATTTGCTATTACTTACGATCATTTCATCCCTAAGAAAGAACATGGCATTGCATACGTGTAATGCTGGATAGCCTCTGGAAGAAGAGGAAAGAAACACAGAACTAAAGGCAGTGGCTTCCATTGTGTTTGTGTCCTGAAACATGCTTCTCTAAGAATGCGTTGGCCAGATTGCTGAAGCTAACACTCACAGCTCCAGCTTCAGCGTACCTCTCTATGAGGTCAAGCACTTCCGGTTTCAGAATTTCTTCCTCGGTAGTCGCATCACACAAATAATAAATAGCTCCAAGGGCATAATTTACCTATAAAAAAATTCATGACTCGATGCAGAACATCAAATAAGTTACAAGTATGAACTGATAAATAATTTGCACAACTTTACGCAAATAAATGCTAAAATATGAATACATTGCTACCTAAATTAGTGCTTAGATTTCTTAGGGTACAGGGAGACTTCTAGACTACTAAATGAGTAGAGCACCTTTGGAATTTGATATCAGAACTACACCCCCCCCCCCCCCCCCCCCCCCCCCCAAAAAAAAAAACAAAAAGAAAAAAAAAAAAAAAAAAAAGAGAGAGATAGAGAGAGCCTAATTACACAGAATCCATCAACAAAAAGCTTAAGACAAATGACAAAATAGAAAACTACAAAATGCACTCCATTTGCCTTCTCTTTGCTTTCTTTCCAAAACATTAGAAAGCTACTCGCTAATTTAAATCAACATTAGAAGTCATTTCAGACCCCCAAAAACTCGATCTTAGAGACTTCACAATTCGTTGGTATTAAGAAATTGTGAATTTTGATAAGCAGACGGGCAAAGCACTTAAAAGTTGTGTCTACTGAATGTTAGGTGGTCCTAAATCGACTCCTTTTCATGACAGTTTATGGATGACTTGGGCTTCCTCCTGATGACAACGGGGTTCTTAAATTGAAACATGGACATAACAATTTAATAAATAAATTAATTAAAAAAAGGCTTGTGCGTCGATGGTAGGATTAAGTGTTGAAAGGGTGGCAATAGGCGGTGAAGTTTTTTTGAGTAATGGCTTTCGTACAACAAAATTGCTGTCCAGAAATCGACCCATCACTGTCAACAGGGTTGAAATTCGGCGCTGTTGGTGCGAGTAGAACTTCCATCAGGCTTCTTACGGGTTTTCCTTTAATTCTCTTATTTTCTTCTGTTTTTTGACTTCTTATTTTTTATTTTTAGCTAAGGTTGTATTTTCAATATAAAATACGTGCCATAGCATTTGCCCCTTTCCAATATGCCTTGCGAGTGAGCAAATGTTTTAGGAGACACACGAGGCAAAAAAGTGCATAATTTTAAAAATTGAGGTTGTCGATGTAAATTCAAAAGCTTCCAATGCAATTTGAACGTAATGTTATCAAGCACCTTTTTTATCCATAAGGTTTTTAAATCAATCTCTAACAGCGGAGAAGCAGCAGCATTAATAGAGATAGGAAAAGGATTGTCCATACAGTGTTGCGCACAGGGCTTGACAGACATTGAATAACAAGAGGAATTCCACCAGACTTGGTAACAACTGCAGCATTTGCAGGATCTGTGGTGAGACGCGGTTAGCTACCATGAGCCAGTTGTGTAAAAAACTTTGAAAAGACAGATAAAGAGGAAAATCATTGTTTCACCTATTTTACTTACCTGCACATGCATTACATATTCCTCCAATACCAAACTCCACTAGCTTCTCATTTGGTTCTGTAACGCAGTCGAGGAAAAGTTCCAGAACATTGAGCTGCTCATAAAATGAAATTGAAGGCATTCATGCCCCAAAATACGTGTACAAAGTTTAGAAATCTACAAAGGGTCAAAGATTATGACCTGTCGCAGTAATGTATAGTTATAAGGGTCATATGCAAAGTTTGCCAGATTGGCTGCAACTTTTTCCTTTGTTTCTGGAGAAGAGACATGAAACAATTGATCAATATCCAGAGAAAACACACAAAAAAACCGATTAAAAACTCTCCGGCTATGGATAAACAGCAAAACATTGACTCCAATGCCAATCAACAAAATGAATTAATCTGTAAAGAGATCAAATTCTTGCAAGTAGGTCAGCTATTTGAGCTCGGACAAACATGATCAATTATTTGTGCGTTCCCTAACATCACTGAATGAAAAGATGGAGGCTAATGCTAACATATTTGTCATAAAAATCTCAAGGATGCAGAATTATGTTACCATATACACAATTGAAGATATAATGCTACATGACCACAAGAATCAGATGCTGCAAATTGCCAGAGATTCTATTCCTTAATGGGAAATGTTTAGAAGGCCATCTATATAATCCCTCCACCAAATTGCTTTGTACTTAACTTGAAAGATTCCCACAGACCAACCATGATCCAAGCTTTTAGAATCACTTATTTGAGTCACAAGGTTAGCATGTCTTTCCACATTTTAGGACAGGTTAATGCATGCTGTTTTCAGAGCCAACTTTTCATATGGCATTTAATCTACAGCTTAAAAATACATAACAGAATATCAGAGAACCTGACAGTAGATTAACCTTCTTTTGAAGCATTTTGGAACTGGCTTACCAAATCCTAATGAAAAAGAGAATAAGACGAAGTCATTGAAAATCCAAATTTTACTCATAAAATGAATTAATTTACATGAAAACAAATAAAAGATCAAAGTAGCACAGTGAAACTCAAGATTGGAAGTTCTTTTCCTCAAACAACAAGGAAATGCACCTGCAGGTACTGCAATCTAGGAGTTCCATATCTTCCAGTGCGTTCTTCTTGCCTTTGGTCATTGGTGAACATTTGGAAGTGCTGTATCCCTCTTAATTTGTCCTTCAATAGTACATGTCCAACCATTTAAGCAGATACAGTGTAAAGCTCAAATTACAACAAAGTACCCAAGACAAGAAAGAAAACTAGTTGTGCTGCCATTCGTGGGAGGGAGAGGGAAACGAATTCTACCGAGAACTAGTATCAACTAAAGTAGTTGAGATGTTGACACTACTATTAGAAAATATTTAATTGGCTAAAAAAAAGAGTACTTCATTGTTTTTTGTCTACTAAAAGAAACAACCAAATGAAGGGGCTCTAATTCCCCGTTCATGAGAAACAAGTTCCTTTCCTAAAGACAAAAACTCTGCCACTAAGTGAACTAATCCATTATGAATGATGATTGATCAAGATGGATATTAAAGAAAATGAGACTATAGAATGTAGTAAATAATTTTCATAATGTTACATGTAACCAGTGTACTACATAAAAGATGCATTTTTTGCTAAACAGAAATGCCAATAGTCAACTCAATGAAATTATGGATGGCCATTGTCCAGTCAATAGGCAACTTACTACAAAATGAGTGTTTCTTACCTTAGGAAAGCAGAAAAAAGACCATTAATGTTACATGTAAACAGTGTACTACATAAAAGATAATGCATAAACCTCTTCGCTACGAGCACTTTCTTCAACCAATTCAACTACATATACTGTAACATTTTCAATAAGTAGCTATTTAATTCACAGGCCGCTAACTCAACATAAGAGTTCAAGTAGCAATAAATTAATCAAAAAGCCAAATTATAATCAGCTATTAATATAGGGCATTTAACTCACACAACCTTTCTTTTTTAGGGGGGTTAATTATTAATACAACAAACCATGTCTATCAAAGATTTAAATGTAATATTTCCATCATCAAACATATGAAGGACATGCAGCATGATATCCCATGCATAAGGTACAGTCCTTGGTACATTCTAGCAGAATCTATCCAACAATAGACATCACTTAAGGAAAAACCTAACGAAGGCTTTATGGTTACGAAATATCATTAAAGCAATCTCAAGAGGTTGCAGAAACTGGTACAATAAGCAATGATGCAAGACAATGGTAATAGCTGATCTTCAGTCGAGTGGTTAAAAGCCGCGGAAAATTCCAATAGACAATAAACAACATGTTTTCCTCTTTTAAAAGCGGAAATCATTTTCCGTAGACATTTTCAATGATACATTAACGACCACACTAGCCATTGGCTCTTACCTCCACCTCTCATTATTAACTTGTTGCTAAAAGTCGCTAGTAATTGTAATGTCTTCAAATCACTATAATAGAATTTGTCCTTATAAAGCTTTGGCTGTAACAAATGTTGGAAAAATCCAGAAAGCATTTTCCATGAAAAAGAACAGAGTCTAAGAATAAATCGATAAAAAGATGAACGGTAACTCCCTCCATCTGAAACGTATTTCAATTCGTTAATGATGCATAGAGATTTTAACACTCCAAACTTGATGTATACATGAAAACAAACACCAAAAACTGCAAACTTCTAAGAGAATAACCATAGCAAACAAGATGAGAAAGTAGGAAACAAGCATTCCTTTCATTTGGGCAGCAATGTGTATATATATGAAAGGGGAAAATTACAAAACTAGTCAACCATCTTTTGCTTGCTTTTAAATTTATGTTCGAGTCATCCACATTTTTCTACTTTCAACTTGAAATCGTTTGCCTTTCAATTTTATTTTGGGTAATTCTTTTACTTTTAACTTCCTTATTCAAATTCTCCAGTTTTATAAAACAACCAGAGAAAGTTTATCATTAATGATTTAGCTAAAATATTCGACATCATCATTTGAAGAGAACAGACCTTTGTAAAACAGATATTGGTCCTTTACTATAATAAACCACTAGAGAGATTGACCTATTACAGCTCGAAACTCAACTGAAATCCCTAGATATGTGAACATAACCCTATAACAAATTAAAACAAAACCCTAACTCTAACGAATATATATGTAGAAAAATACTACTAAGCAAAAATCAAGTAATTGACGTTCCTGTAGACAAACTTTCATCAAGTAAGCAGAGCGAGAAGATTGGGAGACGAATTGGTCGATTCAACTCCTCGCAGATTGACAACAAGCAGCAGATAGGCGTCGGAAATTCCCATACAAGCATTTTGTCGAACAGGTGTGATGAAAAGAAACCCTTGTAATGGACAAACCTGTTGGATCGAAATTTATGGTCTGCTCGGTCTTTCTTCTTCACCCAAAGCGGCAGTTTCCCACCTCCAAGGTCGAACGTCACCGGATTACCAACAGGAAGGGATTCTTTAACTCGTGAAAGGCCTTGCTTCTCGATAGATGTAAATTCAATATAGGTCCACGAAAAAGAAGTGAGATGAAAGTGATGAAGTATATTTTACGAAACAAGTAACCCGAAACATAAGGAAAAGGAAATTAATATCGTATATTTTTTAAAAATACAAAAAAATCGGCTTCTTAAATAATAATCCAAAAATATGATGCTTAAAATCGTTTTCTAAAAATATAAATTCTAGTTAAGTTTAAATTTATTTTCAAAAATCGATATTATTATCTCACAATGAAATGACTTTTTAATAACCAAATCTTTATTTTACAAAAAAGCAACAAAGCTAATTTCTTTTTTAGGATTATCACAACTTGTAATAAGTTTATAAGAAAGTATATCATAAATTTTATACATCTACAATATAGATCATATAATTGTTATGTGTCATAATGAATGTAGTTGCAATTATTACAAGAATTGTTATGTGTCATATTGTGTGTAGTTAAATTGGGGCAAATTTTAGAAATTCAAGAGTTTCTTAAGAATGTAAGGGTTGTTTTGATTTGTAATAAGGTTTTATAATTATGCATTGGAATTTATTTCGGAAGCGATTGATATTGAGTTCACCCTCATAATATAATATGGTTTTGTAATAATACATTATAGTGTGAAAGATAATAAATCTTTACGTAAGTAGAAGTAAGGATTTTTAAGCTTAGTATCGAGTTCTAATTTTTTAAGTTTTGGATAATTTTGAAGGATCATGTGAGCATATGATGTTTTACCGTAATTTCAATCAAAGAAGCACTAATGAGTTTCTAAATTTATTTACACATAATTCCCTAATGTAAATAGGTAAGAAATAGGTGAAGTAAGGGTAATTTGTTATACCAATGGCCATATCATAGTAAAAAATAATGAGGTGTGCTGTGATAGGTGTGAAACAATAATGGTTGGTGTTCTATATGAGATAAGTTATAACCTTTCAATTAAGTTGATCCATAGGTACTCCTTATAGGAGCTATAAACCCTAAAATTAAGCCAAATAACCATAAAATTAAACTTGGAACACAAAATTATAAACTAATGATAAAAATATTAATAAAAATGACCTCGTAAACTTAAATTTAAGAAAATAAGTAATAAAATAGAAGATTATAAAATTTTCAAATTTTAAGTATAATAATTGTTAATTATCAAAAAGCCGAAAAGTGTAAGCTAATAATTAATAAATTATTAGAGATAGATTATATGTATATTGAAAATTATAGAATGACTTAAATAATAATTAGGAATGTCCACATGTACCCTACATGTATTTACGTGTAGATAAAAATGCACGAAATTACTTAAATTGTCTAAAAACTTATTAAATAATTAAATAAAATTTTTAATTAATTAAAAAAATCAAAGAAATAAGGAATGATGTGGATTTGGTCGTGGCAAGTCAGGAAGTGAAGAAGAAAAATTACCCAATCAAAATCAAGCAACACAAAAAGCAAAAATTAAGGGATTTAGGCAATGTCTTATCCAATTAAATGTACAATAATTACCATAAAGCTTTATAAATAGGGAAAAATTACAGAGCTCCTTTAAACAATTAGAAACCAGAAAAAAATAGAGAATATCGAAATTTCAAGAGAAAAACTAAGGTTAGAAAAAAAAAAAAGGAAATTTATGCAGTAAGAGCTAGCGAACCAAACCCACATACCACCACCACCACTTGAGACCGAGTCACCACCACTACCTGGGACCGAGCCACCACCACCACCCTACTCCAGACCCATCGCCTAAATTAGCCGACACACTTGGACCGGTGTTGGAAGGCCAAAAGTTATCGGACCAAGTGAGTCTCTTATCTGCTCCGATTTTGTATAATTTTGTAAAATTATTTATTTTGCCCAGAAAATTATAAAATTTATTATTCTGAGATTTTATTGTATGTAGATTTAGGGAAAAAATAGTGATTAAGTGTAATCACGTCTGAAAATATAGGGTTCTTAAGAAATTAAGTAAAATCAAGCATAATTAGAATTAGAAATAAATAAGCTTAAGAGTGTAGTTTGGAGCTCAAATTTTTTCTATAAAATGCTTAAATGATATTGAATAGTACTATGAAGCGATTTTTCAAAATTTAATTTTCAAAATTTTTAAGTAAATTTTTTGCCCTAAAATGATAAAAAAAAATTGGGTAATTTTTAGTTAATTAGGTGATTAAGACATTAATTTCTGATTTAGATAGTAATTAGATGGTTAGGGATATTAATCTCTGATGTGGAAACCTAATCCTAGCCTTTGGAGTATTAAGTGTAATTAATGAAGGAATTATGTGGTAATTGTAGGAAATTAGGAATATGTAGAATTGAAAATTTAATAAATATGAAAAATTAGATTTATTTAGATAGTATAATAATAAAATCAAACTATAATAAATCTGAAACAACATTTAATTTTAGGTAATTGTATAAAAAAAGTAAGATTTTCTCATATCAGGAATAAATCCGGTACCTTAATTAGAATTAGCGTATACCGAATGGTTTAGAACACTAAATTAAGACCCAATATGATATTAGAATACTCGAGCTTAATGTGGTTGATTTCGCATTAGGATTTGAGCATATTTAAGATGCCAGAATCAAAACTAGAATCTAATTTAGAAACTGAACCCCGAAATAAGATAGAATGAATCATTAGTAAATAATAGGTATACATGAAAAAATGAGTTAAATTATAACTTAGAATATGAATCATTAAAGTGTAAGCCCCACAACCAGATACTCAAGGCTTTGATTGGCTAAAAGATCTGATCGAGTCTAAATTATAAGTAAAGCTAGAAATATTAATAAAATGATCTCGTAAGTTTGAATTTAAGAAAATAAGTAATAAAATAAAATAATATAAAAATTTCAAATTTTAAATATATAACTCATTATTTATCGAAAATGTGTAAAATGCATTCCGATAATTAACGAATTGCTAAAAATAAATTATATGTATACTAAAAATCATAAAATGACCTAAATAATATTTAGGAATATTTATTTATACTATATATGAATTTACATGTATGTAGAAATATGCGTAATTACTTAAAATAAGCGTAATGTGCTAAAATAATACTAAATAATTAAATAAAATTCATAATTAATTAAGAAAAAATAAATAAAAATCAATAAAAATAAGGAATGATCCAGATATAGGTTATGGTAGCTGGGGAAAATGAGAAAAAAATTATCCAATTAAATTAGAGCAACACAAAAGCCAAAAATTAAGGGATTTGGACAATGTTTTGTCCAATTTAATGCACATTAATTACCAAAAAACTCTATAAATACTCCAAATTTTTTAAAAACTCATTTGGGTAGTTTGGAGAGTGAGAAAAATAGGGAGAAGTGAAATTGAGAGAAAAATTAGGGTTAGAAAAAAAAATAAGAAAAAACTGTACAATTAGCGCTTATAAGGAGAACCCAAACCCGACAAGCAGCTGAGAGTGGACGGCTACCACCACCACATGGTGGTGGCAGCGCCCAGGTGGGCCAACACACCCATGGCCACCGATGGTGGCCGGAGCCACCCAAATCAGTGAGTTTGATTTCCAGCCTGATTTTGTGTAATTTTGTAAAAATATTAAATATTCTTATAAAATTATGAAACTCGTTATTCTATAATATTTTTGTATGTAGTTTTTAGGAAAAAATATTATTTTGATGAAATATATCCAGTGATATATGGTCCTTAAGAAATCATGCAAAACCGAGTATGTTTCGGTTTAAAAATAAATGACCTTAGGAGTGTAGTTTTGAGCCCAAAATTTTTGTGTAGATTACTTAGATGATATAGAACAATGCTATGGATCCCATTTTCAAAAATTAATTTTATAAATTTTTAAATAATTTTTAGGCCTTAAAATGAGGCATAAAATGGGTAATTTAGGACTAATTAAGTAATTAAATGGTTAATTACTGATTTAGTGAATAATTATAAGTTTTAGGATGTTAAAATCTGATGAAGTATGATACTTGAAGCATTTAGGGTGTTAGATGTAATTATTAGGTTAATTATATAATAAATGAGTAATGAGGAAAAATAGTAAATTTTAAGTTAATTTTGTAAATTAGGGTAATTAGGTGTAAAATCTGATTGACGATGAATTTACACATTTTGAAATGATAATTGATGTTGGGAGATAGTAATTAGAGTGATAAAAATATTAGATGTGTATTATGTACATATTATGTACATAATAAGTAATAGTACATAATACACAATTATTGGAAATATAATAAATAGAAAATATTATGATAAAAATTGATATTATATAAATAATAGGGATATATAATAAAACTGATAGAAAACTTAAATTTTTGTAATTATATGAAAGATATAAAAATTTCTCACATCAGGAGTAAATTCGGTACACTAATAAAGATTTAAGTGTACTAGGTGGAATAAAATACTAATTAGAGGTGATGGTATTTAAGAGATTGGGAAGTAAAGTGATTAATTTCATATTATGAGTTGAAACGAATTTCTAGGGTTCAAGTATAAAATAATACTTAGAAATCGAACTAAAACCTAATTTAGAAATCGGTGTGGAAACCAAACCCGAACCCGAACCCGAACCTAACCCCAAACCTAGAATAATTGTAAAAGACTTAAGACCTAGATAATTAGGCATATTAAACCCTAAACAACACATAATAATAAGCGTTATAGGATAAAATGAATCTATAATAGTTATATGAAAAACTGAAACTACGTTTGTGTTATAGGGATGATCGGCGATGGCCTGAGCAAATCGGATCTTGAGTGAGTGAGCGAAGAGTTGAGGTAAGTTGGGATTAATACGTTATTGTATTTTAGAGGCTTGAGATTATGCTTGGTTGTGCTTGTTAGATAGTTGGTTATGTGCATGTGCTTGATTATGTGTGATGCAGTGATTTCGTTTGTTGTTCTGGCTTGTATTGTGTGATTTGTATGAAATGATTGATCACCCTAAACTGGACCTAATCAAATATACGACTTGTAATTATAATCGGACCTACATGGCAACCCATTAGGGGAAACCTAGGATTCTCCGGCCAAATACCAACCCCTTTGAAAGGGATAGCGCAGGATTGCAATGGGTCCCTTCTTCATCCTCAGTCGAACTAAGTGACAGATGAGGAGGTCACGGCGAAGGTGAAAACAATGGTTCGAAGGTAATCGCAGGAGGAGCGAGGTCTCCATTACACAAGCTTGAGTTTGGTCGTGAGCTGTTGCATTAATGGCAACTTCTCAACCCGGATTAGAGCGAACGTAATTTCTCTAATCTCACGACGGGCCGGACAACGTCGTGCGATGGTATTTGCTTGAACATGCATTGCACTTAATAAGTTGGTTGATAACCTTATTATATTTATGGTATAGTTTTAAGTCTTCTATCTTAACTTATTAAGCTGTGATTGCTCACATCCCTCTAGATATCGTACAGGTGCTGGCTAAGAAGCGACATATAACTACCCTGAAGCTAGCAACTGCTGGATCCTGAGGAGTAAGGAAAAACATTTAAAAAACAGATATATATTTTTAAGGTTTAAGCTATTATCGTTGAAAACGATAATTGTAATAACTGAATTCCAGTGTATATATATATATATATATATATAATTTTCTCACTTTCTTATGTAAATGATTTATTTAAATTACAATTGTTTACTTCAAAGCGGGTTAGTCGTGGACGCCTTGTGTAGATCAGGTATAAGATAGTGGTTGCAAAGACAATTTCTATCTTAGAATGGTTTACACGGCACGACTGTTACGATTCTGCCGCTTCAGGGCATGACATAAAGTATAAGTACTAAAAAGACCTATTTGTATTATAGGATACCTAAAGACGGATCGACTTGCAATTAAGTGATCAGGCAACTGAGAAATTTTAAGTAAGTTGGGTTATTACTTAATGTATTAGAGTACTATTTTATGGTACTCAGAGATTTAGGATTGTATATAGTTGTGATTGTAAGTAGTTTACACATGAGTTTAATGTATTTAAGTTCGTGCTGAAATTTGTAATATGATTGATCTTGTGTTATAATCGAATTGGTGTGAAATTGTTTAAACACCCTAAATGAAATTTAATCTTATTTGACTCTAATGACCTAAAATGTCATGCATTGCAACCCGTTAGAAGATCATTAGGATTCTCCAACCAAATACTGATCCCTTCGAAAGAGATAGCGCAGGATTGCATAATGGTCCATTCTTCATCCTTAGTCGAACTAAGTGACAAGAGAGGAGATCGCGGCGAGGGTGAAGTCAATGGTTCGAAGGTAATCGCGGAAGAAACAGTGTCTCCATCACACGAGCTTGGGTTTAACTATGAGCTGTTGTATGATATGAAAACTCCTCAACTCGGATTAGAGTGGGTGAAATTTATCTGATTTCACAACGGACCGGTCGTTATATGATGACACTTGCTTGTTGCATTGCATGAAAATAATTACTTAATAATCTTGTTTGTGTTTATATACATTCATGATTCTCCAATTCAACTTACTGAGCTGTAGTTGCTCGTACCCTTATAGATTCCATTGCAGGTCCTGATTTCTAAATACTTGAAGTATTATGCCGCCTTACAATTATTCAGAAGTTAGTTCTTTTGAAGCCAAGGGTATGAGAATCAATTTGCTTAACAGTGGATGTGTAACTATAGTATCCTCTATAGTTTAAGAATGAAAGACCGATAGTTGTTATGTAAATTAGTGAACAGTTATGTTTATATAGAGTTTTCTGGGAAGTTCTATGGACTTTACATGTAATTATGTATGTTTATTAAAAATTTGTGATAATTACTATAATTTTAGTTAAATACTTAATTGGATTGTTTACTTTAAAGCAAAGAATCGTCGACGCCTTATGTAGATCATGTTTATGGTATGTACTGTAAGGCTAGTTACTATCATAGAATGGTTTACACGGCGAGACTCTTACAACTTTGTGACTTTGGGGCGTAATAAGAGCTAGTAAGGATTATTTTTTGCCATGTCTATCAACGATGATCATATTGTGTAATAAATGTTGCCATCCTCCTAATAAAGTAGTGAGGTTGGTGGTTTTATTGAGTTGTAAATTGAAATTCATGAAGTTAATATACCTACTATAACCAAGTATAATATGAAATAGGAGAATAAAATTAAGTATTAAGTTGAAATATAGGTTTATGAATGCTAAGCTATCCTGGCTGCTTGAGAAATGGGTAACAATAAGTTTCTAACGAAGTTAGTAAGAAGATGGATATTAAGAATGATTTAGCATGCGAATAAATGTTTTAGAGTTCTGATGATACCGATTTTGTTGACAGTAATAGGACCAAAGTTATCTTCATAGTTCATACCATAAATTTACATGTATGACTTTAGTTTTTTCGAGAACACACTCTTAAGATCAAAACCAAAGGAAATATACTCAATTATCATTTCGACGATCAACTTCTCCCATAATGATATCTATGCTACCAAGTATCGTCATAATATCAGCCAATTTCATTCTTCTAACTAACTGGGGAAGAATTTGCAAATTGATAAAGCCAGGTGGTCGAATTTTCCATCTCTACGGAAAATCGCTGCATATCTTTATTGTTACGTCCCGAAGTCACAAAATCGTAATAGTAACTGTTTTATGATAATAACTAGCTTCACAGTACTTATCATAAATATGATCTACACAAAACGTCAATGACTCCTCACTTTGAAGTAAACGGTTCAATTAAGAATTTATCTAGAGTTATAGTAAGTATTAAAACCATAAGTCAATATATATATATAATTATATGTACATTATTGTAGAATTCTTAATAATTATACATTACATTATAACAATCAACTAGTTTACATATCAAATATCAGTCTTTCAATCTTAAGGATACTAGTGAGACTCTAGATATAAATTAACTATTAGGCAAATTAATCCTCACACCCCCAAGCTTCAAAAGAGAACTAACATCCGGATAGTTGTAAGGCAACATATTAGTTAAAGTAATTAGAAATCAAGACTTGCAAAAGGATTTATACGGATATGAGCAATTATATCAATTATTTTCATATAATGTAATAAGCAAGTGTTATCTTATAACGTAGTCTGGTCCGTTGTGAAGTAAGAATAATTTCACCCGCTTTAATCCGAGTTGAGGAGTTTTCATATTATACAACGGCTCACAACCAAATCCAAGTTTGTGCAATGAAGACACCACTCCTTTTAAGACTATCCTTTAACCAATGCCTTCATCCTCACTACAACCTCTTCTCCTGTCATTTAGTTTGGCTAAGGATGAGGAAAAAACCAAATTGCTATCCAACGCTATCTTTTTTTAAGATGTCGGTATTTGGTTTGAAAATCCTAATGATCTCCTAAAGGGTTGCAATACATGATAACTTAGGGTACTGTGGTTGATTAGGATTAGGTTCAATTTAGGGTATTCAAATAATTTCACACCCACCAGTCATAACAATTATCAATCACAACACAAATTCCAACACGAAATCAGATACGCAAACACATGCATAAAACTACTTACAATCAGAATCATACACAATCCTAAGTCTCTGATACCTTAAAATAGTACTCTAAATATGGTAAAGTAATAAACCCAACTTACCTGGAATTCTCGGTCGCTCAATCACTCAATTGTAGATTGGTTCGCTTTCATGTTTCTTATAATACAAATACATCTTTTTAGTACTTATACTTTAATGATACATATTCTAAGTTATGGTTTAACTCACTTCTCCATATATACCGTAAGCCCTATAACCAATTACTCAGAGTTTTGATCGGTTGAAAGATTTGATCGAGCCTAAATTATAAGTAAAGTTAGAAATATTAGTAAAGTGATCCCATAAGTTCGAATTTAATAAAATAAGCATTAAAATAAAAGAATATAAAAATTTCAAATTTTAAGTATATAACTCGTTATTTATCGAAAATGCGTAAAATGCATTCTGATAATTAACGAAAAGCAAGAGATAAATTATATATATACTAAAAGTCATAGAATGATCTAAATAAAATTTAGGAATATTTATTTATACTATATATGAATTTACATGTAGGTAGAAATACGCGTAAGTACTTAAAATACACAAAATGTGTAAAAATAATAATAAATAATTAAAAAATTCATAATTAATTAAGGAAAAATCAAGAAAAATGAGGAAAAATCCAAAAATAAGGCATAGCAATTAGGAATTGAAGAAAAAAAAATCAACCAATTAAAATGCAACAAATAGAAAGTGAAAAAAAGAAGAAGAGATAAGGAAATTATCTTGTCTAATTAATGCACAACAATTTCCCTAATGCTCTATAAATAGCAAGAAAATTTCAGAAGATCATTTGGTCAGTTTGGAGAGTGAGAAAAATAGAGAGGGCCAAAATGGTAAATGTTTGAATTAATTACGAAAAAAAATTCTCAAATCTATGCAATTAGAGCCTTAAAGGGGAACTTAAACCCAACGAGTAGCTGGGAGTGGACGATCACCACCACAACACGATGGTGGCAATGCCCAGGTAGGCCAATAGACTCGTAGCCACTAAAATCAGTGAGTTCGATTTCTAGCCCAATTTTATGTAATTTTATAAAAATAGTAAATATTCTTAGAAAATTATGAATTTTGTTATTCTATAATATTTTTATACGTGGTTTTTAGAAAAAATATTATTTTGATAAAAATATGTCCCATGATATATGGTCATTAAGAAATCATGAAAAACCGAATATGTTTCGGTTTAGAAATAAATAACTTTAGGAGTGTAATTTTGAGCTAAAATTTTTTGTGTAAACTACTTAGATGATACAGAACAGTGCTATGAAGCCCGTTTTCAAAAATTAATTTTTGAAATTTTTAGATAATTTTTAGGCCTTAAAATGAGGTATAAAATGAGTAATTTAAGGTTAATTAAGTAATTAAATGGTTAATTACTGATTTAGTGAATAATTATATGTTTTAGGATGTTAAAATATGATGAAGTATGATACTTGTAACATTTAAGGTGTTATATGTAATTATTACACTAATTATGTAATAAATAAGTAATAGGAAAAAATAGTAAATTTTACGTTAATTTTGTAAATTAGGGTAATTAGGTGTAAAATATGATTTAAGATGAATTTAGAAATTTAGAAATAATAATTGATTTTGGGAGATGGCAATTAGAGTGAAAAAAAATTAGACATGTATTATGTACATAATAAATAATAGTACATAATACACAATTATTAGAAATATATAAAAAATAAAAGATATTAAAATAAAAATTGATATTATGATAATAGTAAAAATATACAATAAATCTAATAGAAAACTTAAATTAGGGTAATTATATAAAAAATGTAAGATTTTTTCATAACAATGGTGAATTATGTAATTAAATTGGGATCCGGGTGTACTACACGTACTAGAACACTAGTTAGAGACTAAAAACAATATTTAGGATATCCAAAGATAATGCGATTGATTTCATGTTACGGGTCGGAATGATTTCTTAGGGTGTACATATAAATCTTTAAGCAAAAAATTAAGTTAAAAACCTAATTTAGAAATCGATGTACAAATTGAAACAAAACTTAACACGATTCAAGAAGAATCGTAAAAGACTTAAAACCTAAATAATTAGGTATATTAAACCTTAAACAAAAGATGACAATAAGCGTTATAGGATAAAATCAACTTATAATAGTTATATGAAAAACTGAAACCACGTTTGTGTTATAAGGGTAATCGACGATAGCCTGAGCGAGTTGGACCTTGAGTGAGTGAGGAGTCTAGGTAAGTTGAGATTAATACGATGCTATATTTTGGAGGCTTCAGATTATACTTGGTTGTACTTGTTAGATAGTTGGTCGTATGTATATGCTTGATTATGAGTGATGCTATGATTCTGTTCGTTATTCTAGCTTACATTGTATGAAGTGATCGATCATCCTAAATCGAACTTAACAAAGGTATGACTTGTAAACATTAATCAAACTTGCATAGTAACCCATTAGGGAAAACCTAGGATTCTCCGGCCAAATACTAACTCCTTCGAAAGGGATAACACCAGATGGTATAATAGGTCCCTTCTTCATCCTTAGTCGAACTAAATGACAGGTGAAGAGGTCATGGTAAGGGTGAAGTCAATAATTCAAAGGTAGTTACGGGAGGAGTGGTGTCTCTATTGTACAAGCATGGGTTTAGTTATGAGCTGTTATATTAACGGCAACTCCTTAACCCGAATTAGAGCGGGCGCAATTTCCTTAATCTCATAACGAGCCAAACAACGTCGTGCGATGGTATTTGCTTAAACATGCATTGCACCAAATGATTTGGTTGATAACTTTGTTTGTGTTCGTGGTGTAATTTTAAGTCCTCCATCCTAACTTATTGAACTGTAGTTGCTCACATCCTTATAGACATCGTACATGTGCTGGCTAAGAAGCAACTTACAACTACTCTAAAGCTAGCAATTGCTGAACTTTGGGAAGTGAGAAAAAACATTTGAAGAATAAGTTTTTATTTTAGAATTTTTCACTTTCTAATAATGTAATAACTAGGAAATATATTGTTATGCCCTGAAGTCGCAACAGTCCCGCCGTATAAACCATTCTATGATAGTAACTGGCCTTACAGTGCCTACCATAAACATGACCTACACAAGGCGTCGACGACTCCTTACTTTGAAGTAAACAGTCCGATTAACAATTAAACTACAATTATGATAAATTGTGCAAATTTCTAATAACATGTACAATATTAAATAGATAAGTCCACAGAGCTTCCAAGAAAGTTTTACATTACATAACAGTTCACTAGATTACAGAATAACTACCAGTTTTTCATTCTTAATTACATGGTCACTCTAGTTATACATTATACTAAGTAACTTGATCCTCACACCCCTGGCTTCCAACAGACTAACCTTTGGGTAATTGTAGGGCGGCATAGTACTTTGAGTGTTCAGAAATCAGAACCTGCAAAAGGATCTACAAAGATATGAGCAACTACAGCTCAACAAGTTGAATTGGAGACTCATGAATGCATACAAGCATAAACAGTGTTATCAAACAATTATTTTCATGCAATGTAACAATCAAGTGTCATCGCATAATGTAGTCCGATCCGTTGTGAAATCAGAGAAATTTCACCCGCTCCAATCCGGGTTGAGGAGTTTCCATGTTATGCAACAGCTCACAACCAAACCCAAGCTTGTGCAATGGAGACTTCGCTCCTCCCGCGACTACCTTCGAACCATTGACTTCACCCTCGCCGCGACCTCCTCTCCTGTCACTTAGTTCGACTAAGGATAAAGAAGGGACCATTTTGCAATCCTGTGCTATCCCTTTCGAAGGGGTTGGTATTTGGTTGGAGAATCCTATGATCCCCTAACGGGTTGCAATGCATGACATTATTAATTATTTGGGTCGACCAAAATTAAATTCCGTTTAGGGTGTTTAAACAATTTCATACCAATTCAATGAGTCACAAAATCACTCACAATATAAATTCAGCACGAATTCAGATACATCAAACATATGCGTAAACTACTTACAATCACAATCATATACAAGCTTAAGTCTCCGAGTACTGCAAAAGTAGTACTCTATTACAATAAGCAATAACCCAACTTACTTGGATTTGCTCGATAGCTCGATCACTCGATCCCTTAATTGCAAGCTGATTTTGTCTCGAGGTGTCCTATAATATAAATAGGTCTTTTTAGTACTTAAAATTTACGGTTTCATATTCTAAGTTATATTTTAATTCATTTTTGTTCGTGTATGCCCATTACGTCATAATAATTCGTTGTACTCTATTTCAGTGTTCAAATCCTAAATGAGATTTTAAATTTTGATTTCTAAGCCTTAAATATGCTCGAATCTTAATGTAAAATTAATCACATTAAGCTCGAGTGTCCAAATATCCTATTGGGTCGTAATTTGGTATTCTAAACTATTCGGTACACGCTAACCCTAATTGCGGTATCGGATTTGAACCCATTACCGACTATTAATGCGATAATACAGCCCTAGATGAGTACTTAGGTGCCATAAAAGATTATTACATGAAACGTTTGAATTAACAGGTGCACTCAATACGACGGATATTAATTAAACAACTGGGGGGTGGGGGGTGGTTTGTGGGTTGGGTGGGCAAAGAACAAAGAAACCTAATTTGCTTCTACATATTTAATGATAAGAAACCACCTTGAGTAGGAGTCTAAGATTGGGATCTGTTTTGAAAAGATATTTATTTTGGCGAAATATTTTGGAACAGGATTCAGGTTTGCAATTTATTATACATGAATCAAAACCATTAATGTTAGTCACGGAGGGAGGGATGGATGGAGAGAGAGAGAGAGAGAGAGAGAGATGATACCAGCAGCGAAGCTGAAGCAGGGTGAAGTAAAGAACCCTAATTGAAGAGAGGTGTTGAAGATAGGTGCCCGTCTTACAAAGCTCGGCTTCAGCTTGGCTTCTTCGGAGAATAAATCGGGTGAGGATTATGAAACGAAAATTGGAATGGATTGAAATAAATTCTGGGTCAAGCATTAAACAACGGTAGAGGAACCCAAACTTCAATAAATAAATAACCAGTGGACCAACCGCGCTCCACCTGTAATAATAATTATTTATAAAATCTGCAATATAAAAAAGGAAATTTCTAGGACAAATTAGGCGATTCATTTAATAAAATTCAATCTATATCATTGTTTTTATTAAACTACTACAACCTGCTGCAATCTGAAGTACATGTTAATAGGTTTAAATGGAAAAATGATTAATTTATAAAAAGAAATATTGAATAAATGAAAATTAAGAAAATACGAAAAGAAAAACTAAAAATGAGAAAATATAAAAAGGAATGAGATTATAATTAAATAGGAAAAGTCATTAATTAGAAAAAATTAAAAATTTAATGATTATTAATTATAACCTACTTATCTCTTTTAACAAATTACTTTATCTAATGTTACAATAATATTGAATTACCAGAGTTACCGTAAAATTTCCCTATAAGAAATGATCACATGTAAATTTAAATTGTTAAATACATCAATTTATATTTTGATTAAAATAAGATATAATATTTTTTTTTTTACTTTCTCATCCCCTAATATGGTAAACCACAAAAGACGGAAAAAAAGAAAAAAACAACCCTACATTATCGTCTTACTCATGATTTATGACATGGGATTGAATTTTTCACCATTGAATCGTTTTGGTTTGGTTTCGATTATAATTGACTTAACCATTGGATTTTTTATTTTTTTTTAGTATGATACTAATAATCATTAAATTTTTAAGGACACCAAAAATAGTTATGCGACAATTAAAAAAATGTTTTATCATTAATAATATAGATAATTCTATTTGTTTTTTTTTTCAATTCATTTAAACATGAGTATACTAGGGAAAAAAGGAGAAAAGAATTGCAACTTTTTTTTAAAAAAATTCCTATAATATGGAAATACTTTCAAAAGTATGTCACTTAAAGTTGTGTCTTAAAATGATGATTCTAAATCTTAAAGAAATTGTGATTTCTATATACGATTTAACTTATCATATATGAAATCATGTGTCGAACACTAATATCACTTTTGATATGGATGAATAGTCTAAAATGAAATGAACTAGAGTGGATTAAAATGGAATATATGAAATGAGGAGCAAAATGGAAACCCTTTTCATGTCTTTAGAAGCGTACACCAATAGAATAAAATGACATTGAATGTATAAATAATGTTATTTATAAAAAAATGTCTTTAATTATTAAATGTTATAATTTGTTTAAGAATTAAATAAGTAACTTTAATGAATCTTAATTGATAAATGGGAAAGAAAATCATGATTCCACCTTTTTAAAAGAGAAATTTGATTTTTCATTAAAATCGGAATCGCCAATTCCATGAAAACATGATTCTACCTTCTAAATATACTTCTAAACATTGAGAAAATGAACTAAACTTAGAATTACGATTTTATTTTGATTCATTCTCATACACTAAACGTAACATAAATGAAATGGTAAGTTCAATGCAAGATTTCACCATACTTTAATCTAAGCCAACTTATTCCTCCTCATTTCCATCAGATTTCTAAACTTAAAACTCACAGTGAAGTGAGAGAGCCCTAAACCTCGATCTACATGCATCAGGCCTTAAAAATTTACTAATTAGTCAAGTTGAAGTAGTTATTATCATCTCTCATTATTGTTTCTAGTCGAAACCTTAATTTCACTAGTTTGAAAAATAAGTGTTTTTTCTTTTAATAGTTTAATCAGCAATGTAGTTTATGTAATAGTTGTTAATATGTTTAATTGTTCTTGTAATGTTTCATTATTAAGTTTTCTCTTTTTTGAAGAATAGTTGAATGTGTATCATATGTTCAACAAAAATCTCTTAATGTGATTTTCATGGTAGATTGGTTTGGCCAAATTTATTGTACTTATATGTTAAATTCTTATACTTTCTTACATCGAATTTGATTCCTTCTTATGATATTATTGCACTGTTAAAATGAATATCTTTATTTGGGTGAATTCCATTCCTTCTTAGGTTGTATTTCATTTATACAACATTTTGGTATGATACTTATCTTACTATAGTCGTTAAAATATGAGCTTTGGTTTTTGCTTGTTTTGTTAAGCTTCGAGTAGTTGTAAACCAAATATTTAGTCATAATTATTATTGGTTTTAGCTTATGATTGTGAGTGAATTATCTATAAGTGATGATATTCCTAAAGCCTAATTCAAGTAATTACAAGCTTTTATGTCTTAAGAGGGGGTGGTGTGATTTTTTCCCCCTTTACAGGTATTTTTAATAGAAAAAGGAGAAGATATGATTGCATTTATGACTTATCATTGGGCATATACTTGCATCATGTGTGTAAAAATCAAATGCAATGATAGAATAAAATTTTTAACATGAATAAATTAAATCACTTCATTAACTCATATGAGAATGTTTATTTAAAAAAAAAATGCGTTGCCATTTTTCACTTAGATATATGTCTCCATATGACTATATCAAAGTAACTCAGTCTATCTCGTTAATATATAACTATTTCATTTCCTTTCTTTTCTTAATTTACTAAACTAATATATATATAACATAAGTATGTAAGCCATCAAAAACAAATAAAAGAACCTCGGTAACTTTAATACTATAAACAAGAAAAGATGTCTTAGAAGCCTATATTGAAAAATTATTTGATTCTAAATTCTTTATTTATGTTGTTAAAAAGATGAAATGTTGCTAATATATTGAATGTATGAGCTGGTTTTTATTAGGCCAATGTAGTAGTATGATACATATTGTAATTATAAATACATCTCCTAAATCTTTTTAGGCAAATATCTGCTTCTTGATAACTTTAAAAAAAAATTATATTTACCTCCTTCGTTGTTGTTAAACTCCTCCAATACTGTAAGAAAGGGTTATCAATGGTAATGATTTTAAGGGTTTAATGTTAGTCGGGGAGGTTAAATAAATAACTAAAAGTTACAAAAAGATAAAAATAAGTACATAAAAGATTACTAAATCAATAGTTTAGTGCACATGTTTATTGATTACCTAATATATATTTACATGAATGTTATATCAAATATATGATTTAAATAAAATTTAGGCATTTATTAGTAAGATGAAATTCAGCAAACACAACATAACGAAAAAGAAACCATCATAGTGGATTGAATCATCATGCAAACAAGACTTCTTATGTTAGCTCAACACCATGTGCAACCTACCAATTAAAACCCTATACACTTGAAATTCCCGACGTTATTAGCCAACTTTGTCAAAGAAACTTAACATAAACTCCTGTGTTAAACACTCTTGATCTCCTTATAAAGCTTAAGCAACTCAAGGTGACTAAAAGATCAAAGGTGCTTAACATATATATATATATATATTTGTTTAATGTTCGAAAGGCAAACATGCCATTGACAATGGCTTCCTGTGGCCAAATTTTGGTTGTTGGCCTCAACAAACAATTGGCCTTCAATTTTTTTTCCATGATAATAAATAGAATTTTTTTAATTATGTTTGATAATTATATATTGATTCTTCATTTTTAATAATCTTAAATAAATATTTGAAATATTTCTTTACAAAGTAACAATAATATGGCACTTACAAATGTTTTAAAAAATTGCTAAATAACTCTCTCCAATTGATAAGGTTAAGAGCTACTGTGGGTGGGCCAATATGACACTTTAAGTAGTCCAAGAATCAAAATTTCTCTAAACTCCTTGGTGTATTGGATCTTTTTGATCATGTCGTTGATGTTGCCTAAGTTAAAGTCTATAGGGGACTTTTTAGACTATAATTTAGAGTATTTGGCATGAGACCTTAAGCATGCCATTGCATGAGGCTACGGATGCCCAATGCTAAGATGAGACTCACGAATTAGCCTATAAGTCCTTGTGATGCGTTAGTTGGCTACTCTTCTGAAGCAAATGCTTTTGTAAAGCAGTAGGTCTTTGTTGAAGTGTTTGTTCTTAGCCATCATTTTAGTCATTTGTTGTTACAATTGAGTGATAAGGTCATCTTTTGTCGCTCGTAGCTGTCACGCTCC
Source organism: Lumnitzera racemosa (assembly GCA_024138005.1). NCBI lineage: Eukaryota > Viridiplantae > Streptophyta > Magnoliopsida > Myrtales > Combretaceae > Lumnitzera > Lumnitzera racemosa. The sequence goes on from JAMXBC010000012.1 coordinate 453,570, forward strand.
GAAGCAGTAAAGTCGTAATAGCCCTGCCGTATAAACTATCTTAAGATAAAAGTTGGCCTTACAACCACTATCTTAGACCTGATCTACACAAGGCGTCTACGACTAACTCGCTTTGAAGTAAACAGTTTGTAATTTAAATAAATTATTTACCTAAGAAAGTGAGGAAATATATATATACATAATAATTCAATTATTGAAATTAAAGTTTATAATAATTCTCCGTAACATATTTCCTAGTTATACATTATTTAGAAATGAAAAGTAATAAAATATGTATTGATTCTTCAATGTTTTTCCTCACTCACCAGGATCCAGCAGTTACTAGCTTCCGAGTAGTTGTTGCTGCTTCTTAACCAGCACCTGCACGACGTCTATAAGGATATGAGCAACCACAGTTCAGTAAGTTAGGATGGAGGACTTAAAACTATATCATAAACACAACAAGGTTTTTAATCAACTTATTAGGTGCAATGCATGTGCAAGCAAATGCCATCGCACGACATTGTCCGACTTGTCGTGAGATTAGAGAAATTGTGCCCGCTCTAATCCAGGTTGAGGAGTTGCCATTAATGCAATAGCTCACGACTAAACCTAGGCTTGTGCAATGGAGACCTCGCTCCTCCCGCGACTACCTTCGAACCACTGACTTCACCCTCGTCGACCCCTCTCCTATCACTTAGTTCGGCTAAGGATGAAGAAGAGACCAATTGCAATCCTACGCTATCTCTTTCGAAGGGATCGGTATTTAGCCGGAGAGTCCTAAGTTCCCCTAATGGGTTGCCATACATGTCCGATTATGATTACCGGTCGTATATTTGATTAAGTCCAGTTTAGGATGATCAATCATTTCATACAATACATGCCAGAGCAACAAACAGAATCGTAGCATCACCCATAATCAAGCACATGCACACATGCACACATGCACACATCCAACTATCTAACAAGCACAACTAAGCATAATTTGAAGCCTTCCAAAATACAGCATTGTATTAATCCCAACTTACCTCGACTCCTTACTTACTCAGTCGAGGTTCGACTTGCTCAGGACATCGCCGATCATCCCTATAACACAAACGTGGTTTCAGTTTTCATATAATAATTATAGGTTCATTTTATCCTATAACGCTTATTGTTATGTTTTGTTTAGGGTTTAATATACCTAATTATCTAGGTCTTAAGTCTTTTACAATTTTCTAGGTTCGGGTTCGATTTCCGCATCAATTTTTTTAAATTAGGTTCTAGTTCGATTTTTAAGTCCTAAATATGTTTTAAACGCTAGTCTGAATTAAAGTATTAGATTTATCTCCGATGTGAGAAAATCTTACTTTTTTATATAATTACCTAAAATTCAATCTTAATTCTGATTTAATATTATTCTGGTTTTTACTCTAATACTATCTAAATAACCCTAATTTTTTTAGATTTATTAATTTGTAATTTCACATATTACTAATTTCTTATATTAATTACCTAATTTCCTAAATTAACTATACTTAATACTCCAAAGGCCAGGATTAGGGTTCTACCCCAGAGATTGACATCTCTAAACATCTAATTAATATTTAAATCAGTAATTAATATCTTAATCACTTAATTAACCCAAAATTACCTAATTTTTTCATCATTTTAGGGCTAAAAATTAACTTAAAATTTTTGAAAATTAATTTTAAAAATGTCTTCATAGCACTGTTCTATATCATACGAGCATCCTACAGAAAAAAAAATTGAGCTCCAAACTACACTCCTAAGTCTATTTATTTTCCGTTCTAATTATGTTCGGTTTTGAGTAATTTGTTAAGAACCCTATAATTGCAGATGTAATTAAACTAAATCAATATTTTTCCCTAAATCTACATACAATAAAATCTTAGAATAACAAGTTTCATAATTTTCTGGGCAAAATAACTAATTTTACAAAATTATTCAAACTTGGGACATTTAAGAGACTAACCGGTCCAAAGCTTTCTGGCCGTCCAAACCCGATCCAAGGCTGTCGGCCGCCCTAGGCGGTGGGGCTAGAGTGGTGTGGTGGTGGCGGTTCGGTCCCAGGTGGTGGTGAGTGGTGGGTGGTGGATTTAGCTCACTTGCCCAATCTGCACAGTTTTCCCTTTTTTTTTTTATTTTCTGGATTTTCTCTCGATTTTTTTAGTGTTCCTATTTTTTCCAAATGTTAAACTGACCAAATGACTTCTGAAAAAATTTCCCCTATTTATACACATTTGTTGTAATTAATATGCATTAATTTGATAAGATTTTGCCCTTTTTCCTTGATTTTTGGCTTTTAAGTTGTCTAATTTTTATTGGCTGATTTTTCTTTTGCAGATTTGGACCTGCCACGACCTGATCTTGATTCATCTAGGTTCCTCTGATTTTTTATAATTAATTTATAATTTTTCTTAATTATTTACTTAGTTTTTGGCCAATTTAGGTAATTTCACGTATTTTTATCTACACGTAAATACATGTGGGGTACATGTGAATATTCCTAATTATTATTTTGATCATTCTAAAATTTTTAGTATACATATAATCCATCTTCAGTAATTTATTAGTTATTTCATTATACTTTTCGCATTTTTGGTAATTAATACTTATTATGCTTAAAATTTGAAAATTTTATAGTCTCCTATTTTATTACTTATTTTCTTAAATTCAAGTTTACAGGGTCAGTTTTACTAATATTTCTTTCATTAGTTTATAAGTTGGGTTTGATCGGATCTTTTAATCGATCGCCCTAAACCTTGGGTTCTAAGTTTAATTTGGCTTGACTTTAGAGCTTACATATATTACGGTGAAACATTGTAAACATTAATTATAATAACTGGATTACAGTGTATATATATGTATTTTCACTTTTTTTAGGTAAATGATTTATTTAAATTATAAATTGTTTACTTTAAAGCGGGGTTAATCGTGGATGCCTTGTGTAGATCAGGTTTAGAATAGCGGTTGTAAGGCCAACTTCTATCTTAGAATGGTTTATACGATAAGACTATTATGACTCTACTATTTTGGGGTGTGACATATACTTATTATTTACTAACGATTCATTTTATATTAGTTCGGGCTTCGATTTCTGGATTAGATTTCAATTTTGGTTCTAAATTGTTTTCAACTATAAAAAATCCTAAATACTCTTGAATCCTAATGTAAAAATTAATCATATTACGCTCGAGTATTCTAATATCATACTAAGTCTTAATTTGGTATTCTAATCCTAATTAGGATACCGGATTTTACTTCCGATGTAAGAAAATCTTATATTTTTTATCAAATTATCTAAAATTAATTTTTGTACCAGATTTATTTTGTACTAATATTATTATTATATCATCCAATTTAACCTATTATTTCATATTTATTAAAATCTCAACTTTATATATTACTAAATTTCCTACAATTACCACATAATTCCCATATTAATTACAATTAATACTTTAAATGTTAGGATTAGGTTTCCACATAAGAGAATAACATCCTTAAACATCTAATTACCCTTTAAGTCAATAATTATTCATTTAATCACTTAATTAAGCCAAATTACCAACTTTTCTCATCATTTTAGAGCTAAAAAATTAATTAAAGTTTTCAAAAATTAATTTTTTTAAAAAATAGCCTCATAGCATTGTTCTATAGTTAAGTATTTTACAGAAAAAAATTGAGCTCCAAATTACACTCCTAAGTCTATTTATTTCTAATTCTAAACATATTCGGTTTTGCCTAATTTCTTAAGAACCTTATATTTATAAATATGATTTAACTTAATCACTATTTTTCCTTAAATCTACACATAATAAAACATTAGAATAATAAATTTCATAATTTTCTGGGTATAATTAATAACTTTAAGGAATTTTGTAAAATCGGAGGAGACTCGAGACTCACCTTGTTCAAGAGCTTTTTGGCCTCCAACACCAATTCAGATGTATCGAGTAGTACAAGCGGTCGATATGGAGTGGCATAGTGGTGGTGATTCGATTTTAGGTGGTTGTGATATGTGGGTTCAACTTATTTACCTTAATTGCACAGATTTGAGAAAAGAATTCTAAAACCCTAATTTCTCTCTCAATTTCAGTTTTCTCAATTTTTCCCAGTTCCCAACTAACCAAATGAACTCTATAAAATTTCTTGCTATTTATAGGGTCTTATAGTAATTATAGTGTATTAATTTAGATAAGATAAGGCTTATATTTTATTATTTTTGCTTTTTAAGTATTTGTTTTTTGTTGGTTAATATTTTCTTTCTTCTCCCCTTACTGCCACAACTTGATCTAGATCATTTTCCATTTCCTTGATTTTTCTTCTTCTGATTTTTCCTTAATTTTTTAATTTTTTAGTAAATTTTTAGCTAATTTAGGTAATTTTATATATTTTTACATACACGTAAATACATGTGTGATATAAGTAAACACTCCTAAATATTATTTAGGTCATTTTATGATTTTTAGTATATATATAATTTATCTCTAGTGATTTATTAGTTATCGAAATGCATTTAACACATTTTCGATAAATAAAAAGTAATATACTTAGAATTTGAAAATGTTATATTATCTTCTTTTATTACTTATTTTCTTAAATTCAAACTTACAAAGTCATTTTTATTAATATTTCTAATTTTAGTTTATAATTTAGGTTTAATCAGATATTATAACTGATCATCCTAAACTTTGTATACTAAATTCGATCATACGGTTACTTGACTTATTTTTAGGGCTTACATTTATATTAATGAAAATGGGTAGAAATAAAAGAAAATACAAAAACAATTTGATATATTTTTTCCATACTTTTGCAATAAACTAATGTGTATTTTTATCCTTTTGCAAATGTATGATATGATTTTCTCTATGAAGTAAGTGTTAATTCTCAGTTAAAATGGACATGCTGCTACACTCATACGTTGTTCACAACAAATTTCCAAATCACACTATCTTATTTCGAATTCTTGTATTGGCAGATAAAAAAAAAGAAGAAGGTAAAATAAGTCTTGATTAAAAATTTTTTAGTGAAGAAAGTGTGCCAGTTTATCTAATTTAGGTTAATTTAACTAATTCGAGGTTTCTAAGTAAGATGTATATGATTTAGGTTTTGTTAAAAAGATGTGTGCATCTCACATGTCATTATTAATTGATGATTAACAATTCATTATTAGGGAACAAAACGGGGTCATGCATTTGTAAAAATATAAAACAAAGGTCCATAAATTGTAAAAGTGTGAAATCATGTCATATTTTTCTAATTTATAAAACAAAATATTATTGTGTGTAAATTTAAGTAAAGAACATGAATAGTTAAAACCAAAAAGGAATAAGTAGAAGTATTCATATTTTGAAATATATTTATTTTCTCTCACGTTAAGAGGAAAATGGGTTAAAATAGCTAATAAGGAATAAGAAAAATTCTATTTAATCCTTAAAATAATGTTATCAAAATAAAATTAGGATAACTTTATCCAATGTTACTTTTTATTTCTTTTTTCTTTTTAATTGATAATACCAATCAGGCAAAGCCCATTTGTTTACTGTAACTTCAAATACAAAGTGAAAATCATAATTCTAGTTTTAATTTTTCTTGTCATTTCCACTTATTTTAGTTCACTTTTTTCTATAAAAAATTACCAAACATAGTTTTAGTTTTAATTTTTCTTGTCATTTCCACTTATTTTAGTTCACTTTTTTCTATAAAAAATTACCAAACATAGTTTTAGTAAACTACCATTTCCTATTGTTCTCACATAAAATGACATGTCTCTTAAAGGTGAGGCATAGGATATGCACCCATAGAATAAGATATAATTATGATACCATAGTAGGATATGATAGATACATGATATCTTACATCCACCGTGTAATGATAATTGAATGATACTAATAAATAAAATCTTAATATTATTGCATTATTTTTTAATTTAAAAAAATACAATAAAATACTAGCTTAATATAAAACACTAAAAGTATATGTTCTTGTGCTTATTGTTTATTTCCCTCTCTTCTTCTTTTTTTCTTTTTTAAGTAAAACCTTTTTTTTTATTCCCTCATTTTTATATTGTTTTTCTTCCTCTTATATTAACCTTAATCTAATACGGTATTGAAAAAATATTAATTATTAACTTATTGTTCAATATATTTTATTAAAGTTACTTATCACATAGTTTTTATTTTTGATGATCTTTAAAAAAGAAGAGAAAAAATTATTTAGCATGACTTAACAAAGGGTCGAATGTTTTCAAGTATAGAAATATTCTCTATTTTACTTATCAAAGTTTCATATTGTTACAATTAAATGTGTTACAAATATAAGAACTTTTCAAATTATTACTATTTGGTCAATTAATATAGTTAACGTTTGACAATTATTATGTGTTTGCAAAATATTTTTAGGAAGATAAAGTGTAAAAAAAAAAAAGAATAGGTTTTATAGGCTTACTTATAGCTTGTCACAAAATACATGATGGTTTCAAGATAACATAGAGTTAGTTTTAAGGTGTCATATCCTATTTATCTTATACTCACTCTTCCTTAATATTTTTAATGTACTTCCTATTATTAAAAGTTTTTCTTTCCAATTGAATGTGTAGATAATATATATATATATATATATATATATATGCCTTTTCCTTATAGAAAGTTGACTTGCTCTTCGTATAGTCCTTTATGGGCAAATTTTCCTTTATATATCTAAATTATCATTTTTTCATCACCTTATATTCTTATGTTTCATCTTTTGCTATTAGCATACACATTTCATTATTTTTCGTCATTATTAATACTTTCATATTTTAGTTTTGATTACTGTATACTAATTAATTTAATAAAATAATATTATTTAATATAATATAATAAAAAATAATTAAAACTAAAAGAAGATTACTTTAAAAAATTCAAAAACCAAGAGGATTTATTCGCAGCATTGAGGTTGGGGTTGGTCCATTACTATGTAGTCATCGTGCTCAAGTGGTTTGTTATTAAGACTTTAATTTTTTTAAAGGTATTTTTTCCTTAATTTTAATATTCTTATTATATTTTTGGGAAAAAATGTTCTTATTATATTATTTAATTAAATATATTTAATAGTATTGTTTGTAAAATTAATTATTACAAACTACTTAAAAATTTAATAGATGGTAAGGTTGTAGATGTGCAATGTACATGTAGGCGGGCCACATGCTTGCCCATCAAACCTCAATAAATAAAATAGAGTAATACACGGAAGCCTTCTTCTTCACCCCTTTTCCTTCTTCTGCTTCTTCAACGAACTAAGTAGTTTCTTCAATACTCAAATGAAAGGGTAAGACAACAGCTGCTCTCGTCTAATCTAACTGTCTCTTTATTCTCAAGTTTTTATATTATTTACTCACCGACTCCATATTATTTATTAGATTAGGGTTCTATTCTATTAAGGGGTTGATTTATATTGTCGAGCTCTCCTTATGTATGTATGTTTTATAGGAACGGATGAGGGAGGGATGGATGCGCAAAAGTACGTCTGGAAAGGAGCAATTCCCTTGCAATTACATCTCCATGAATCTGATGTCACAGCCCTACCTCCTCCTCCCCCTCTGCTTGTAATTTTCATTTGTTTTTTACTCTCTTCTCAGTTCAGTTCGGATCGATTGATAATGTCTAGATATCGATCCCAATTTTCTCTTCAATTGAACTGCCCTTCATTTTTTTTTTCTACAGTCTCACTGATTATAGGGTTTGCTGATTCCAGATTTTAGCTCCACGAATAGGGTACTTGCCATTGTTGACTCCCCTTATAAAGCCTCATTTCAGTAGCGCCCTTCCCCCCGGTGCAGATACCATCTGGTTTGAGTACAAAGGCCTCCCTTTGAAATGGTACACCCACACACACGCACACGCACACGCACACGCACACACCGCAGTTTCATGGAACACTTGTGGACTTCATCAGTTTTGAGTCCTCACTAGAAAGAATTTTTTTTTTGTATGAATGATTAATGAAAGGAAAGACATTTTGTTAAGCTCATTCCTCTTAGTTGTGCATTGCAGGCATATTCCAACTGGAGTTCTTTTTGACCTGCTATGTCCAGAGCCAGAAAGACCTTGGAATTTGACAGTATGAATCTGTATCTTTTTACTTCTTATCTCCATGTTCTAAAACAACAAAACCCGTTGAGTAGATCCTAGATTGTTTGAAGATGAAAAGAACGTCCCTGAACTTGAAAGGTGCAAATAAATTAGAGTAAGGATGGGTGAGAGATTAATTTAATGCAAATAAATCAATTAAAAGGATGCTTTTCTAATGACATATTAAATGAATCGACATCGGCAAACTCAGGCATTCCTAACTGATCAGCTTAATAGTAAAGACTGGCTACTAATTGCATGACTTATCAAGGCCACCTGGGGCTGCCTATATAGTGCAAATTGTATTTAACCGGTGCATGTATCTTGTAGCTGGTTTACGTGTCTAGTGGTGACACAACCGATTAGGTCCTTTTTACGCATTTGATTACCTTAATAACTAGACAAAAGAAGCAAAAAGATGTCAAGATATATATATATATATATATATTTGGCTTGGATGGCTAAACTAAGTACAAAGTAAAGGGAATTGTGAAATAAAAAAGACCTGTGTTCTGTAGTTTTTGAAAACGGAGAGAAAGGAAATAAACCGTAGTTTATTACTAAATAATATGCCTACAAATTACTTGGATATCCTGATGAGGAAATTTATACTGCTGCCTGCTAAATCTCTTACTTGCTAAGGATACTCGTTGGAGCTGCCTAGAAGCTATACTTAATTGGTGCATTTGTGTTGTAGGGTAGTTAATGTGTTTGGTGGTGACTGGTCTAAGTACGGCCACAGCCCTCCCTTAACAAAATGAAGGAGAATACAACCATAATTGTTTAATTTAACCCCCAAATATCAATTATGAACCATAAAACTTCAGTGTGGAATATTAATTTTTTTAGAAATATTTGTTAAAGGAATTGAATTTAGACAAAAAAGGAGAAAGAAACCTCCATTAGCATGGTTCAAGCTAGTAGAGGCATACTCTAGACTATAATAGCTTGAAGTTCTATGTTTAGATTAGTTATTTTCATAGATGTCTTGTGTCCTGTAAAGGTATTACGCTATCTCACAGTATCTTCAATGCTCACTAGACAGTTATAGTGGTGTCCTGGACGTGCATTTTTTGTGCTTTCTTTATGTAAGGGCACATTTTCCATGTTGAAAAAAAGTTTCATGTAGAGTAAAGCTGTGTTTCTGACATTTGGTGCATGAGAACATTTTGTACACCATATACTGTAACTTTCTCATTATCGGCACCTTCATAGATGCTATACTGATTCGTCACAAATTTTTTTAAAAACTCTGCAGGTACATTTTAGAGGATATCCTGGAAATATACTAATCCCTTGTGAAGGTGAAGATAGTGTAAAATGGAGTTTTATCAATTCTTTGAAAGAGGTTAGGGTTTTGCTTGCATCACAAGGTGCAGACCAATTGGCAAAATTTGTCATGTAAAAATGTTCTCATACTTTATGTTTGCTGAACTGCATCAAGCTTGACAGTGGGACATCTTTCTGGCATAGGTTCTGTCAATGTGCAGACCGATTGGCAGAATTTGTCACGTAAAAATGTTCTCATACTATGTGTTTGCCGAACTGCATCAAGCTTGACAGTAGGACATCATTCTGGCATAGGTTCTGTTACACGTGGAGCATCACATGCACTAGAGCAGTCTTGTGTCTTGTTTTCATTGTTTATATTATATATTTGTGTTGTGTCAGCTGTTTATTTTTATTATGTATTTAATGCTTTAGTTGCTAGTGCTGTCTTGGGCAGTTGATTATTTTGTTTGAGGCATGTGCTATAATGTAAGTTCAGATAAGTTCTGTTGCATCGGTGGTAGTGTCACGTGTAAAGAGGAACAGCAGATGATGTGTATTTGTTATTGTTTTACAGCAGTTTCTGTATGTGTATCGGTGCTTATAGTGGGAAGTGGTGGAAACAGCAGTTACATGGCAATAACTGCTAGGCATGTATATTAAATATGGACTTTAACCAAAGAAATGAAGTATGTTGAGTTTTTCTTGTCAAAGTTGTGGTTTAATGACTGGATATCATCGGATTCTCTCCAACAGACCCAAATCAAGATTATAATCATAGTTAAGCTTGGTAGGAAAGTGACCTGATCCTGTAACGGGTTCATTTTTTGCATTTTGGAGACATCTTTTTTCCCTAATGTCTTGAAAGCTTGTTGGATCATTGATCATAGTTTACTATTTAAACTAGAGTGGTTCATCCAGGACTAAGATGATTAACCAGAAAATGAATAGCATATTGTTACCCTATCCTTCCAATTTATGTGACCTCGTATGTCCATAGCAGACCTGGACCTTTCTTGTGAGAAGCTTCTAAGAGAAATTGGGGCCATATAGTAAGAGTAGTAATAGAACTCTGAGGTTGCACATGGCATTAAGTTGCGCAACAAGTTGCTTTTGCTAACAAATCCATCAAAAATAACCTTCTGTTATCCGAAAGAGATGTTGCATAATCTGTCATCGAAAGATTTTACATTTAGTTTTTTCACCTTTCTAAGCAATCGGTACGTAGGTAGGATGCTATAATTTTTTATTTTTTCTTATGATCAGTAGAGTAGCTGTTTTGACTGAAAGTTCAACCTCAAGAATTCCATACTTATCATCGTAGTATGACCAGTAGAACTCTGAGGTTGCATGTAGCATTAAGCAGTGCAACAAGTTGCTTTTCTAACAAAATCATGAACCTTGTCTTATCTGAAAGATATGTTGCATAATCTGCTATTGGAAGATTTTACATATAACTTACCGCAAAAAAAAAAAAGATTTTACATATAGTTTTTTTCAGCTTTCTAGATAATTGGCACGATAGATAGGCTGCTTTTATTATTATTATTTTTTTATGATCAACAAGGTTGCAGGTCTGATTGAAAGTTTAACCCAAAGAAATCGATACTTATCATGAAAGTTGAACTGCCTCGCAGGCTGCTTACATTATTAATGGGAACTGCAAGAATGTCATGAGCATGTCCCATTCTGATCAATTTGATCTTTGGCGCAGTGTATTGAATGGTATGACTTCCTGCTGTAGATTTAACAGAAGACATGTTAGTTCTCAGAGTAAAAGCTGCGTTTCATTAAGTTTGTGGTTTTTACATATCCGATTCATTAGCTGATGATGATAGTGTTTTGGCTTGAGTTATAACAACATTTGCATGTGATGTAGAATTTGACTACATGGGTTGTTCGATGTGATAAAGAATGTACCAAAATGATGATATGAGGCTTCCGATTTTCTTCTTAATCTTCTCTCTCTCTCTCTCTCTCTCTCTCTCTCTTAAATATATTGGGAGATTGGTTGCTGGTTGCTGTGGATGACGAATGGGCAGTGTGGGAGTTTATTAGAAGCATAGTGGAGTTAAAACTTAAAAGAGATATTTCCCTGAGAAGCTAAGCAGAATTGTATAAGATGGAGGTGATTCGTATTAACTAAATGAAGATTCTATCTGTTGATGTTGAGAAAATATTGTCTTCCAAAGAATATTACTGTAGGAAGTCTACATGTAAAATGGTTGGATGTATTCATCATATTGCGAAGTTTGAAGATGTTACCATGTAAGTAAATGATAGGGAGAATGTACACCCAAAATGCCATGTTTGCTAACTCAAAAGAAGAATCTCTTTTACACTACCACAACTGATGCCAAAAAAAAAAAAAAGACCATTCAGACCCCATCTTATGGGAATGCTTAGTTGTAACAGTAGTAGCTGTTGCTAATATTAACATGAAGTTGACAAGAGCTAGAATGCAATGTCTGACATGCTCTAACCAAAAGAGGAAAAAAAAGAGAAGTTTGTTTTGATTGACTCTTTCACACATAGGTTCAATTCTATATTCCAAACAGAACATCCACCTGCCAAAATAATTGCTAATACTTTCTGGATCATTTGTATATATTTTTTTAATTTTTGGATAATTAACAATTATAAATCTTTTCATAGGGAAAAATAGCATCCCCATGCCAACATATAGATTCCAACTGGTTATGACTGGAATTTGGCTATATTTTCCTTATACAATGGGAAATCCTCTGCAAATGTGGTCTTCTGGCCATGTTTCTTGGCATAGAGTATCCAATGCAACCAAAAATGAGGGGAAAAAAAAAAAGTTTCTTCATTTAGCTTGAGGTATAATATCATGACTCTTTTGCTGTGCCAAAATATGTTATGACAATGCTTTTCCCCTTTGTGTGAAGCACATTCGATAGTTAGGTAAATGAAATGGCTGTTGCTCATCAGCACTAGTGCAAGTGGCCTGGGTCACTTGTGTTTTGAAGGGGGTGAGGGATCGATTCCCACTAGTGGCAAGGATCTCCGTTGTGTCCCATTTAAACATCAGAGCTAGACTTAACTGGTTGACCAGGCATAGGATCTTGCAGGTGGGTCCTGGCCCCTCAAGAGGCTTGGTACGGTGGGTAGGCTGATCCGACCACTGCTTCTCCAGATTATCCAAAAAAAGAAAAATATAAAAAATAAAAATAAGGAAATGGCTGTTTTAAGGCTCCTCCAATTCAGAATTGCTTTGTTTCTTTTCTTTACTTTCTTCATTTAAAAAAAAAAAAAATTAATTAATTTATTTATTTTATTTGAGCAATGTGCATTTTGTGCAAGGTGATCTAAATGCACCTAAAAGAATTATAATCTTGCGGAAACCTTCTGATCATGTTGCAGAATTCAGGGAATTTGCAGCACTTGGATGTTCGACGAGTATTTTGATTTTTTGGGCATTGTGCTTGTGCAGGTGATCTGGATACCTATCAAAAGGTATCAGCAAAGCTTAAATTTGGAATTGTCGATGATGTATATGTCGCAGGGACAGGAACGGCTTTGCACAAATCTCAAGTGACCACTGCTGAGATAGATAACGCTGGACAAGGAAGCATAGGTCAGTAATCTGTAACACATTAACTAGTCAAGAAAACTCTGGATTTGTAATTTAAATTGAGTTTGAACCTCTCTGTGAAAAAAGAACTCTTCTATGTTGCTGTAATTTCTAAATTTTCTTATTTAAATGACGTTTATGGATGAATTCTAGTTAGCATGTTTATATGGACATGTTATTGGATCTTCTTTCTTGGGTAACCTTTTTTCCAGTCAAAATTCCTGTCCGGCTGTATGTATGGAGTGTCGCTGAAGACTTTGATGATTTAGATAATGTACCACAGCTTGACAGTTGGGATAAAATCACATACATAAATCGTCCTGTCGAGGTTCGCAAAGAAGGTAAAATTTATGTTCCTCTATCTTTTCTGTTGCCCACGAGGAATTCTTGGCAAAGTTTTTAAATCATTCACTGTACATTCCCTTATCAGAACTTTTGGACTCATTTACTAACCAACATAACAACCAAGTCAAACTTTTGTTGACAAACATAGGTTGTCAAAATATTCAAAAGTTTGTTTTATTCCTATTCGTTGTCAAAACTTTTTCTGCTAGAAGAATTTTCTATTTGTCAAATGCATGGCTGCCGCTTTGATTTGGTGGCCAACAATATGTGCTAGGTGCTTGGTCCTGATAGCCTTTGCTTAATATTGGAAAAATAGGTCTAGGTGAAAAGAAAGGCGAACTAAGCTCCTTCTGTGTAGGCACTTTTAGACAGATAAGTCTTCATTGCTCGCACATTGTATTCTGGTGGTCTCCAGTAGCCAAGATTTTATCCTTTTTGTAGAAGCAGTTGCAGGCACAGCCTTACTTAAATGTCTCATATGTCTGCATCTCTGATTTCGAAGTTGGAAGCAGTTGTTCTGGCTTAAAGTTGAACTGGCTTAGATGAAGTGATGCATGTGTTTAGGATTTGGTTCTTTGATTTTTATTCTTTATTTTTGAGATAATGTTAAAACTACTTTCTGAACTTTTGATGTCTTCTTAAGTTATGCTTGAAGTTTGAAGATACTATTTATTATACCTACTTTGCTATAGCTTTGTACTTTTTTGACCAGTAAGTGTTTACCATGTCATCATTTGTTGTAAAGTTAAAAAGTAAAAGTTTAATTAGGTATGAAATTTAGTAGATTCCAACTTTAGGTATAAAACTTGATAAACAAAAGTTCAGTGGGTATTACATTTAACGGTTTCCAACTTCAAGTGTGAAATTGAAAAACATGCAAAAATTTAAGTAGTGATTTTGATATTATCCCTTTTTCTTTTCCCCCAATAAAAAGTTTGGAATTAGGTTTTGCAGAACGAAAATGAAACAGGTTTTTATCTTGTGGAAGTAGAACTTGTTAGATTCTGTCAGCTCCTTGAGGACCAACATTTGATAACATTTGAACACAATTGTGGTGGTAACACCGGAGCTGTTCTATAAGTGGATTTTTTTTGCAGACAAATGAAATAAGACGTTAAAAATTCATCTGCTTCATGCAGCAAAAGGGATGGAGACATATCCATCTCAAATAGATTAAATTTTAACAGGAATCAATTCCTTTAGACTGATAGTTCCTTGCTAAATATCAAAATATGCATAGGGGTGGTTTTTCAAACCCAAACCCAAACCCAAACCCACCCACCACAAAACACACACGTACATAGGCGGGGAAGTCTTTCGTTACAAGGTTGAATTGATTAGTAATTATACTCCACGAGCCTGTCATTGGGTTACAATCTCAGGATTCTTCATCCATTCAGCGCATCTTATTGCAGGTAAATACTTCGCGCTACTTGATGCAGTGAAATCCATTCTACCAGGTATTCTTGCCAATCGGATAAGTGGGGAAATACATAGACCAGATGTCGAGGATGAAAATGCTGTTACGGTTTCTCGAGAAGATGCTGACATTGGATCCGGAGATAAGACCGAAGGAGGTTGTGCAGGGAGAGAGCATCTTGGTTCGTCAGATCATGATGCTGAAATCAAGCTCCTAAGAATTCAAGGAATCGAACCAAAACTAGAGATTCCCTTCTCCTGGTTGGCTAACAATTTGATGTTCCCTGAGCAGTTTCTTCATATCTGTATATATGTTAAACTCGCACCAGAAAGAGCCTTGTGATCGATGGTCTTCTTAACCATTCTTTTAGGAACCTCTAGTTTTTGAATTCGTAAGATGCTCGAACTATGGAGGATTCAGGAATCGCTTTTCCCCTTCCTTTGTAGATAAACTGGTCTTAAAAAGTTTCACAATAAGGAAAGAAGTTCTTTTCCCTCTCCATTCCGTTGATTATGCAAGTCCTTGTAATTATCCATGAAATTATTCGGAGCGGAAGGAAATGGATTTTTCTTTTTGTTTTTTGGGGGTGGTGTTTGTGGAATGAAATGAATTAGAATAAAGTAATATTTCTAGAAATAATAATAATAATAAAAAAAAGATACATTAGATTCATAATATATACAACAGATATGAAAATAATACTAAATAATTTCAACATCGATGCAGGAGCAACTAAATTTGAATGGAATTATTAGTTATAAATAGCAATAGGATGGATGGTGATATAATATACATGCTTTGATTATTGTATTAGGCAAACAAGATCTTACATTAGTAAATTGATTCGACAAAATTGAAACTCTACTAGTAACATCTAAAGTCGTGGAGGATTGACCACATCCCTCTCCTTATCATATATGATGTCATTTGAGTGGCTTCACTACGTGAAACTCAGCATTTTAGATTTCTTGTTTTTTTTTTTTTTTACTTGCTTGGATCTAGAATTAATGCTTGATTTGAATGCATTAGCAGCTTTTAAGGTACTTTAAGCAAACGGTTCAATGAAAAAATTAGATCGACTCGATTGGATCAAAGTACTCTTTACTTGAAAAAAATGAAAAAGCAAGATCAAAGTTATCAATTATTCTCAAAGTGCTTTAATTTTGACATTTGTCAGAATATTTTCATAAAGTTAACGTTATAATAAAGCTCTATAAAGATAAATATAAGATTTTATCTCCACTTTACTATAAAACCAAAGTTCAATTTAAGAATCAAAATTTGGATGCTGGGTCAATTTGATTTTACTTTTTCTTAAAAAAAAAAGAGTTACTGCTATAGTTCCTAATAATGTCTTAGAAAGTTCTAAGAGAGAGGAATTTAATTTCTTAAAGTCCCTTTTTCTTTTTCTTTTTCTTTTTTTTCATTTCATCCCACGACTGTATCAAACTCTAGCGAAGGAAAATTAGGAATGGAAACTCCATTTTTATTATGGGAATAATAAAAAATAATGGATACTCTTTTTTTTTATCATTTTTTATAACTGAAAATATAGTACAAGTATTATATTAGTAATAGTTTATTCCAGTTTAATCCTCCTCATTCCGTAATGTATAATATTGAGCCCGTTCCGGAGCGAGAGCTAATGCAAATGCAAGTGCCATTTGCTGCAAATAAGCCCATTTTCAGGGGTTAAAAAGTTCACTTCACATCACATCACACAAAATATAAAAAAAAAAAAAAAAAACACAAAGACAGATCCAGCAGCCAGCAGCCAGCAGCCAGCCGCCCACTCCCAAGATCAAATCTTTTGACCTCTTTCCTTCCTTATCCATCTCCAAACTCTTAAACACACACACTCTCTCTCTCAAGATCAAATCTTTTGAGCTCTTTCCTTCCTTATCCATCTCCAAAATCTTAAACACACACTCTCTCTCTCTCTCTCTCTCTCTCTCTCTCTCTCTCTCTCTCTCTCTCAATCTCAATCTCAATTTTTCCAATCTTCATAACCAAAAGGAATGGCATCAGCCACCTCAAAAAATTCTTCAACCCCAGGTCCAAACCCAAGCCCAATCCCAAAACATATCTTCATTCTGTCTGGGCAAAGCAACATGGTCGGTGGGGGCGGCGTCAACAAGCACCGCCACTGGGACGGCGTCGTACCCCCAGAATGCAGCCCTAACCCTTCGATCCTACGCTTCACCTCCTCCCTGCAGTGGGAAGAGGCGCGTGAGCCCCTTCACTGGGACATAGACACCAAGAAGACGTGTGGGGTGGGCCCTGGGATGTCGTTCGCCAATGCTTTTCTGGAGGCGTTGGGAGATCGAGGTCGGAGCGTCGTTGTGGGGCTGGTTCCGTGCGCTGTGGGTGGGACGGCGATTAAGGAATGGGGGCGTGGGGAGAAGTTATACGAGGATATGATAAGGAGGAGCAAAGAGAGCGTGAAGGGAGGCGGTGGTGGTGAAATAAAGGGTGTGTTGTGGTATCAAGGAGAGAGTGACACGTTGAAGCAGCATGATGCGGATGCCTACCAGGGTAATATGGAGGGTTTGATCAGGAATGTCAGACAAGATCTCGGTTTGCCCTCACTTCCTATTGTCCAGGTCTGGAGGTCACACTTCACTATAGCTTTACTTTTTATTTTTATTTTTTTAGATTTTAATATTCTATAAGACTCCTCTTTTCACGTTTAAGTTCAAATTCAAGTTATAGTATTGTGAGGTTACACGATATGATATTTTTTTTCGCTGGAAAATATTAACAGGTCTCCACGGTACTTATTCACGATTGAATGAAATTTTTTATTTTATTTTTTCTTACATACTTTTATTCATAAACCGTGTAGTTAAGTCTTGAAAGACACTCGTTCTTATGGGTGAAAATTAGAATGTCGCGTTGGAATCGGATATAAAAGGAATTTAAATAACTGCGCAACTTCTTGTGCTACAAAAACACTACTAGCTTTAAGCCTTTATTATGATGGAAAGACCGTTGAATGAAAATCGTGTTGCCTTCGATTCTTCATTGGTCGATTCCTATCGATATGATGCTAATAAGGATAACGTAAATACCAAAAAAAAAAAAAAAAAAATTCGCTCTCGTTAATGAAAATTATATCAACTCGATTTTTTTTTTTTAATTTTTATGCTTAAATTTTGAATTTGCTAAATGTAATGGTAAATCAAAATTTTATTTGAAATATTTACTTACTCGTTATTACTAGAATAATGTTGTGGTAGATGATCATTGATTAAAAAGTAAAAGCGCAAACAATAAGGTAAGATAAAAAAAAAAAAAGAAAAAAGATTTAACATGTAAGAATCAGAATTGTATAGTGCATTTTGTAAGTTCAAACCTCTTGATGTAAAATTGTCGCTAATCGCTATGCATTGTCCAATATTATTTAGTATTTATAGGAAAATGATTATTTTTATTTTAATAGCAAATGATGGGTGGGTTGGATGCAACAGTAATGGTGGGTCATCCAAACCTGGAGGGAGGTAGTGGCAAGTAAGAGTAAATGGGAAATGTTCATGAAGAAAACAATTTTATTTATCTTTGAAAATAACATATCCACACGGACACACACGATTTTATCGAAGCGAGAGAGAGAGAGAGAGAGAGAGAGAGGACTTGTATCGGACTTGTACAAAGATAGATAGATATATGTGATGTAATATTGTTTACTGCATCGTCTTTTTGTCATGTCATGTCATGTTAATAATATTGTTTTTTATTTAAAAAAAAAAAAAAAAGCGCAGGTAGCGATTGGATCAGGTCATAAGTACAAGGAGAAAGTGAGAGAAGCTCAGCTGAGGATCAATCTCCCAAACGTTGTGTGCGTGGACGCCAAGGGATTACCTCTTAGGGACGATCACCTCCACCTTACCACCGAGGCCCAAGTTCGTTTAGGACACATGCTGGCCCACGCTTATCTCCACAACTTTTAACCTTGCATCACATCCTGTATCTTATGGCTACTAGCTCCACCTAAGGAATATTGAAAACGATCCCAATGTTGCTCCGTTTTGGTCATCCCCTCCCCCGGATTGTTTGTAATAATTGTCCAAAATAAATATGTGTTTGAAGAGTCTTAATTGTTTATGTTACGTTTAGTGTGTACGAATAAGTCGGAATTTGATTCCAACTTCGAGAGGAAATTCAATTCCGTTTGAATAAGTCGGAAAGAGGGTAAAATTGCATTTATATTCTTATATTATTAATTATGATTTATTAAAATTATTTTTTTATAAATTTTAAAGAAATTATAACATATTATAACTAAAGGTATTTTTAACCAATAATACTATTTAAGTATTTAGTGATATTCCATTCCCTAACCATCTTCATCTTCATCTTCAAATATAAGAAATAACTTTTAATTTTGGTTTCCATTCCATTTTAAACTATTCTTTCGGACAAAACATGACAATAATTCATTAAGATAGGATGCATTAAAATCATAAGGACGTTCTTATAGAAAAGTATCTTGCTAAAAGTAATTTACTTAATGCCATAACAAAATCACAGTTTAAAAATCACATGTTGGTGCTTTGATTTTGCTAGGAAAGTAAAATGACGCCAAAATGTGCAGCTATATTATTGGTAAGCTTATGCCCTATTTATAGTCAGGGGCCTTTTCTAGCTATTCCTAGAGTAGCTTTTATTCATTGAGTGAGGTCGATATAATTTGCTTTCCTCGATGATTAAGACAACTCGACAACAATTCAATGACAGGGTCTCGTCGACCGATCCTTTATTCGCTTTTTGAATCACATAATTTCCCATGAAAGAAAAAAAAAAAAAAAATTAACTTTGTTAATGTGTTTATTCAAAGAATAAATAAATGACATCACTTGCACCTATCTTCAATGTATTATCATTAGTTTATCGCATGTCTCTTATATAAAAGACTTTAAAAAGCATTAATTGTTTTCCCTAGAAACATTCCCCCCGATAAAAAGTTTGGAATTATGTTTTGCAGAACAAAAATGAAATAGGTTTTCATCGTGTGGAAGTAGAACTTGTTAAATTCTGTCAGCTCCTTGAGGACCAACATTTGATAACATTTGAACACAATTGTGTTGGTAACACCAAATTTGCTCTATAAGTGGATTTTTTTTGCAGATAAATGAAATAAGACGTTAAAAATGCATCTGCTTCATCCAGCGAAAGGGATGGAGACATATCCATCTCGAATAGATTAAATTTTAACAGGAATCAGTTCCTTTGGACTGATAGTTCCTTGCTAAATATCAAAATATGCATAGGGGTGGTTTTTCCAAACCCAAACCCAAACCCAAACCCAAACCCACCCACCACAAAACACACACGTACATAGGCGGGGAAGTCTTTCGTTACAAGGTTGAATTGGTTAGTAATTATACTCCACGAGCCTGTCATTGGGTTACAATCTCAGGATTCTTCATCCATTCAGCTCATCTTATTGCAGGTAAATACTTCGCGCTACTTGATGCAGTGAAATCCATTCTACCAGGTATTCTTGCCAATCGGATAAGTGGGGAAATACATAGACCAGATGTCGAGGATGAAAATGCTGTTACGGTTTCTCGAGAAGATGCTGACATTGGATCCGGAGATAAGACCGAAGGAGGTTGTGCAGGGAGAGAGCATCTTGGTTCGTCAGATCATGATGCTGAAATCAAGCTCCTAAGAATTCAAGGAATCGAACCAAAACTAGAGATTCCCTTCTCCTGGTTGGCTAACAATTTGATGTTCCCTGAGCAGTTTCTTCATATCTGTATATATGTTAAACTCGCACCAGAAAGAGCCTTGTGATCGATGGTCTTCTTAACCATTCTTTTAGGAACCTCTAGTTTTTGAATTCGTAAGATGCTCGAACTATGGAGGATTCAGGAATCGCTTTTCCCCTTCCTTTGTAGATAAACTGGTCTTAAAAAGTTTCACAATAAGGAAAGAAGTTCTTTTCCCTCTCCATTCCGTTGATTATGCAAGTCCTTGTAATTATCCATGAAATTATTCGGAGCGGAAGGAAATGGATTTTTCTTTTTGTTTTTTGGGGGTGGTGTTTGTGGAATGAAATGAATTAGAATAAAGTAATATTTCTAGAAATAATAATAATAATAAAAAAAAGATACATTAGATTCATAATATATACAACAGATATGAAAATAATACTAAATAATTTCGACATCGATGCAGGAGCAACTAAATTTGAATGGAATTATTAGTTATAAATAGCAATAGGATGGATGGTGATATAATATACATGCTTTGATTATTGTATTAGGCAAACAAGATCTTACATTAGTAAATTGATTCGACAAAATTGAAACTTTATTGATAACATCTAAGATCATCGAGGATTACTTTCTATAGAGTTGATCGATCATTCTCAAAGTACTTTAATTTTGACATTTGTTAGAATATTTTCATAAGGTTGACGTTATAATAAAGCTGTACAGAAATAAATATAAGGTTTTATCTCTGTTTAATTATAAAACCAAAGTCGAATCCAAGATTCAAAATTTAGATGTAGGGACAATTTTGCTTTTTTTTTTTTTCTGAGAAAAGAAAAAGCTACTGCTATAGTTCCTAATAATATCTTAGAATGTTAATAACTTCTAGGAGAGAGAAATTTAATTTCTTAAAGTCCCTCTTTTTTTTTTTTTTCTTTTTATGTTGCCATTTCATCCCACAACTGTATCAAATTCTAGCGAAGAAAAAATAGGAATTGAAACTCCTTTTTTATTATGGGAATAATCAAACGAGACTTTGTGTAATTTAATAATGGATACTCTCTTTCTTTTTAAATCATTTTTTATAACTGAAAATATAGTACAAGTATTATATTATTTATAATTTATTCCAGTTTAATCCTCCTCATTCCTTTCTTAATGTATAATATTGAGCCCGTTCCGGAGCGAGAGCGAATGCAAATGCAAAGCGCCATTTGCTGCAAATAAGCCCATTTTCAGGGGTGAACTGCGGCCCTCATTGTAAGGGTCACCTTCACTTCACTTCACATCACATCTCACAAATTAAAAAAAAAAAAAAAAAAAAAAGAAGACAGATCCAGCAACCAGCTTCCCACTCCCAAGATCAAATCTTTTGAGCTCTTTCCTTCCTTACCCATCTCCAAACTCGTAAACTCTCTCTCTCAATTTTTCCAATCTTCATAACCAAAAGGAATGGCATTAGCCACCTCAAAAAACTCTTCAAGCCCAGGTCCAAGCCCAAGCCCAATCCCAAAACATATCTTCATTCTGTCTGGGCAAAGCAACATGGCCGGTCGGGGCGGCGTCAACAAGCACCACCACTGGGACGGCGTCGTACCCCCAGAATGCAGCCCTAACCCTTCGATCCTACGCTTCACCTCCTCCCTGCAGTGGGAAGAGGCGCGTGAGCCGCTGCACCGGGACATAGACACCAAGAAGACGTGTGGGGTGGGCCCTGGGATGTCGTTCGCCAATGCTTTTCTGGAGGGGTTGGGAGATCGAGATCGGAGCGTCGTTGTGGGGCTGGTTCCGTGCGCTGTGGGTGGGACGGCGATTAAGGAATGGGGGCGTGGGGAGAAGTTATACGAGGATATGATAAGGAGGAGCAAAGAGAGCGTGAAGGGAGGCGGTGGTGGTGAAATAAAGGGTGTGTTGTGGTATCAAGGAGAGAGTGACACGTTGAAGCAGCATGATGCGGATGCCTACCAGGGTAATATGGAGGGTTTGATCAGGAATGTCAGACAAGATCTCGGTTTGCCCTCACTTCCTATTGTCCAGGTCTGGAGGTCACACTTCACTATAGCTTTACTTTTTATTTTTATTTTTTTAGATTTAATATTCTATAAGACTCCTCTTTTCACGTTTAAGTTCAAATTCAAGTTATAGTATTGTGAGGTTACACGATATGATATTTTTTTCGCTGGAAAATATTAACAGGTCTCCACGGTACTTATTCACGATTGAATGAAATTTTTTATTTTATTTTCTCTTACATACTTTTATTCATAAATCGTGTAGTTAAGTCTTGAAAGACACTCGTTCTTATGGGTGAAAATTAGAATATCGAATTGGAATCGGATATATAGTGTTTGTTTGCTTAATCAACACTTTGACATGCGAAGTAAGAGTAAATGGGAAATGTTCATGAAGTAAATAATATGAGATAATTTTATTTATCTTTGAAAATAATATATCCACACAGACACACACGATTTTATCGAAGCAAGAGAGAGAGGCCTTGTATCGTACTCTTACAAAGATAGATAGACATGTGTCATGTAATATTGTGTACTTGTTTACTGCATCTTTTTTTTTGTCATGTCATGTTAATAATATTGTTTTTTATTTTAAAAAAAAAAAAAAAAAAAGAAGCGCAGGTAGCGATTGCATCAGGAGATCATAAGTACATGGAGAAAGTGAGAGAAGCTCAGCTGAGGATCAATCTCCCAAACGTAGTGTGCGTGGACGCCAAGGGATTGCCTCTTAAGGAAGATCACCTCCACCTTACCACCCAGGCCCAAGTTCGTTTAGGACACATGCTGGCCCACGCTTATCTCCACAACTTTTAACCTTATGGCTACTAGCTCCACCTAAGGAATATTGAAAACGATCCCAATGTTGCTCCGTTTTGGACATCCCCTCCCCCGGATTGATTGTAATAATTGTCCAAAATGAATATATGTTTGAAGAGTCTTAGTTGTTTATGTTAAGTCTAGTATGTATGAATAGGTCAAAATTTGATTCCATCTTCAAGAGGAAATTCAATTCTGTCTTTAAAAAATTAAAATTGTGGTTATATTTCTATTTTATTAATTATGTTTTATTAAAATTATTTTTTTTATCTTTAAAGGAAGTATAACATGTAATAATTAAACATATTTTTAATCAATAATATTATTTAAATATTTAGTGATATTTCATTCCATTCCTTTCCTTAACCATCTTCAAACATTGGAAATAACTTTCATTTCTATTTTTATCCCATTCCATTTTGGACTATTTCTCGGTATAATAACATGACATTAATTCATTGGGATAGGATGCATTAAAATCATAAGCTGCTTACATTCTTATCTCGCTAAAAGTAATTTACTTAATACCATAACCATAACAAAATCACAGTTAGAAAATACGATTTTGTTGCATGAATTCTTGTGATGCATTTTACAAAGAAAGTGCAAGTTAAATATATGATTTAAAAATCCCATGTTGGCCCATTTGATTTCGTTAGTTAAGTAAAATGACACCAAAATGTATAGATATATTATTAGTAAGCTAATGCCCTATTTATGATCGGGGGCCTTTTTTAGCTATCCCTAAAGTAACTTTTATTTGTTGAGTATACCCAATATGATTTGCTTTCCTCGATGACTAAGACAACCCGACAACAATTCAATGACATGGTCTTGTCAACCAATCTTTCATTCGATTTTTAAATCACATAATTTCCGATGAAAGAAAAAAAAAATTATTTTGTTATTGTGTTAATTCAAATAATAAATAAATGACATCATTTGCATCTATCTTCAGCGTATTATAATTAGTATATCACATGTCTTTTATATAAGACTTTAAAAAGCATTAATCATTTTCCTTACAAACATTGGATCCTCCCTTTAAAGGAAAATGTTTGTCCTTATGTAAGAAAATGTTTTCTATTTAAAAGATCGTTTTTACTCTAACAAATAAAAGAAAATAAGAAAAATATATTCTAAAAATTATTTTCTCTAAGACAAAAAAAAAAAAAACCCTTAATCTTTCTTTCAATTTCTTTTGTTAAAAAAAAATTACCTTAGCAATAAAACATTTTTCCCTTGCCTACTAACAATAAACAATTATAATAATACTAGTAACAATTCAAATCATAAATTGTCAAATTTTGTCCCAAGTTTTACCAAGTACCCAAATTTCAGTCAAAATTAATCTAACATGTATCAACATATCGGTGATACATGATTAAATTTTCATAATCTTACAATCATAGAAAATTAGAAAATAAAAAATTAGAAGGTTAGTAACTTCACCTATAAATAGCAACCTACCTTTCTCTCCTCTCCAAATTCTAGTATCGGACCCCAAAATTCATAAGGGAGTAATTTGTTAAAGTTTTGCACTTCTTTAATGTAGGTTGATGTAGTGGTGATGGGTGGTGTTGGTTGAAGCTTAGCATTTTGGTTGTTTAGGTGGTTGAGATTTTGAAATTTGTAAAGCCTTCATTTCTTATTTATTTGAGTAATCTTTTAACTATAAATTCTTCATAACTGTATCATTATATGGTATTTTTCTTACATTTAATTGTACATGTTTAGTATTTTTAATATTCTTTGAAAGTTTCTACTATATTGAAAAATATCAAGTGACTGACCTTATAAATTGCCCAAACTTTCTTATAGTTTTCTACCCTCCATATAATTTTTAGGTGACATAGTTACCATTTGTTAAACTACTTTTTATTTATCTTGCTTTTTAGGCCTTACTTCTCAAGATGATATTAAATTTCCTATTAAATATTATATTTTTAGAATAATAGTTGTTGTTAAACCTGTTCATTTTGATTGCTTTTAAATTGATAATGAGGATTTTGTATGAGTAATAGCTTAGCTATTCATTAGTTTAACTTTTATCCCACAATATACTTAATCATATTCTTTACATACGGAACCCTTACCTTTATAAAATCCCTATATTAAAAATATTCATGATTTTCAATAGAGTCATTACTATATTCTTCAATACTACATAAAAATAATTACATGTTAACTATTTCTTTTAAACTAAATTCATTTTACTTAAAACTAATGACCAATAACATCTAAAAATTGGATCAGTAGCTATTGTTTTATTAAATCATAATACTTTCTTAAGAAATTATCTTGTTTCCCTTTATGACCACAATAGAATATACTTCTTTCTTCTTAACCCTAAGAATTATAAGCAACTATAATTTTATCAAACTACTTCATGCATTACCATAACGATATCATGGAATGTTTTATTCCTTCATCGTTGGCCACCTTCTAATTCATTTTAATCTTTATACTATCTTAATAACTAATGCATTCATTGCATCCCACGTATTATTGCATTAAATAAGCCTACGAAACACCACCCATCTAGTGAGGAACATAGGGTTTCTTTTTTCTAACTTTGAGAAACTGAGCGACAAAAGAGGAGGTTGTCATATGGGGTTGGGAGCTATCATAGGGTATGGTTTAGAATGGGTATAAAGAGTGTAAGACCCACAATCGAACATTTAGGGTTCAATTCATAAAATTTACGACGATAAAGTAAATTTGTCCGATCTAATCTAAATTTTATGATGAAGTTAGGATTATTAATAAAAGTAATCCCGTAAGTTCGGAATTGGGAAAATAAGTAATAAAATGATTAATTAATATAATATTGAAATTTATGAAAATTGTCCTTATTTATCGAAACATTTAAAATGAATTACGATAATTAACAAATCAATAGAAATATATTATATGCACACTAAAGATCATAAAATAACTTAAGTAATATCTAAAAGTATTTGTTTATACTGTATATG
Organism: Lumnitzera racemosa; assembly: GCA_024138005.1. NCBI lineage: Eukaryota > Viridiplantae > Streptophyta > Magnoliopsida > Myrtales > Combretaceae > Lumnitzera > Lumnitzera racemosa. The sequence continues at coordinate 479,824 of JAMXBC010000012.1, forward strand.
TATTTACATGTAAGTAGAAATACACAAAATTAATTAAAATACGTAAAATATGCTATTAATGTTAATTAATTAATCAAAGGAAATATATAGATAATTAAAGAAAAATCAAGAAAATTATGGAAAAATATGGAATTGTCCAAAATTGAGGCATGATAAATTGGAAATAGAAAAAATAAAATCAACCAATTAAAATGTAACAAATAAAAAGTAGAAAAAAAGATAAGATAAGGCTAATGTCATTACAAATTAACGAGGAAAAATATTTAGGAAGCTCTATAAATAGCGTAATTTTCAACTAAAGCTCATTTAAGCAGTTAAGAATCTAAGAAAATTAAAAGAATACCAAAAAGAAAAAGTTAGGTTTTTTTACAAAATTTAGATAAAAATCCATTTAATTAAAACCTTAGAGAGAAACCAATACCCGACAGCAATTTGGGGTGGATGATTTTCCTATAGATTTTTCATCTTTTGTTAAACATACTAAATATACTTAGAAAATTGTGAAATTTGGTATTCTAAGGTTTCTAAGTATGTAGATTTAGGAAAAAATTTTATTTTGATGATTTTATGTTTAAAAATATACTGTCCTTAAGAAACTAAACAAATTTCGAATTGAAAATAAATAGGCTTAGGAGTGTAGTTTTGGATTCAAAAGTTTTGTATAGGCTACTTAGGTGATATAAAATAGTGCCTTGAAGCCCTTTTTGAAAAATTAATTTTAGAAAATTGTAAGTGATTTTTAGGCCCTTAAAATACATATATAATTAGAGATTTTTTTGGTTAATTAATGATTAATGGAATAATTATTGACTTAGTATATAATTAGGGATTTTAAGGTGTTCATATCTGATGAAGTATAATATTTATAGCATTTAGGGTGTTAAATGTAATTATTAAGGTATTATGTAGTGAATAAGTAATAGGTAAAAATAGTATATTTTAAGTTAATTTTGTAATTTAGAATAATTAGGTATAAATTCTGACTTAGGATGAATTTAGATATTTTGAAATGTTATTTAATATTGGGAGATGATATTTAAAGTGATGGTAATATTAGATGTGTATATTATGTACATATTAGGCAATAATGTATAATATATAAGTAAGAGAAATTAATAAATAGGAATATATTAAGTTAAAATTGATATTATAATAATAATAGGAATAAATAGAAAATCTGGTAGGAGACTCAAATTTAGGTATTTATATGAAAAATATAAAATTTTCTCACATTAAGAATAAACTCGATAGTTAAGTTTGGATATATGGAATACCATACAAAATAAAATACTGATTAGGGGTTAAATATGATATTTAGGAAACCTGGAAATAATGTGATTAATTTCACCTTATAGGTCGAAGTGAATTTCTAGGGTTTGCGTATAAAATCGTACTTAGAAAGAAAACTAGTTACTAATTTAAATATCAATTCGAAAACCTAAATGATTAAGTCTATTAAACCTTAAACTAAAGATAATAATAAGCATTATAAGATAAAACTAATCTATAACAGTTACATGGAAAACTAAAACAATATTTGTATTATAGGGATTTTTTGAGATAGTTAGTACGAGTTACACCTACAGTGAGTAAACGAAAAGTTTAGGTAAGTTGGGATTAATATGTTGTTATATTTTAGAGTACTAATTTATAGTATTTGAAGGCTTAAAATTGTACTTGATTATGCTTGTTAAATAGTTAACCATGCACATGTGTTTGTTTTTGAGTTGATAATATGATTTGGTTTACTGCTATGACTTGTATCGTGTGATTTATATGAGATGATTGATTACTCTAAGCTGGACTTAACAATATATATGACTTGTAAATATAAATCGGACTTGTATAGCAACCAATTAGGGGAAACTTAGGGTTCTTTGGCTAAATACCGATCCCTTTAAAATAGATAGCGCTGGATAACATAATTAGTTCATTCTTCATTTTTAGTCGAACTAAGTGATAGGTGAGGAGATTATGGCAAGGGTGAAATCAATGGTTCGAAGGTAGCCGAACTAAGTGTTTGGTCTATTGCACAAGTTTGGGTTTAGTCATAAGCTATTGCATTAACGAAAACTCCTCAACCCGAATTAGAGTGGGTACAATTTCTCTAATCTTATGACAAGTCAAACAACATTGTGCGATGGTATATACTTGTACATGCATAGCATCTAACTAATTTAGTCGATAACCCTGTTTGTGTTTACTGTATAGTTTTAAGTCTCCATCTTAATTTACTAAACCGTGATTGCTCACATCTCTATAAACATTGTTATAGATATTAACGAAGAAGCGGTCTATAATTACCCTAAAGTTAGCAATTACTGGATCCTAAGAGAATGAGGATATAAACTGAAGACCGGAAGCATTCTTAAGTTTAGATTTATTTTTTAAACTTTTAGTATTAATTTACAAATTACTCAAGTAAATTATATTAGGTTACTAAATCTTGTAATATACTCTGATTATTTTAATGTAAGTATGTATTTTCTTTAAGCTCATAGGTAAATAACATATTTAATTTATAAACTGTTTACTTTAAAATGGGTTAGTCGTTAATGCCTTATATAAATTAGGTCTAAGATAGCAGCTGTATGATCAATTTTTATCTTAAAATTGTTTACACGACAGGATTATTACGACTCTGCTACTTTGGGACGTAAAAAAGGAGACATGTGAAATCAACTGTATAACCTTAGATATGGAGGGATGTATGTTTATTATGTGAAGAAGCTATCAAAAGCGAAGCTAGAGAGAGGTTAATTTCTTTAGTCTCAATGTACTTACAACGTCATGCATATGGCATTAACTATTGCACTATACTCTAAAAGACCTAACATATCTTATTTATTTACATATGACGCTTATTCTATATCACTTACTAAGTTATTGGTTTGCTCACTTCCTCATAAATTTTATAGGTTTTCCATAAATTTAATAATGAAATGGCTGCACCTTCAACTTAAGTAGGTGAAAAACAAAATAGATAGGAATGGGAGAGAAAGACAAGTAACCAACACCTCATTAATGTAAACTTGGGCCTCACCTTTAACCCTAATAACAATTTGTAAATAATAGCAAATAAATGAGTACATTGTTCATCAAGTAACAGCATTAAATTGAAAGCCTTATGTATATTGCCACACCCCAAACAAAAAGAATCATAACAGTTTCGCCGTATAAATTAACCTAAGATAGAAGTTGACTTTATAATTACTATCGTAAATATAGTTCACACAAAGCGTATACAACTCAACTAGCTTGAACCATCTGTTCTGACACCTGTTAATAACCAAACTTGTGGTAGAGTTTTACAAAATACATGCTCTATACAACCTGTTGTCTAGTACCTGTCACGCCCCGAAGCGGTAGAATTGTAACAGCCCCGCCGTATAAACCATCCTAAGATAGAAGTTGGTCTTATAACCACTATCTTAGACCTGATCTACACAAGGCATCCACAACTAACCTGCTTTGAAGTAAACAGTTTGTAATTTAAATAATTCATTTACCTAAGAAAGTGAGAAAAGTTATATATAATTCAAAAATGAAAAGTAATAACATATGTGTTGATTCTTCAATGTTTTTCCTCACTCCTCAGGATCCAGCAGTTGCTAGCTTCAGAGTAGTTGTTGCTGCTTCTTAGCCAGCACTTGCACGACGTCTATAAGGATGTGAGCAACCACAGCTCAGTAAATTAGGACAGAGGACTTAAAACTATACCATACACACAACAAGGTTTTCAATCACTTATTAGGTGCAATGCATGTGCAAGCAAATGCCATCGCACGATGTTGTCCGGCCTGTCGTGAGATTAGAGAAATTGCGCTCGCTTTAATCCGGTTTGAGGAGTTACCATTAATGCAACAGCTCACGACCAAATCCAGGCTTGTGTAATGGAGACCTTGCTCCTCCCGCGATTACCTTCCAACCACTGTCTTCACCCTCGCCGCGACCTCCTCTCTTGTCACTTAGTTCGACTGAGGATAAAGAAGGGACCATTTTACAATCCTGCGCTATCCCTTTCGAAGGGGTCCGTCTTTGGCCGGAGAGTTCTGAGTTCTCCTAACGGGTTGCCATACGTGTCTAATTATGATTACTGGTCGTATATTTGATTAAGTCCAGTTTAGGGTGATTAATTATTTCAAACAAATCAGACAATATATGCCAGAACAATAAACAGAATCATAGTATCACCCATAATCAAGCACATGCACACATTCAACTATCTAACAAGCACAACCAAGCATAATCTTAAGCCTCCAAAATACAGCATCATATTAATCCCAACTTACCTCGACTCCTCACTCATTCACTCAAGGTCCGATTTGCTCAGGCTATCACCGATCATCCCTATAACACAAACGTGGTTTCAGTTTTTCATATAACTATTATAGGTTCGTTTTATCCTATAACGCTTATTGTTATATTTTATTTAGGGTTTAAGATACCTAATTATCTAGGTCTTAAGTCTTTTATAATTATTCTAGGTTTGGGGTTAGGTTCGGGTTCGGTTTCCACATCGATTTCTAAATTCGGTTATAGTTCTATTTCTAAGTAATGTTTTATATTCCAACCCTAGAAATTTGTTTCAACTCATAATGTCAAAATTAATCACATTACTTACCGAGCTCCTAAATATCATTATTATCCCTAGTTAGTATTTTATTTCACCCAGTACACTTATATCCTTATTAGTGTACCGAATTTACTCCTGATGTGAGAAATTTTTACATTTTTCATATAATTATGTAAATTCAAGTTTCTTATCAGATTTATTATATATCCTTATTATTTATATAATATCAATTTTTATCCTAATATTTTCTATTTATTATATTTTCAAAAATTACATATTATGAATTATTGCCTATTATGTACATAATGCACTTCTAATATTTATATCACTTTAATTACCATCCCTAAACATCAATTATCATTTCAAAATGTATAAATTCATCCTAAATCATATTTTACTCCTAATTTTCCTAATTTACAAAATTAACTTAAAGTTAACTATTTTTCCTTATTAATCATTTACTACATAATTAACCTAATAATTACATCTAACACCCTAAATGCTACAAGTATCATACTCTATCAGATTTCAACATCCTAAAACATATAATTATTCACTAAATCAGTAATTAATCATTTAATTACTTAATTAACCCTAAATGACCCATTTTATGCCTCATTTTAGGGCCTAAAAATTATCTAAAAATTTCTAAAATTAATTTTTGAAAAAGGGCTTCATAGAACTGTTCCATATCATTTAATTAATCTACACAAAAATTTTGGGCACGAAACTATACTCCTAAGGTCATTTATTTCTAAACCAAAACATGTTCTGTTTTATATGATTTCTTAAAGACCCTATATCACGAGATATATTTTCATCAAAATAATATTTTTCCTAAAAACTACATAAAAAAATATTCCATAATAAAAAAATTCATAGTTTTCTAATAATATTTACTATTTTTACAAAATTACACAAAATCAGGCTAAAAATCGGACTCACCGATCTGGGTGGCTCCAGCCACCGCCTGCCGCCATGGCCTTGTCGTCCGGCATGGGCACTGCCACCACCATGTAGTGGTGGTGGCCGTCTACTGCCAGATGCTCGTCTGGTGGGGGTTCCCGTTAAAGGCCCTAATTGCACAGTTTTTTCTAATTTTTTTCTAAACCGAATTTTTCTCTTAATTTTTGCCTTTCTCTAATTTTATCTGATTTTTATCTGGCCAAATGAGCTTTTGAATTTTTCTTGCTATTTATAGACAATTTTTATAATTATTATGCATTAATTTGACAAGACTTTGCCCATTATCCTTGATTTTTGGCTTTTATGTTGTCAAATATTTATTGGTTTATTTTTCTTTTGCAAATTTAGACCTGCCACGACCTAATCTTGATTCATCTAATCCTATTCTGATTTTTCCATAATTAATTTATAATTTTCTTTAATTATTTACTTATTTTTTTGCCAATTTAGGTAATTTCGCGTATTTTTATCTACACGTAATTACATATGGGGTGCACGTGAACATTCCTAATTATTATTTTAGTCATTCTAAAATTTTTAGTGTACATATAATCTATCTTTAGTAATTATTAGTTATTTAATTATACTTTTCGCATTTTCAGTAATTAGTACTTATTATGCTTAAAATTTGAAAATTTTATAGTCTCCTATTTTATTACTTATTTTCTTAAATTCAAGTTTACGGGGTCATTTTTACTAATATTTCTCTCAATAGTTTATAATTTGGGATTTAATCGGATTCCTTAACCGATCGTTCAAAACTTATGTTCTAAGTTTAATTCTACGGTCAATTGGCTTAGCTTTGGGGCTTATAGTACCACAGCAATATTTATACAAATATTTTATGTCCAAAGGTGAAGTTTACAATCATAGTTTATTAAAATCCACAAGTGTTGCAATCTATATACAATAAGTTAGGAAACTAATGGACTCATAGGGAATTCCCAATTAGTTTCCTCAAAAACTAAAATATAAAGTCAAAAGCTCAAGTTTGGTTGATTCATCGATTCTCACTTTCCCAAACAACAATACACTAACTTAGGAACAGTGGTATCTAAACATCCTGACCTTAATCAACACCTGTAAAAGAGTCTATAGGGATGTGAGCACAATGATATGAGGCAAGTGCACCTATCAGTTTTAATATAGCGAATGTGAGTCCGAGTCGATCCCTCAGAGACTTCGAGTACTAATATTAACCTTAGCTTTATTATTTAACCGGAAAATTATGAAAGTTTGAATTAATTAAAAAATACTAAAATTAACAAACTACTTTAATTAAAAGACTTAATTAAGCAATTGAAAAAACGATAAAATCAAGAACGATTTCAATAAAGTAATAACTTATTTAGGAATTATTTCCCCTAGAGTTAATCATGTGATCACTTAAAATATATTCAATTCGGTTTCTATATTTCTTGACCGGAGGGATTCACAACTAAAGTTAATACCTTTCTCAAGCATATTAACCCTAATCCTAAATTATTTACCGGAATCTCTTCACTTAGTAATATAATTTAGAATTACATTAATGTATAATGAATTCCCACACAATTAATCAACTTTCCGGAAGAAATATGTATCTTATCTCTAAGTATAAATGTAATCCTTTTCAATTATGTAAAGATCTAATTATACATGTAATTTCTCAATCAACATGCATAATATCATATATTGATATTCTAGAAATATCAATCAATAATTAAACGACATAATCGAATCAAGTAAAAATAGAAACTTTATTGAAATTTTTAAATCAATCCAAGAATCACATGAAACCTTAGGTTCCATAATCCTAAATACTCGAATTCTAAGCTATCATAATGAATCTAAAAACGAGTTTCATCAATAATATAAAATAAAACATGGAAACCCATTTTGATTGATGAACAATCTCTCTAATCTTGAAGTTGATGTTGTTTCCCTCTTTCTTGATGTTGTTCCGCCTCTTTCTTGATGTTTTCCTTATGTCTCTTTCTCTTCTCTTGTGTCTCTCCGTTTCTGTAATGTCTCTCATGTCTTTTGAAACCCTAAGATATTCTTTTATATGTGTATTACAAAGATTCTGTTTTCGTCACCAGACACGGCCTGGGACATGGTCGTGTCCCCAGGTCGTGTAACTTTCTGCACTAAGGCAAAATTTTCTGCATAACTTTAAAATTTCATAACTTCTTCATTTGAACTCCGATTTGAGTGAAATTTGATTCCTTTTCTTCGTTTTCAATCATAGAACGCGTTCAAACCTTGAAATCAAAATTTTACTCAATTAAGTATCAATTTCTTTAAAGAAAACAAAAAAAGTGAGGAAAATACTATAAAATCACCATATAAAATATGTTTAAAATCAGAGTTATCACACAACTAGCTTAGTAAATGGAACAGAGTCAAAAGAGTACTATATAAACATAAATAAGATTAATGATTATGATGAAATGCAATGTAATCAATCAAATGAAACATTGCACAGTGTTATCCCGTCCACTATGAGGTTAGAGAAATTACATCCACTCTATTGGATTGGGGAGTTTTATTATGACTTAAGTCAGACTAAACCTAGGCTTATGCAATGGAGAACACCTTCCTCTCATATCCACCTTCGAACCATGACCCCTAACCTTGCCGTGACTTCATCGCCTATCACTTAGTTCGACTAAGGATGGGGAAAGGATCATTTTAGCTATCCTCATTGAAAGAAGTTGGTATTTGGCCTGCTACTCTTAATCATTTCCCCTGATGGGTGTTATGCATGTCCAGTTTCATTTTAATTAAATAAACGTTAGTTTTAATTAGGGGTCGTTGATAAGTTCATACAATACAGAATCAATGCAAACATGCAAAATAGCACACCAATGAGTTGAACTCCTGTCACAATTGAGTATAATCCACATACACAATATGCGCACAATCAACTAACTACAAACACAGTCGAAAGTACTCTTAGGTCACCGAATACTTTAAATAATACCCAATAAGCGGTGAAGCCACAATCCCAACTTACTTGTTTAAACGTTCACTATTGTTAACTCGAATTGTCAACTATCTTTGTACTGGAAAATTCTATTTACACAAAAGACCAAAATGCAGTTTTCGTAATAATTATGAAAATATTAGGGTTTAATCTAAAACGGTTATTATTATTATTATTATTACTACTACTACTACTACTACTACTATTTCCATAATATATAATCGTATCATTACTATGTCACACCCCTAAGCGGCAAAGTCGTAACAGCCTTGCCGTGTAAACCATTTTAAGATAAAATTTGGCCTTATAACCACTATCATAGACCTGATCTACACAAGGCGTTTACGATTAACCCAATTTGAAGTAAATAATTCGTAATTTAAATAAATCATTTGCCCAAGAAAGTGAGAATATATATATATATATACCAGAATTCACTTATTACATTTAACGTTTACAACGCTTCATTGTGATCTATTTCCTAGTTAATATATTATTTAGAAATGAAAAATTCTAAGATAAGAGCTTAGACCTTAAAAATATATGTTTGTTATTTAAATGATTTCCCTCACTCCCTAGATCTAGCAGTTGCTAGCTTTACAGTAGTTGTAAGCCGCTTCTTAGCCAGTACTTGCAACGACATCTATAGGGATGTAAGCAACCACAGTTTGATAAGTTAGGATGGAGGACTTAAAACTATACCACAAATACAAATACAAACGATTTTATCAACTAAATCATTTGGTGCAATGCATGTTTAAGCAAATGCTATCGCATGACGTTATCCAACCCGTTGTGAGATTAGAGAAATTATGCTCGCTCTAATCCGGGTTGAGGAGTTACCGTTAATGCAATAGCTTACGACCAAACCTAGGCTTATACAATGGAGACACCGCTCCTCCCATGACTACCTTCGAACCATTGACTTTACCCTTACCATGATTTCCTCACCTGTTACTCAATTTGACTAAGGATGAAGAAATTGCCCATTATGTTATCTAGTGTTATCCTTTTCGAAGGGGTAGGTATTTGGCCAGAGAATCCTAGGTTTCCCCTAATGGGTTATTATACAAGTTTGATTTATGTTTACAAGTCATATTTTTGTTAAATTCAGTTTAGGATGATCGATCACTTCATACAATATAAGCCCTAAAACTAATAATTTGAGGTTTCAATCGGTTGAAAGACCCGATCGAGCCTAAATTATAAAGTAAAGCTAGAAATATAAGGAAAATGACCCCGTAAACTTGACTTTAAGAAAACAAGTAATAAAATAGGAGACTGTAAAATTTTCAAATTTTAAACATAATAATTGCTAATTACCGAAAAGGCGAAAAGTGTAATCTAATAACTAATAAATTACTAAAGATAGATTATATGTATACTAAAAATTTTAGAATGACCAAAATAATAATTAGGAATGTTCACATGTATCCCATATGTATTTACGTATAGATAAAAATACGCGAAATTACCTAAATTGGTCAAAAACTAAATAAATAATTAAAGAAAATTATAAATTAATTACGGAAAAAAATCAGAAAAAATCAAAAGAGGCTAGAATAATCCAAATTAAGTTGTGCCAGGTCAGAATCTACAAAAGAAAAATTAGCTAATTAAAATTAGACAATACAAAAGCCAAAAATCAAGGAAATTGGGCAAAGTCATGTCTAATTAATGCATAATAATTACAAAAATCGTCTATAAATAGGGGAAAATTTTCAGAACTCATTTGGACAGTTTAGCATTGGAGAAAAATAAGAAACCTAAAAAAATTGAGAGAAAATCCAGAAAAAAGAAAAGAAATGGAAACTATGCAGATTCGAGTAGTGAGAGAAACCCACACATCACCACCACCTGGGATCGAGCCACCACCACCAGATAACTCTAGTCCCACCGTTTAGGCCAGCCGACAGCCTTGGACTGGGTTTGGACGGCCAGAAAGCTTCAAATCCATTAGTCCCTTAAATTTCCCGATTTTGAATAATTTTGTACAATTAGTTATTTTGCCTAGAAAATTATGAAACTTGTTATTATGAGATTTCATTATATGTATATTTAGAGAAAATAGTGATTTAGTTTAATTACGTCTGAAAATATAGGGTTCTTAATAAATTATTCAAAACCAAGTATGATTAGAACGGAAAATAAATAGGCCTAGGAGTGTAGTTTGGAGTTCAATTTTTTTTTTCTATAGGATGTTTATGTGATATAGAACAGTGCTATGAAGCCATTTTTTTAAAATTAATTTTTGAAATTTTTAAGTTAATTTTTAGCCCTAAAATAATGGAAAAATTGGGTGATTTTGGGTTAATTAAGTGATTAAGGTATTAATTACTGATTTAAATAGTAATTAGATGTTTAGAGATGTTAATCTCTGATGTGGAACCCTAATCCTAGCCTTTGGAGTATTAAGAATGGTTAATTTAGGAAATTAGGTAATTAATATAAGAAATTAGTAATATGTGAAATTGTAAATTATTAAATCTAAAAAAATTAGGGTTATTTAGATAATATTAGAGTAAAAATCAGAATAATATTAGATCTGAATTAAGATTGAATTTTAGGTAATTATATAAAAAAGTAAGATTTTCTTACATCATGGATAAATCCGATACCCTAATTAGTTTTTGCATGTATCGAATAACTTATAATACTAAATTAAGACCCAATAGGATATTTGAATACTCAAGCTTAATGTGATTAATTTCATATTAGGATTCAAACTGTAAGCCCCATAACTAAGCAATCCAAGGTTTCGATCAGTTGAAAGACCGATCGAGCCTAAATTATAAAGTAAAGTTAGAAATATTAGTAAACCAATCCCGTAAGTTTGAATTTAAGAAAATAAGTAATAAAATAGGAGACTACAAAATTTTCAAATTTTAAGTATATAACTTGTTATTTATCAAAAATGCGTAAAATGCATTCCGGTACTTAACGAATCGCTAGAAATAAATTATATATATACTAAAAATCATAAAATAACCTAAATAATATTTAGAAATATTTATTTGTACTATATATGAATTTACATGTATGTAGAAATACGCGTAATTACTTAAAATACACGTAATGTGCCAAAATAATACTAAATAATTAAAGAAAATTCATAATTAATTAAGGAAAAATAAAGAAAAATCAGGAAAAATAAGGAATGATCTAGATATAAGTCGTGGCAGCTGGGAAAAATAAGACAAAAATCGGCCAATTAAATTAAGACAACACAAAAGCCAAAAATTAAGGGATAAGGCAATTGTCTTGTCCAATTTAATGCACAATAATTACACTAAAGCTCTATAAATAGGGAAAAAAATTCAGAAGATTATTTGGACAGTTAGAAATCAGAAAAAATTAGAGAGAGGCAAAAATTGAGAGAAAAACCAAAGAAAAAAAAAAAGAAAAGAAAAACTGTGCAATTAGGGCCACAAAGGAGAAATCAGATCCGACGGGCAGCTAGGAGTGGACGGCCACCACCACCACACGGTGGTGGCAACGCCCAAGTGGGACGACACACCCATGTCCACTGAAGGTGGCCGGAGTCACCCAAATCGGTGAGTTCGATTTCCAGCCCGATTTTGTGTAATTTTGTAAAAATAGTAAATATTATTAAAAAATTATGAAATTTGTTATTATACAATATTTTTGTATTTATTTTTTATGAAAAATATTATTTTGATGAAAATATGTCTCGTGATATAGGGCCTTTAAGAAATCGTGCAAAACCGAGCATGTTTTAGTTTAGAAATAAATGACCTTATGAGTGTAGTTTCGAGCCCAAAATTTTTTTGTAGATTACTTAGATGATATAGAATAGTTCTATGAAGCCCATTTTCAAAAATTAATTTTCTAAATTTTTAGATAATTTTTAGGCCCTAAAATGAGGCATAAAATAGGTCATTTAGGGTTAATTAAGTAATTAAATGATTAATTACTGATTTAGTAAATAATTATACGTTTTAGGATGTTGAAATCTGATGGAGTATGATACTTGTAGCATTTAGGGTGTTAGATGTAATTATTAGGTTAATTATGTAGTAAATGATTAATAAGGAAAAATAGTTAACTTTAAGTTAATTTTGTAAATTAGGGAAATTAGGAGTAAAATCTGATTTAGGATGAATTTAGATATTTTTAAATGATAATTGATGTTTAGGGGTGGTAATTAAAGTGATAGAAATATTAGAAATGCATTATGTACATAATAGGCAATAATGCATAATATGTAATTTTTGAAAATATAATAAATAGAAAATATTAGGATAAAAAAATCGATATTATATAAATAATAAGGATATATAATAAATCTGATAAGAAACTTGAATTTATGTAATTATATGAAAAATGTAAAAATTTCTCACATCAGGAGTAAATTCTGTACACTACTAAGAATATAAGTGTACCGGATGAAATAAAATACTGACTCAGGGTACTAATGATATTTAGGAGATCGGGAAATAATGTGATTAATTTCACATTATGAGTTGAAATGAATTTCTAAGGTTGGAATATAAAACATTACTTAGAAATCGAACTAGAACCTAATTTAGAAATCGATGTGGAAACCGAACCCGAACCTAACCCCAAACCTAGAATAATTATAAAAGACTTAAGACCTAGATAATTAGGCATATTAAATCCTAAACAAAACCTAACAATAAGCGTTATAGGATAAAATGAACCTATAATCATTATATGAAAACTGAAACCACGTTTGTGTTATAGGGATGATCGGCGATGGCCTGAGCAAATTGGACCTCGAGTAAGTGAGCGAAGAGTCGAGGTAAGTTGGGATTAATACGATGTTATATTTTGGAGGCTTAAGATTATGCTTGATTGTGCTTGTTAGATAGTTGAATGTGTACATGTGCTTGATTATGGGTGATGCTATGATTCTGTTTGTTGTTCTAGCATATGTTGTATGAATTGTATGACAGGATTGATCACCCTAAACTGGACTTAATCAAATATCCGACCAGTAATTATAATCGGACATGCATGGCAACCCGTTAGGGGAACTTAGGACTCTCCAGCCAAATACCGACCCCTTCGGAAGGGATAGCGCAGGATTGCAAAATGGTCCCTTCTTCATCCTCAGTCGAATTAAGTGATAGGAGAGGAGGTCGCGGCGAGGGTGAAGACAGTGGTTCGAAGGTAGTCACAGGAAGAGCAAGGTCTCCATCACACAAGCCTGGGTTTGGTCGTGAGCTGTTGCATTAACGGTAACTCCTCAACTCGGATTAGAGCGGGCGCAATTTCTCTAATCTCACGACGGGCCGGAAAACATCGTGCGATGGCATTTGCTTGCATATGCATCGCACCTAATAAGTGATTGAAAACCTTATTGTGTGAATAATATAGTTTTAAGTCCTCCGTTCTAACTTACTGAGCTGTGATTGCTCACATCCCTATAGACGTCGTACAGGTGCTGGCTAAGAAGCGGCAACAACTACTCTGAAGCTAGCAACTGCTGGATCCTGGGGAGTGAAAAAAAACATTGAAGAATCAACACATATGTTATTACTTTTCATTTCTGAATAATGTAATAACTGAATCATAATGATTATATATAACTTTTCTTACTTTCTTAGGTAAATGAATTATTTAAATTATAAACTGTTTACTTCAAAGCGGGTTAGTCGTGGACGCCTTGTGTAGATCAGGTCTAAGATAGCGGTTGTAAGGCCAACTTCTATCTTAGGATGGTTTACATGGCGGGGCTGTTACGACTCTACCGCTTCAGGACGTGACACAAACATATTTAAGACTTAGAAATCAAACTAGAACCTAATTTAAAAAAATTGATGTAGAAACCGAACCCGAACCTAACCCTAAACCTAGAATAATTGTAAAAGACTTAAGACCTACATAATTAGGTATATTAAACCCTAAATAAAACATAACAATAAGCGTTATAGGAGAAAATGAACCTATAATCATTATATGAAAACTGAAACCACGTTTGTGTTATAGGGATGATCGGCGATAGCCTGAGCAAGTCGGACCTCGAGTAAGTGAGCGAGGAGTCGAGGTAAGTTAAGATTAATATAATTCTGTATTTTGGAGGCTTGGGACTATGCTTGGTTGTACTTGTTAGATAGTTAGATGTGTGCATGTGCTTGATTATGGGTGATGTTATGATTCTGTTTGTTGCTCTGGCATGTATTGTTTGATTTGTATGAAATGATCGATCGCTCTAAACTGGACTTTCAAATATACGACCAGTAATCATAATTGGACATGCATGGCAATCCGTTAGGGGAATTTAGGACTCTCTGGCCAAATATCGACCCCTTCGAAAGAGATAGCGCAGGATTGCATAATGGTCCCTTCTTCATCCTTAGCCAGACTAAGTAATAGGAGAGGAGGTCGCGGCGAAGGTGAAGTAAGTGGTTCGAAGGCAGTCGCGGGAGGAGCGAGGTCTCCATTGCACAAGCCTGGGTTTGGTCGTGAGCTGTTGCATTAATGGCAACTCTTCAACCCGGATTAGAGCAGACGCAATTTCTCTAATTTCACGATGGGCCGGACTACGTCGTACGATGGCATTTACTCGCATATGCATTGCACTTAATAAGTTGATTGAAAACCTTGTTGTGTTTATGGTATAGTTTTAAGTCCCCCATCCTAACTTATTGAGCTGTGGTTGCTCACATCACTATAGACGTCGTGCAGGTGCTGACTAAGAAGCGGCAACAACTATTTTGAAGTTAGCAACTGTTAGATACTGAGGAGTGAGGAAAAACATTAAAGAATCAACACATATTTTATTACTTTTCATTTCTGAATAATGTATAATTAGGAAATATGTTACAGAGAATTATTATAAACTTTAATTTCAATAATTGAATTATAGCGTATATATATATATATATATTTCCTCACTTTTTTAGGTAAATGATTTATTTAAATTACAAACCGTTTACTTCAAAGCGGGTTAGTCGTGAACGCCTTGTGTAGATCAAATCTAAGATAGCGGTTATAAGGCCAACTTCTATCTTAGGATGGGTTATACGATGGGATATACGATGGGATTGTTACGACTCTGCCGTTTCGGGGCGTAACATACAATACAAGCCAGAACAAAAAATAAAATTATAACATCACTTATAATCAAGCACATACACACAACCAATTATCTAATAAGCACAACTAAGTATAATTTCAAGTCTCCAAAATACAACAATGTATTAATTTCAACTTACCTCGACTTTTCACTTACTCACTCGAGGTCTAACTCTCTTAGACCATCGCCGATCATCCCTATAATAGAAATATGGTTTCAATTTTTCATATAACTATTATAAGTTGGTTTTATCCTATAACGAATATTGTTATATTTTGTTTAGAGTTTAATATGTCCAGTTATCTAGGTTCTCAAATCGTTTACAATTATTTTGGGTTTGAGGTTAAGTTTAGGTTCAGTTTCCGTATCAATTTTCTAAATTAGGTTCTAATTCTAGTTTTAGTTATAATTCTAGTTCTAGTTCTAGTTCGATTTCTATGTCCTATTTTATACTCGAATCCTAAAAACACGTTTCAACTCATAATGTGAAATTAATTATATTATTTCCAAATATCCTAAATACTATCATTACTCTTAGTTAATATTTTATTTCACCTAGTACACTTAAATTCTTATTAGTGTACAGAATTTACTCTTGATGTAAGATATTTTTACGTTTTTCATATAATTACATAAATTTAAGTTTTCTATCAGATTTATTATATATCCCTATTATTTATATAATATTAATTTTTATCCTAATATCTTCTATTTATTATATTTTCAATAATTACATATTATTTATCATCACTCATCATGTACATAATACACATCTAATATTTTTATCACTCTAATTATCATCTCCCAACATCAATTATCTTTTCTGATGTCTAAATTCATCCTAAATCAAATTTTACACCTAATTACTCTAATTTACAAAATTAACTTAAAATTTACTATTTTTCCTTATTACTTATTTACTACATAATTAGCCTAATAATTACATCTAACATCCAAAATGCTACAAGTATCGTATTTCATTAGATTTTAACATCCTGAAATATATAATTATTCAATAAATCAGTAATTAACCCTAAATTACCCATTTTATGCCTTATTTTAAGGCTTAAAAATTATCTAAAAATTTCAAAAATTAATTTTTTAAAGCGGGCTTCATAGCACTGTTCTATATCATGTAAGTAGTCTATACAAAAAATTTTGGGCTAAAAACTACACTCCTAAGATTATTTATTTATAAACAAAAACATGATTAGTTTTACATGATTTTTTAAGGATCATATATCACGGGACATATTTTCATCAAACTAATATTTTTTCTAAAACTACATACTAAAATATTAAAGAATAATAAAATTTATAATTTTCTGAGAATATTTACTTTTTTTATAAAATTACACAAAATTAAGTTGGAAATCGAACTACCATGGGTGTGTTGACCCATCTAGGCGCTGCCACCGCCGTGTGGTGGTGGTGCCCATCCACTTCCAGCTGCTTGTCGAGTCTGGGTTCTCCTTAGAAGCCTTAGCTGCACAGATTTTTGCTAATTTTTTATAAAACCTTAATTTTCTCCTAATTTCGCCTCTCTCTAATTTTCTAAGGTTTTAAACTAATCAAATGAGCTTCTGAAAAATTTGAAGTATTTATAGAGCTTTAGGAAAATTATTATGCATTAATTTGATTAGACAATTATCTTATCTTCTTCCAATTTACCTTTTTATGTTGTTCTAATTTAATTGGCTAATTTTTTTCTTATTTTCCCCAGCTACCATGACCTAAATCTAGATCATTCCTTATTTTTTATAATATTTATTTATTTTTTCTTAATTAATTATGAATTTTATTCAATTATTTAGCATTATTTTAGCACATTTCACGCATTTTAAGTAATTACGCGTAATTCCACTTACATGTAAATTCATATATAGTGAAAATAAATATTCCTAAATATTATTTAGTTATTCTATGATTTTTAGTATACATATAATTTATCTTTAGCGATTCGTTACTTATCGGAATGCATTTTACGCATTTTCGATAAATAACGAATTATATACTTAAAATTTGAAAATTTTATATTCTTTTATTTTATTGTTTATTTTCTTAAATTCGAACTTATGAGATCCTTTTTTACTAATATTTTTAGCTTTACTTTATAATTTAGGTTTGATTAGATCTTTTAACCAATCGGAACCCCGAGTGACTGGTTGTGGGGTTTATACACTACATATCGAGTTAAGTTATTAATTATTGAGATTGTACATCATATATATCATTATGTATTATATATCGTTTCAATCGTATCGAAACGTACTTTTAATTTATTAATTTATATTTTAATTTCGGTAAAGTTACCGAAATATGAACATTCTTGAATATTATAAAATTATAAGTTATATTAATTAAGATTATCTAATTTTAAAAAAATTAATATAATTGGGTTTGTATAAACCTAACGACACATTTTACGAGTCCTATTTTTAGAGACGACTTTCAACAAGTAATTCAAGTTTTTAATACAGTTATATGTAATTATATAAATATGATCGTATTATAAGTAATTTACATTATTAAATTGTATTTTACCTAATTTGTCCATATATTGTTATAATATAAGTATCATCTAACTCAAACATACCTAAAGTGTATCCTAATAAAAAATATTAGTAAATATAATAAAAATATTCATTTAATCCAATCTGATTAGCAATCATATATATATATTTTTTATTTAACTATTTAATTCATTTTAGCTTATTAATATTAAAATATACCCTTACGATTTTATTAGATAAATTCGTAATAAATAATCCAGGTTTCCAAATAATTCCTTGAAAATTTCTATAGACTCCTAAAAATATAGGAAATTCAGTTATCACTTGGTTTCACGTTTCTGACTTATCGCCTATATACTTATATTTACCATTTTACCCTTAAATTATCCTAAATTACTCAATTATGATTCTTTTTACACTAAATTAATTTCAATTTGACTCAATATTGTTATTATTTATCATAGATCAGTACATGTTCATTTCATCAATTAATTTAATAATTTCCTATTTAATTCATAATTTCAGCATATTTTCAAGCTATTTTTAGGCCAAAAAATACAATAAATATTAAAAATAGTCAAATCAAAATTCAGGCTACATAGCAATTATTTATATATTATACACATCCTACACAAAAATATTTAGCTAGAAATAACATCATTTAGTACATTTATTTTACAATTCAAAATGCAAATAAATAGTAAATTTCTTAAGGAAGTATATTACATATTACGAATTTTTCAAAAATAAAAATATCATGTGACAACATGTTCAAAATGACCTAAGTATAATTTTTTTTCATAATTTTCTGGGTGGATTTACTAATTTTTTAAAATTATTAAAAAACAGGACAAAGAATCGACTTTGGTGTTTTTGGTGCTCCGATGGCCAGTGGCGGTTGGGTGGTTGTTGGATAGCATAGGCACAGTGGTGACTAGTGGTGTTTGGTCAGGCTCTACAGCAAAATCATTTTAGGTTAGGATTCTATCCTAGTACGAATTTCCCTCTGTTTTTGTCTAATTTTCCTGAATTATTCTATTTTCCAGATTTTTTTTCTCTTTATTTTTAGTTCTTAATTACTAAACTATTGCTAGTTTGCTGAGGCTTTAGTATTTATAGGGCTTTTCCATCACCTTAGAATTTTTTTTTAGTGTCCAAATGAGCTTCTGAATTTTTCTTGCTATTTATAGAGCTTTATGGTAATTAATATGCATTAATTAGACATGACATTGCCCCATTTCCTTAATTTTTGGCTTTTGTATTGCTTAATTATAATTGGATAATTTTTATTTTTCATATTCTGACCTGCTATGACCATATTTGCATTAATCCACACCCTTCTAATTTTTTTCTGATTTTTCTTAATTAATTTAATAATTTTCTTTAATTATTTATTAAGTTTTTGGCCAATTTAAGTAACTTCGCATATTTTTATCTACACGTAAATACATGTGGGGTACATGCGAACATTCTTAATTATTATTTAGGTTATTCTATGATTTTTCGTATATATATAATCTATTTCTAGTAATTTATTAGTTATTAAATTATACTTTTCGCCTTTTTGATGATTAACAAGTATTATACTTAAAATTTAAAAATTTTATAATCTCCTATTTTATTACTTATTTTCTTAAATTCACACTTACGAGATCATTTTACTAATATTTCTAGCTTTACTTTATAATTTAGGCACAATCGGGTCTTTCAACCGATCGAAACCTCGAATGGCTAGTTGTCGGGTTTACATTCTACATGTATTGCTTATTTACCTGGATTGATAGTTTATATCTATTATTACTATTACTACTCTAAAAATCGAAGAAACCATGTTTTCACTACGTTAAGTTCTACTTTAGTTTCTAAGTCTAGACTATCGTCTAATTGTATCCTTACCTATTCCGTGTCTCAACTCTTGAACTTTTAAACCTGATTGTCCAATATTTTTGTGGGTTACTTTATAATCTTTAAAACCCATCTTCCATTCTACTGAGCTATCATCATATGGAACTTGTGTATAATCTACTGATTAAGTTCCTGAATTGCTTTCTAATTAATATTCCATTTCTTTCCTACTTGGACCTTTACTCGATCTCTTAATTTTCCTTCCTTTGTATTCCTTACCTTAATATCAATCATGGCTTATTTAATCACCATACTCCTCTAATCTTATTGTACTACCTCATAACTTAGCTTTATGACCTCGCAAATCTTCTTATTGATATATTCTCCATTTATTCCTTGTTTGATTGTTTCTTTAGTTTTATTTGTAATCATTAGCAATTCTATATTTACTTCATATCATCACATTTGCTCTCATCCATAATCTTCTACTCAAAATGATTATACTATTGTCATAGCTTCTCATTTGTTCTTCATACAGCTTAGCATAGGATCAACAGAAGCAAATTTGGCAAATCCCGACTTTTCTCCATCTCGAATTCAAATGAGATGGTTAACGACTCAATTTGACTTGACTCAACTTAAGAATGATGAATACGACTGTTGATTGATAAACTCAGCAAAAGAGACAGTATTAAGATTATTACCGGACCAA
Source organism: Lumnitzera racemosa (assembly GCA_024138005.1). Classification (NCBI taxonomy): domain Eukaryota; kingdom Viridiplantae; phylum Streptophyta; class Magnoliopsida; order Myrtales; family Combretaceae; genus Lumnitzera; species Lumnitzera racemosa. The sequence goes on from JAMXBC010000012.1 coordinate 500,467, forward strand.
ACACGACATGACAGGATATACAGATAGAATGAACATGAGATGGGACTCAACAATGATGAATTGACCGTCTTAGATTTGCCATTCCTCTATTGGATTACCCATTGCAATTGCAAATATGAAGTACATTGTAGCTTCATAACTTCTTTATATACTGGATTACCTCAATGGATTTTTCCTCTACTCACCAATTCAACATTTTTAATATCCAATGAAATCCCTTCTCCAAATATAAAGAGCTTAATGTAAACATTTTATCTCCTACGAAAATCACATGTCTTCCATTTCGATATACTACTTATGATCATTCAACTTCAATAATGCTATCCACAAATACTTTATATATCACAATGCTATTGATAGATATCTCAACAAGCGTTTTCATATATAGTTGGCATGCATTTGTTTTCCCCAATTCTGTGAATATAATTTATGCATTGATCCTATCTTCACATCATTCCAATCTAAGATTATTTTAGAATTTGACAGTCACTCTTCTAACTCTTAAAGTCTCCTTTACAATGTCCAATACACAGTTTCGACCATAGGTTTGATTCTTAATTAACTTAATCATAAAATTCAAATATCCACAAAATAATCTTCAGAAATACATTTGAACCCTTATATGTTACTAGTAGATTCAATACTTATTGATATTTTCTTCAGTCTCTTCTTTATAGATATGAACAAACTTCTCATAATCTACCATTAGTAACTTTCCTTTTAAATTTCATTTCCATCATATCCTACAATTCTGCAGATTCCAATATAAATTCTAAACTGATAAGCAACAATAATCCCAATCACCTTAAATCCTTTTCCGTTCACTAGTTTCTAATTTGTAGGGAAAGAATACCTTAATATCATCATTATACTTATATTTAATTCATTTGTATATTCTACAGTGAGGATACTCATCAACCAATCCTTTTGTTCATATTTATTATTATTTAACTAGGATCAAATAAACATCCTTCGCCGAAATCACTACTTATCTCCTAACTTCTTTAAGCCCGGATCTTAAAATATTATCTGTGATTAACATTCCTTATCCTAATTAGTTTACTAATAGATAACTATCTTATAAAATTTACTCTCTGGAGAGTTATACCTTTCTAAATTGATCTTTGGGATAACTAAGTAATTGTTGATTAAAAGTCCTAATCATCTTTAACTTGTTATTTTAATTCCATCTCCATCGTCACTTGTTACTCATCCTACTAATATTTTAGAGTGCCTGGATACATATTCAGTTGCAGTTTATGTAGCAATCTTACTTCATTTCTCACGTATCATTTAATAACTATCTATCTTCTATAACCAATTATAAGTACTATATAATGATATAATTCTACTTGCCTCAGCACTATATTAAGATCTCATTATCCATTTCATATTTGTTTGGCTTTACTTATACTTAATTATTACTCCAAACTATAATTCTTCAATTCATGATTTGTTAAAGGCCTAAGAATTCTTAAATTGATTGTAACCTCATAGTTCTATTTCTTCCACTGTTCTTATACATATAAAAGACTTCCGAAATTGATCACCAAAATACATTTGATCTCTTTACACTCCTAGCTACAAATATGTCATTCGTCATTGCATTTGCACATGTCCAAAAGGATACACTTTCGTTGAAAAGCATAATTACATCCATTAAGAGATTGTTGAGAAATCCACGTATATAAATAACTAACACAGGATGAATTCTAATTCTCAGGAAAACATGATCAACTATCATACCATATCTATAATTCAAATTACTTATAACAACTATTCATTCAAAAGAATTCCACCACATTTGTCTTCTAATTAATTCAGTATCATTTCTACTCTTTGATTTAGTACTTTATACTTTCATAAGAAAATCAGAAATAATGATAATTTCATATACCTTATCATTATTAGACTTCTTATTATTGTCATCATTTATCATCTGTTATATCGTATTCTCGTTCTATATAAGATTTATTTCTGAATTAGGTTTTGATTATACCTCTAGTATAGGTTCTGATTCATTTCTGAATCAGTTTCTAACTTTTTCCTCTCAATGTTTTGTCTTTCTAGAATCCATTTCTATACTATGCTTTATTTCACTCCAAATTATACTATCTTATATTCATACTAAGCATCAAGCTGAGATCATCTCAGAAATCCTATAAGTTTCGGATTCACCTTAATTTTCTGTACATATCACAATATCTCTCTTGTTCCAAAACTCAAATTGATTTCCACTATTATTCATGAGTCTTGTCATTTCATCACATCTCACCGATTACGACACAAATTCATCAACAAACCTTTTAGGAATTTCATCCACAATATTAACATATCCCACCAATCAGTTCTATCAATATTCTTTATACCTCAAATCTATATTAACTTAAAGATTCTTCTTCATTCAACCTAAATCACTTCAATAAACCACCAATTCTTACATATATAAAGCACTTCCAAAATCGATCACCTAAGACGCATCCAATCCCTTTTTATATTTTACTCACAAAGGTATAATACATTATAGCATATGTACATATCCAAAGAATATACATCCATCAATGAGCACAACTATATCTATTAAAAGATCAATAGGATTTTAACTTATATGAATAGCTAATCATATAATCAATCCTAACTCCTGACAAAATATAACCAACTAATACATTATATTCATTATTCAAATCAACTATCTCCTCATATACTATATTCTCATGCTGGATATAAGCTTAATCTACTCTAATTGATCCAAGAAAACGTGAAAACCATTTAATAAACCTTTAGGGTTAATCATCTAAAGATATATGATATGCTAGTTGCAGTACAAGTCATATTAGTAGAATATGGTATCTTTCTTCTATCATTACTACACATATCTTACTAGCGTCATCTGAGTTACAATCTTTCACTTCCAAACCATCTTTATTCAACAAGTCATATCACACGATCCCTATTATGTTAAAACTCATATTAATCTCTGCTATTGTTCATAAGTCCCATCACTTCTCATCAATTTCCACACAACTCCGTTAACAAACTCTTTAGTAATACAGTCCATAATATTAACATATTCCAACTAACTAATTATAATATTGTTCTCTACATCTCAATTTTGAATTAAATTAAGGGTTCTCCTTTATTCCTCTTGAATCATCTTAACTAACTACCAATTTCTTCATATGATCACATCACTAGAGTTAAATTTGATTAACGCCTATCTCAATGTAGTGTTATAGTCACTACTTATCCTATCATTTGTAGTGCAATACTTTAATATTCCTTTATTTCTACCTACTCTCAATGTACTCCTAGAATATCTAATTCTTTTAATTTTTCATTTCAAAGCGAGTTCACTAGAACTTTGCTCTGATACCAATTTAGAATTGTCACGCCCCGAAGCGGCAGAGTCGTAATAGCCCCGCCGTGTAAACCATCCTAAGATAAAAATTAGCCTTACAACCGTTATCTTAGACCTAATCTACACAAGGCATTCACGACTAACCCGCTTTGAAGTAAACAGTTTGTAATTTAAATAAATCATTTACCTAAGAAAGTGAAGAAATATATATATATATATACACACTATAATTCAGTTATTGCAATTAAAGTTTACAATAATTCTCCGTAATATATTTCCTAGTTATTACATGATTCAGAAATGAAAAGTAATAAAATATGTGTTGATTCTTCAATGTTTTTTCTCACTTCCTAGGATCCAAAAGTTGCTAGCTTCAGAGTAGTTGTTTGCTGCTTTTTAACCAACACCTGCACGATGTCTATAGGGATGTAAGCAACCACAGCTCAGTAAGTTAAGATGAAGGATTTAAAACTATACTATAAATACAACAAGGTTTTCAATCAACTTATTAGGTGTAATGCATGTGTAAGCAAATACCATCGCACGACGTTGTCCAGCTCGTCGTGAGATTAAAGAAATTGCGCCCGTTTTAATCCGAGTTAAGGAGTTATCATTAATGCAACGGTTCATGACCAAACCTAGGCTTGTGCAATGGAGACCTCGCTCCTCCCACGACTACCTTCGAACCATTGACTTCACCCTCGCCGCGACCTCCTCTCCTGTCACTTAGTTCGACTGAGGATGAATAAGGGACCGATTGCAATCCTGTGCTATCCCTTTCGAAGGGATCTGTATTTGGCCGGAGAGTCTTAAGTTCCCCTAATGGGTTGCCATGTAGGTCCAATTATGATAATAGGTCGTATATTTGATTAGATCCAGTTTAGGGTAATCAATCATTTCATACAAACCATATAATACAAGTCAGGACAACAGACAAAATCATAGCATCACTCATAATCAAGTACATACACACATCCAACTATCTAACAAGCACAACCAAGCATAATCTTAAGCTTCCAAAATACAGTATCGTATTAATCCCAACTTACCTCGACTCCTCGCTCACTCACTCGAGGTCCGATTTGTTTAAGCCATCACCGATCATTCCTATAACACAAACGTGGTTTCAGTTTTTCATATAACTATTATAGGTTCATTTTATCCTATAACGCTAATTGTTATGTTTTGTTTAGGGTTTAATATGCCTAATTATCTAGATCTTGAGTCTTTTACAATTATTCTAGATTTGGGGTTAGGTTCGGGTTCGGTTTCCGCATCAATTTCTAAATTAGGTCCTAGTTTGATTTCTAAGTCCTAAATATGCTCGAATCCTAATGTGAAATTAATCACATTAAGCTCGAGTATTCAAATATCCTATTGGGTCTTAATTCAATATTCTAAACTATTCGGTATACGTTATTTCTAATTGGGATATTAGATTTATCCCCGATGTGAGAAAATCTTACATTTTTATACAATTACTTAAAATTAAATCTTAATTCAGATTTAGTATTATTCTGATTTTTATTCTAATATTATTTAAATAACCCTAATGTCTTAGATTTATTAATTTTCAATTCCACAGAGTATTAATTTCTTACAATAACTACCTAATTCCCTATATTAACTATACTTAATACTTCAAAGGCTATGATTAGGTTTTTACATTAGAGATTAACATCCCTAAACATCTAATTACTATCTGAATTAGTAATTAGTATTTTAATCACCTAATTAACCAAAAATTACCTAATTTTCCCATCATTTTAGGGCTAAAAATTAACTTAAAAATTTCAAAAATTAATTTTAGAAAAATGGCTTCATAACACTGTTCTATATCACATAAGTATTCTATAGAAAAAAAATTGAGCTCCAAACTACACTTCTAAGCCTATTTATTTTTTGTTCTAATCATATTCGATTTTGCTCAATTTGTTAAGAACCCTATATTTTCAGATGTGATTAAAGTAAATCACTATTTTTCCCTAAATCTACATACAATAAAACCTTAGAATAAAAAGTTTCATAATTTTCTAAGAATATTTATTATTTTTACAAAATTACACAAAATCGGGCTAGAAATCGAACTTATCGATTTGGGTGGCTCCAGCCACCGTCGGTGGCCATGGGTATGTTGGCCCACCTAGGCGCTGCCACCATCGTGTGATGGTGGTGGCCGTCCACTCCCAGCTGCCCGTCGAATCTGGGTTCTCCTTTGTAGCCCTAACTGCACAGTTTTCCTTTTATTTTTTTTTCTTTGGTTTTTCTCTTAATTTTCGCATTTCCCTAATTTTCTCTGATTTCTAACTATCTAAATGAGTTTCTGAATTTTTCTTGCTATTTATAGGGCTTTGTGGTAATTAATATGCATTAATTAGACATGATATTACCCCATTTTCTTGATTTTTGGCTTTTGTGTTACTTAATTCTAATTGGATAATTTTTCTTTTTTAGGTTCTGACCTGCCACGACCATATTTGCATTAATCCACACCCTTCTAATTTTTTTTCTGATTTTTATTAATTAATTTAATAATTTTCTTTAATTATTTACTAAGTTTTTGGCTAATTTAAGTAACTTCGTGTATTTTTATCTACACGTAAATACATGTGGGGTACGTGTGAACATTCCTAATTATTATTTAGGTTATTCTATGATTTTTTGTATACATATAATTCATCTCTAGTAACTTATTAGTTATTAAATTACACTTTTCGCCTTTTTGATGATTAACAAGTATTATACTTAAAATTTGAAAATTTTGTAATCTCCTATTTTATTACTTATTTTTTAAAATTCAAACTTACGGGATCATTTTACTAGTATTTCTAGCTTTACTTTATAACGTACGAATATATATCCCATGTATATATCACACGTAATATGTAATTATACTCATATAATTTAGTTTCTAACATATTTTTTATTTTTAGGATATGTTATTTTAATTAATTTCATTAATTCAACGCATTATATATAATTATATAATTTATGATTAATTTATTAGTATAATTATTATTTATACCAAGTATACTCGTAAAAATATGTGCATATTTATATAGTAAGTTCTACTATATTATCTCATTTTATAACCTAATTAATTTATCACAAGTTTTCATCGCAATCTGAGTTCGATTTTAGGAGTTCTGAACATTTTAGTATTATATTGAGTATTCGTACTCCTAAAGGCAAAATTTGGATTTTTGGTCATTATTTCTAAAATCTAACTTTTTGATTTTAATCATAAAGTTTGGACTCAATCGGTTAACTTTTCCTAAAAACCCTAAATCTAGCCTCGGTTATCCTAAATTCAATTTTTAGGAGCTTACATATATTAATAACTTGTGACAATAATAAGGTACTAAGCTGCCACAAATAGTCCATATATATGATAAGGCTATTTGTTTGGGCCCATGGGGCATAATAGATGCAATTTTGGTATATTCGTAGTCAATCATAAAGGAGTAAATTTTTTATCCCATTTTTTAGAGCTTATTTTAGCTTGTACTAACTCTTTTTTAATGTGATGTTCATTTCCTTTGGCACTGAATCCTTCAAGTTGCTCCATGTTACGCGCCGAAGTCACAGAGTCGCAACAGTCCTGCCGTGTAAACCATTCTATGATAGTCACTGGCCTCACAATGCCTACCATAGACATGACCTACACAGGGCGTCGACGACTCCTTACTTTGAAGTAAACAGTCCGATAAACAATTAAACTACGAATATGATAAATAGTTCAAAATTCTAACAACATGTACAATATTATATATATAAGTCCACAAAGCTTTCTAGGAAGTTTTACATCATATAATAATTTACTAGATTACAGAATAACTACCAGTCTTTCATTTTTAATTACATGGTCACTCTAGTTAAACACTATACTAAGTAACTTGATCCTCACAACCCTGGCTTCCAACAGACTAACCTCTGGGTAATTGTAGTATGGCATAGTGCTTTGAGTGTTCAGAAATCAGAACCTGCAAAAGGATCTATAAGGGTATGAGCAACTACAGCTCAGTAAGTTGAATTGGAGACTCATGAATGCATACAAGCACAAACAGGGTTATCAAACAATTATTTTCATGCAATGTAACAATCAAGTGTTATTACACAACGTAATCCGGTCCGTTGTGAAATCAGAGAAATTTCACTCGCTCCAATTCGGGTTGAGGAATTCCATGTTATGCAGCAGCTCACAACCAAACCCAGGCTTGTGCAATGGAGACCTCGCTCCTCCCGTGACTATCTTCGAACCATTGACTTCACCCTCGCCGCGACCTCCTCTCCTGTCACTTAGTTCGACTAAGGATGAAAAAGGGACCATTTTGCAATCCTACGCTATCACTTTCGAAGGGGTCTGTGTTTGGTTGGAGAATCCTATAATCCCCTAATGGGTTGCAATGCATGACATTATTTATTATTCGAGGTCGACTGATATTAAATTCCGTTTAGGGTGTTCAAACAATTTCATACCAATTCAATCAGTCACAAAATCACTCACAATATAAATTCAGCACGAATCCAGATACATCAAATACATGCGTAAACTACTTACAATCACAATCATATACAAGCCTAAGTCTCCGAGTACTACAAAACTAGTACTCTATTACAATAAGCAATAACCCAACTTACTTGGATTTACTCGATCGCTTGATCCCTTAATCGCAAGCCGATTTTATCTCTAGATGTCTTATAATACAAGTAGGTCTTTTTAGTACTTAAAATTTACGGTTTCATATTCTAAGTTATATTTTAATTCATTTTTGTCTGTGTATGCCTATTACGTCCTAATGATTCGTGTACTCTATTTTTATGTTTAAATCCTAAATGAGGTTTTAAACTTTGATTTCTAAGCTAAAATATGCTTGAATCATAATGTGAAATTAATCACATTAAGCTCGAGTGTCCAAATATCCTATTGGGTCATAATTTGGTATTCTAATCTATTTGGTACACGCTAACCCTGTAGACACCTAATTTTTGCCTTTCCGTAGTCTTTGTTTTTATTTTTACAAAAAAGGGTCCTAATTCAAATAAAAAATAAAAAAATTAAAATTAACAAATAATGAAAATACCAAAAAAAATAAGAAAAGGAAAAATTATAAAGATTTCGTAGATTTTTAGAAAAGTAATTTATATTAGGAATAATTAGTTTAATGTTAGTGTTAATTTTAACTTAGTTAAAAATTTTAGTTTAGGGATTTAAATAGTTTAAATATAATTTAATTGTAATAAAAGTTAAGAAACAGGTCAACGGCCTAACGGATAAATAACGAAGCGTTTGGGTAGATTTAGTTGGAGGTCATAGGTTCGAGTCTTTACAGACACTAATATCTTTATTTTTCTATCTTTGCAAAAGAATCATATCTAATTAAATCATATGGGTTTAGCTAAATTAGATTTGAATCTAGTTTAACCAGGTATAGTAAGATTTGATTTGGGCTTTATAAAAAGAAAACCGTAACGAACATCCCCTGGACGACACTGCTTGAAAAATTTACGTATCCCCAACAGCTGTTATAGCCTGATCAACTGGAGAAATCCGCGACAGCATCCCCTGGATGACACGGATTGAAAAATTCACGTAGCAGCTACGACAGCGCCCTCTCTCTCTCGTCCGCACACGCGACAGTCATCAACCCATCCTCTACCACGCCTGCTGCACATCTGAGTTCCAGTCTACGAAGCAGTAGATCCTCGACGCCCCACGGCCAACAGCAACAACAGCAGATTGGTCTACGCAGCAGGCCATTCCACGCAGCAGACCCAACGCTACAACCAAAACATCAACTCAGGTTCGGTTGCTTAATTTTTACTTTATTTCATTACTGTTGACTTATTTATTTATTATTATTATTATTACCGTATGATTATTATCTTATTAGATCCTTATTTATTTATGTTAATATATAAGTAGTTATGTATATAATGACCTAGTAGATTCTTTTAAGTATTAGTTTTATAGGTTAAATGTATTATATTCCACTGAAGCTAGCTGTTTGCTAATAACAATATAGATACATATATATATTAACTTAGTTTTTTTTTTTATTTCCTCACTTAGAAAATTGATTTATTTTGAAAAGAAAATAATAATCATATTTTTTTAAATAGGATTTTTGGAGAGTTTTTTTTTATAAAACAATAACATTTAAGAGTTAGGACCCTATTAATTTTTTTTAAATAAACCGAAATAAATTAAAACATAAACTTAGTCAGTTTTCAAAATTAAAATCAACCAACAAATTAAAGTTTTTTTAGAACTACGATCGTCTGATCCCGGTTAGCGGGTACGTAGGTACCTTCGAGGCGACGATAAAATATGTAATTTTTCTAAATTAAAAAAATCATTTTGATATTGATAAAATAAAAAAATCTTTAATTAACTTCTTGTCTATGGTTAGTTGTCTTTTTTATAGTCTAGATGTCTTTTTTCATAGTTTAGATGTCTTTTTCATAGTTTAGATGTCTTTTTCATAGTTTAGGTTTCTTTTTTATGATTCAAATATCTTTTCTGTGATTTAGATATCTTTTCTATGATTAAGGCACCTTTTCTATGATTAGGATTTTTTTTTCTTTCTTTCTTTTTTAATGTTTTAAGCGTCTTTTTTATATAAAAGCTTCATTATGTAGAATATTGCATATTTCATAAAATCTTTAGGGTTTTTCTTGAAAATAAAAAAATTATCACTTAGTTATTTTTAAATAAAAATTTTAATTTGGCACTTTTCAAAAATTAGTTTTTTTTTTTTAATTAAGAATAAAAATTAGGCTTCTAGGGATTTTTCTTAATAAAAATAAAATGGTTAATAAAAACGCAAATTCAACCAATCATTTTTTATAGAAAGAACCAACCCACTAAAATTTTTTTTGAAAGAACTACGATCGTCTGATCTCGACTAGCGGATACGTAGGTACCTTTGGGGCGACAATAAAATATGTAGAAATTTAGATTTTTTTTCTTTTAATTTTATTTATTTATTTTAAATATTATAATTAGAAAAATAATCTTAATTTCGGTAATAAATAGTGGTACCCGTTAGGGTTTAATAGGTTAGCCCCCGAATTCGGAACCCTCTGGTTCTTTATTAAATTGGAAATCAAAGACCGGTAGCTAAATCGTAACCAATCCGCCCAATTGGTTACGTTTCTTTTTCTTTTCCCGACTTCGGCTAGGTGGCAACTCCAAAAATTATTTTCAATAAAAAACCGGAATTTCTCAATTTCTTTAGTCGAGGATTAATATTAAATGGGTTGGGGTTTAGTATTAATCAAGGAAATGAGAGATCAATTTTAAACAAAAACCGAAAAATTATATTCGACAGTTTGGCGACTCCACTGGGGACCGCTAGAGGGCTAACCACTAGAAGTTGCCGAAAATAGGATTATTTTTCAAAAAAAAATGAAATAATAAAAAAATAAAAAATGAACTTAAGTATGTTGTTTGATGTATTTGTTTATTTTATTCATTTGTTTTTTTTTACTAACATTTTTTTGTCATGTCAATTCATTTAAGGGGAAATTTTGGGGGGTTTTACTTTTATCTTTTATTTAGTTATTTTTATTTTATTTTATTTTCCTTTCTGCATCATAAATGCATATTAGATACGGTCAGAACCAGGGCGTCTTAAGACCTTAGGAGGGGGGCCATTGTGTAAGCTTCGGATGTTGTGGGGCAACTACCTTCCGGGGCCGATCAGGCTACCCTACTCAAGTTCAGATGCGACCACAGAACTGTTGGTTTGAAAAAACGCAGTGGTTGCAGAACTTGAGAACCTTTAGCACCTACCCTTTTGCATTACACAAAACTTTTTTTTCAAAAATTACAAGTACTCATGATGTGGCAAACCTAAATTGATAAAGACAGTTGTGAAGTTATGATGGTAATTGTAATTTTTCATTGTAAATAATCTGTAATAATTTCACGAAAAGTTTGGAATACGTTGTAATTGTAATTGTAATTTTAATTTTGATTTTGATTTTTAATCAGCCATGGTTAGACCAAGTCAAGGGTCTTTTAAAGACATTCATGTCCACCTACTGCAATGGCCTAAAAAACTACTTCAAACGTGTTTCAACTCTTCAGCCCAGATAAACAGGAGTTTAATAAGAATAAGATTGGGCCCATCCTCTCTTAATAGAAGAACCCTATAAATATTACTTTAGCTGCAGACCTTAGTATATCTATTAGGGCTCGAATCTATCACTTTTTGTTTAGGCTCATATCAGTTGAGCCCAACCTTTATAGAGTAAATAAATAAAAATAATAAAAATAGAAAAAAAGAAGCCAAACAAGAAGAATCAAACTTGTAAAATAATAGTTATCATTATAACTACTATTCTACTAACCATAAATATTCATTCTTTTAGGAAAATTTAGCATTTTGCAAATAGCCTTCTTCATTTGGAATAAATAAGATTTAGATTTTTTTTTTGTTTAGTCTTTTATTCTTCAAAGTTCCTCATTTGTAAATAGACTCTCAATAATGTTGTTCTCGGCTTGTATATATTTCCATGAAACCAATCTTCCGTAATCATCCATTCACAATTCCACACTCGGTCTTTGTAACATAAAAACCCTAACTTTTCCTCTCTCTCTTTCAAAAAGAAAAACAAAGAAAGAAAGAGAAAATAAAGGAAAAAGAAGGAACGGAAAGAAAAGAAAAAGAAAGAAATTTGCTAATGGTTACAAATCTTTATAGGGTTCGGGACAAACACAATCACTTGGCCCATTAAGGCAGATAACCTAAACAGTCCCACTTGGCCTGAGAAAATAACCAACCAAACCCAAACCCGAACCCTAGCCCATCAAGATGAGTTAACCAACTCAATGCCCTTGAGCCATCAAGTCCAACCATGAGCCGAGTCAAAACATAAAGCCATGAAACACTATCCTAAGCTTGATCCCCGATACAAATAAAAAGAGTAAATCATTAGTCCCTTCTACTTCAAAAGTTGTCATTTTCAGCCCATTTGAACTCTAAAGAACCTAACCCAAAAGCAGATATGGAAGCTTAAGGGCGTTAAGACCTATAAGTCTGGGGCATGGGGCATTTAGTCTTTGAAATTTCACAATTGGGACATGTTCCAAGGAATTAGGGAGTAAGGTCCGTCAATACCCTAAGGTCAATTAATCTCTATGTAAGGAATTGGTAACTCACTTTTAAAAGGTTTTGAATGAAAAGAGGCGAGTTATATCCTGTACACTAACCCTTAAACACTTTGACAATTAAGAGACATTTTTGTGAGGATATTTTGGACTCATTCCTTAATAGAGGTCCATTTTGAATTTGATACGTAGATCGAAATGAAGTTAGGCATTCATTTTCAAATCCCAAACACAATTATCCTTTAATAACCCCGTTGGACTGATCTAAAGTCATTTTAAATGTAAACCCTGTCATGAACCACCCTACAGTGGGGCAATTCGGAGGTTAAGGTCATTAATTAGGAGAGAAGGATAAAACTGATTTGGGCTTACCCCTGTAATAACAATTTAAGGATAATTTTTGTTTTTGATAAATTGTTCCCTTTGAAGAAGAGCTAACATTCTTTCCAAATACCGCAAAGGCCACACATACCTTTCCAAAGCCAATGCACTCTGAACCTATACCTATGGATTTAGGGTCTTGATTCATCCAAAGACAAAAACTTGACAAAAGAGATAGTTATTTTTGGGGAGAGAAAAGAAAGAAGTGAAATGAAACGAAACGAAATAAAAAAAAAAAAGAAAAAGAAAAGGAAAAAAAATGAAGAAATACCCAAATATCTGGCTTGAGCAAATCCCCTATCAAAGAAAGCTTAAGTTGCTAAAAAAAAAACACACACACACATATACAAAAGGCCTTGAATTGCATTCCCAACCAAAAGCACAAAACCTCATATTCATTCAAGATCATGTTTTCAACCGTAAACCAAAAACTCTATATTCAGTTCAAAATCACACTCCAAATCACGAACATAAACCCTTTTTACCCACTCAATTTTCAAACACAAGACCTTCCCACCCACAATATCTCCCTACTCAAAGCTCTTCCAATTTTGAAAAATAATTTATCTAAGATAAAAATTATCTTTGAAATTGGGGCAAGCGCACATCTAGTTCATTCCTAAGGGTTCTTGACTTATACCCCCTAGGTTAGATGAAAGCATTTTTTTTAAAATAAGCCTTCTCAATTAACTTCTTTTGAAACCATTTGACCAAAAGCCAAATTTACAATACTGAACCCAAAAAGACCTGCAAATTGATCAAAGCGTATCACTTGTGAATTGGACTGTAGTTTTCGGAATAGTAGTCAAGAGTGAAATCCAGACCAAGAGTGCGTAAGGAAGTCCTCTTTGACTAAACTAATCGTGAGTTACCTTTTCCTTACGAAATGAATATTTAAGGCTTATCCAAGAAGCTCATTGTTACAAACTAGAGTGGATATAAGATACCTTACATGATTATAGCGTTTGCCTTTTAAATAGGAATTTGTATCCGTTAGCAAACTTTCATGGAAAAAGAGAAAAAAAAAAAAAGAAAATGAAAAGATATGAAAAGGAGAGAGAGAAAGCAGAGGCTTATTACAAGTTTTTCCATTCATTTTCCAGTTTATAGTGGCCAAATTTTCAATTTATGTTATAAACAGTTTTCACCAAATCCTTCATTTGTAAAATTCTCAAATCAAGAGTTTTTTTTCAAGTTGGCTATGTTCCTCAGTTTGCTTTCAACTCTTAATAGAGCTTAAGTGAATCTGAAGCATGCTTATCCTTTATCTGTTTTCTCAAGGATATAGCCAGCTCATAGTGTACTGTTCCTATCCATATCTTCCTTAGCACTTCAATCAACTTATGGAGTGCTATCTGATTCATATTTTCATTTAGGGATCTAGCTAGTTCATAGAGCGCAGTCCTAATCTAAAGTTTCTTAAGCTTCAAGCTGGCTCCCAAAACACAGTTCCAATTTGTAATCTCTTAGGGAGCTAGCCAACTCGAAGAGCGTAGTCCCAATCTAGAGTTTCTTAAACTCCTAGTAGTATGACTCATAGAACGTTACCCGACTCAAAATTTCATCAAGGGATTTAGTAAGCTCAAGAAGCGCCATCCCAATTCAAGTTTTCGTTCAAATTTTTAGGTCTTAGCCAGCTCATGGGGCGCTTTGACCGCCTTGGAGAGTCAACTCATTAAGGGTACGATCCAAGTTTTCCTTCAAATTTTTAGGTCTTAGCCAGCTCATGGGGCGCTTTGACCGGCTTGGTGAGTCAGCTTATTAAGGGCACGATCCAAGTTTTTCTTCATGTTTTTAGGTCTTAGCCAGCTCATGGGGCGCTTTGACCGTCTTGATGAGTCAGCTCATTAAGGGCACGATCCAAGTTTTCCTTCGTATTTTTTAGGTCTTAGCCAGCTCATGGGGCGCTTTGACCGTCTTGGTGAGTCAGCTCATTAAGGGCACGATCCAAGTTTTTTTTCGTATTTTTTAGGTCTTAGCCAGCTCATGGGGCGCTTTGACCGTCTTGGTAAGTCAACTCATTAAGGGCATGATCCACGTTTTTCTTTAAATTTTTAGGTCTTAGCCAGCTCATGAGGCGCTTTGACCGTCTTGGTGAGTCAGCTCATTAAGGGCACGATCCAAGTTTTCCTTCATTATTTTTTAGGTCTTAGCCAGCTGATGGGGCGCTTTGACCGTCTTGGTGAGTCAGCTCATTAAGGGTACGATCCAAGTTTTTCTTTAAATTTTTAGGTCTTAGCCAGCTGATGGGGCGCTTTGACCGTCTTGGTGAGTCAGCTCATTAAGGGCACGATCCAAGTTTTCCTTCATTATTTTTTAGGTCTTAGCCAGCTCAAGGGGCGCTTTGACCGCCTTGGTTAGTCAGCTCATCAAGGGCACGACCAAGATTCTTGTTATTCTTTCACAAAGGCACTTCCCATTGTCGTTCTGACCTTCGTCAAGTCTCTTAACGTTCCTTAGGATAGAGTCATCCTGAAGCAAAAACGGTGTCTCTTTTGTCTTTGTGGCAAAGTTTTGCTCAAACTTCACCACAAAGAGGGGCAGCTGTAGACACCTAATTTTTGCCCTTTCGTAGTCTTTGTTTTTATTTTTACAAAAAAAGGGTCCTAATTAAAAAAAAATAATAATAAAAAAATAAAAATTAACAAATAATGAAAATACAAAAAAATAAGAAAAGGAAAAATTATAAAGATTTCGTAGATTTTTAGAAAAGTAATTTATATTAAAAACAATTAGTTTAATGTTGGTGTTAATTTTAGCTTAGTTAAAAATTTTATTTTAGGGATTTAGATAGTTTAAATATAATTTAATTGTAATGAATGTTAAGAAATAGGTTAACAGCCTAACAAATAATTAACGGAGCGCTTGGGTGGATTTAGTTGGAGGTCACAGGTTCGAGTCTCTAGGCTATAGCAGAAATTCGCGACAACATCCCTTGCGCCAGGAGAAATCCCAACTTCGCCTGGAGAAATCCCCAACAGCATCCCCTGGACACGGCTTGAAAAATTTACGTATCCCCGACAGTTGCTATAGCCTGATCAACTGGAGAAATCCGCGACAGCATCCCCTGGACGACACGGATTGAAAAATTCACGTAGCAGCTACGACAGCGCCCTCTCTCTCTCGTCCGCACACGCGACAGTCATCAGCCTATCCTCTCCCATGCCTGCTGCACGTCTGAGTTCCAGTCTACGGAGTAGCAGATCCTCAACGCTCCACGGCCAACAACAACAGCAGCAGATCCACGCCTGCTGCACGTCTGAGTTCCAATCTACGCAGCAGTAGATCCTCGACGCCCCACGGCCAACAGCAACAACAACAGATTGGTCTACGCAGCAGGCCATTCCACGCAGCAGACCCAACGCTACAACCAAAACATCAACTCAGGTTCGGTTGCTTAATTTTTACTTTATTTCATTACTGTTGATTTATTTATTTATTTATTTATTATTATTATTATTATTATTATTATTATTATTATTATTATTATCTTATTAGATCCTTATTTATTTATGTTAATATATAAGTAGTTATGTATATAATGACCTAGTAGATTCTTTTAAGTATTAGTTTTATAGGTTAAATGTATTATATTCCACTGAAGCTAGCTGTTTGCCAATAACAATATAGATACATATATATATTAACTTAGGTTTTTTTTTTATTTCCTCACTTAGAAAATTGATTTATTTTGAAAAGAAAATAATAATCATATTTTTTTAAATAGGATTTTTGGAGAGTTTTTTTTTTATAAAACAATAACATTTAAGAGTTAGGACCCCATTAATTTTTTTTAAATAAATCGAAATAAATTAAAACGTAAACTCGGTCAGTTTTCAAAATTAAAATCAACCAACAAATTAAAGTTTTTTTAGAACTACGATCGTCTGATCCGGTTAGCGGGTACGTAGGCACTTTCGGGGTGACGATAAAATATGTAATTTTTCTAAATTAAAAAAAACATTTTGATATTAATAAAATAAAAAAAAATCTTTAATTGACTTCTTTTCTATGGTTAGTTGTCTTTTTCATAGTTTAGATGTCTTTTTCATAATTTAGATATCTTTTTCATAGTTTAGATGTTTTTTTCATAGTTTAGATGTCTTTTCCATAGTTTAGATGTCTTTTCCATAGTTTAGATTTTTTTTCCATAGTTTAGGTTTCTTTTTTATGATTCAGACATCTTTTCTGTAATTTAGATATTTTTTCTATGATTAGGAAATTTTTTTTTCTTTCTTTCTTTTTTAATGTTTTAAGCGTCTTTTTTACATAAAAGCTTCATTATGTAGAATATTGCATATTTTATAAAATCTTTAAGGTTTTTCTTGAAAATAAAAAAATTATCACTTAGTTATTTTTAAATAAAAATTTTAATTTGGCACTTTTCAAAAATTAGTTTTTTTTTTTTATAATTAGGAATAAAAATTAGGCTTCTAGGGATTTTTCTTAATAAAAATAAAATGGTTAATAAAAACGCAAATTCAACCAATCATTTTTTATAAAAAGAACCAACCCGCTAATTTTTTTTTTAAAAGAACTACGATCGTCTGATCCTGACTAGCGGGTATGTAGGCACCTTTGGGGCGACGATAAAATATGTAGAAATTTAGGTTTTTTTTTTCTTTTAATTTTATTTATTTATTTTAAATATTATAATTAGAAAAATAATCCTAATTTCGGTAATAAATAGTGGTACCCGTTAGGGTTTAATAGGTTAGCCCCAAAATTCGGAACCCTCTGGTTCTTTATTAAATTGGAAATCAAAGACCGGTAGCTAAATCGTAATCAATCCGCCCAATTGGTTATGGTTATGGTTACGGTTTCTTTTTCTTTTCCCGACTTCGGCTGGGTGGCGACTCCAAAAATTATTTTAAATAAAAAACCGGAATTTCTCAATTTCTTTAGTCGATGATTAATATTAAATGGGTTAGGGTTTAGTATTAATCAAGGAAATGAGAGATCAATTTTAAACAAAAACCGAAAAATCAGACTCGACAAACCCTAATTGCGGTATCGGATTTATTCCCGATGTGTAAAAATCTTACATTTTGAGACTTTTTCTTAAGATTAATTGTTATTTTCAGATTTATTATTTTTCAGATTTCTATTATATTATTATCTAAATAACTCTATTTTTTTATATTTATTAATTTACAATATCACATATTACTAATTTCTTATATTACTTACCTAATTTCCCTAATTAACCATACTTAATACCTAAAGGTTAGGATTAGGATTCCACTTTAGAGATTAACATCCTTAAACATATAATTAATATCCTAATCAGTAATTAACATCCTAATAACCTAATTAACCCTAAATCACCTAATTTTTCCATCATTATAAGGCTAAAAATTAACTTAAAAATTTCGAAAATTAATTTTAAAAAAATGGCTTTATAGCACTGTTCTACATCATATGAGCATCCTACAGAAAAAATTTGAACTCCAAATTACACCTCTAAGCATATTTATTTTCCGGTTTAGTCATGCTCGGTTTTGAGCAATTTGTTAGGAACCTTATAATTACAGATTTAATTAAACTAAATCACTACTTTTACCTTAATCTACATACAATAAAACCTCAAAATAACAAGTTTCATAATTTTCTGGGCAAAATAACTAATTTTACAAAATTATTCAAAATCGGGTCATTGAAGAGACTAACCGGTCCAAAGCTTTCTGGCCGTCCAACCTCGGTCCAAGGTTGTCGGCTGGTCCAGGCGGTGGTTCTAGTGTAGGGTGGTGAGTGGTGGGTTTAGCTCACGTGCCCAATCTATACATTTTTCTTTTTTTCTTTTTTTTTTGGATTTTCTCTCGATTTTTTCAGTGCTCCGATTTTTTTCAAATGCTAAACTGACCAAATGACTTCTGGAAAATTTTCCCCTATTTATAGACTTTTTTTGTAATTAATGTGCATTAATTTGACAAGATTTTGCCCATTTCCCTAAGTTTTTGGCTTTTAGGTTGTCCAAATTTGATTGGTAAATTTTTCTTTTTCTGGTTTGAAGTTGCCACGACCTGATCTTACTTCATCTTATCCTCTTCTGATTTTTTTCTAATTTTTTTATAATTATTTTATAAGTTTCTTTAATTATTTGCTTAGTTTTTGACCAATTTAGGTAATTACGCGTATTTTTATCTACACGTAAATACATGTGATGTACATGTGAACATTCCTAATTATTATTTTGGTCATTCTAAAATTTTTAGTATACATATAATCTATCTCTAGTAATTTATTAGTTATTTCATTACACTTTTCGCATTTTCGGTAATTAATACCTATTATGCTTAAAATTTGAAAATTTTATAGTCTCCTATTTTATTACTTATTTTTTTAAATTCAAGTTTACGGGGTTAGTTTTACTAATATTCCTCTCAATAGTTTATAATTTGGGTTTAATCGGATCCTTTAATAGATCGCCCTAAACCTTGGGTTCTAAGTTCAACCCTACGGTTACTTGGCTTGGCTTTAGGGCTTACACTCCATATAAATTTTCACCTCTAAGTAAGCATGAAGAAATGTTGCCTTTATATCTAATTGCTCAATCTCTAAGTTCAAAATAGTGATTAGCCCAATAACAACTTGAATGAAAGATATCTTCACCACTAGTGCTAAAATTTCATCTAATTCGATATCCTTCTTTGGCTTAAAAAAAAAAAAAAGTCTATCTTTTGACTGAGTCCCTTACTATCTATCTTACCTTGCATTTAAATTGCGAGCTATTTTCTTTAACCTTTAATCTATTCACCCATTTAATTTTATAATAACCACTTGACCTTTGGCAATTACGCATAATCATAAGAAATATTTCGTGTTTTTGCATGATTTTTTCTCCCCCCATTTGTTAGCATCAAATACCCATCTTTCAACATCATACACTAGCAAATTTTTTTCAAATGATAATTTAAAAATTAAATAATTAAAATACAGATCTAATAATATATATTTATATCAACTATGTACATAATAGGTATCCTAACAAAAAAGTAAAGATGATATAATAGGAAACTCATGGAAAACTTTCCATAAGATAGATTCCCTTAAATTCTTACCCAATCTCTATAAATAAGATCATTACCCATCTCTCACAATTGTTTTTAGTAAGAAAAACCTTTCTTGCTACTATAGGAGAGAAAGAAAGGGCCAAAAGGCATGCCATACCATATAAGTCTTTTTGATTTTAGAATATAGAAATTATTATATATGGGATAATAGGATTATAAACATGCCTATAAGAAAGATAAAAACTCTTTAATAATAAATATAATTATAAACCTTAGAGATTCATAAATTGTTATTAGTATCTAAAACACACCTATTAGACTTAGAATGTTAATATAAGAAATGGAAGGCTCCATAGGGTTGAATCAATAAGATGAATCCAATTAGTGACTTGACTTGATCAACATCAAGCACTTTGATGACCCTTTGATAATCCTTAAAAGTACCTTAATTTGATAAAAAGAAGGTCTACTTAAGAGTAATGATCTTTAAGATATGAGTTATTGATTTATGGTTTGATTACCCAACTTAGTTATTAAAACTGTGGGTGGAAACCTACTTGCTTGCTATTTGTGTATGCTAGGATAATTGTTATATATTATATTTATTATTTAATATGAATGTATGTTTAAAAAGTGGTTATCTTCTTAAATTTTTTTATTGCTTTGGTTACAAAACATGCTTGTAAACCGATAAATAAAATTTGGCAAAAAAAAAAAAAACAAACTGATAAATAAAATCTAACCTAGAAAAGAAAAACTAATAGTTATGGTTGTAGTGAAAAAAAAAACTAATAATAAGATATCTATTACCATGTTTAATAAGCTAGATCCATTTATTGCATTCTTCCTTTTAATATCTTATATACGATTTATCTACTTCTACTTTCTCCCGAAGAATATATTTCTCCCGAAGAATATATTTCAAAGTAGATATAGAGGGCTTATGCAATCAATGAGTTCCAATCCTAACAATAGGTCTTATATTACCTTGTGAACAAGTATGTTTAAACATAAAACTAATTACTCACCAACTCTACAAATAATAATAATAATAGCAAATCGTACTTGATTTCAAAATTTATAAAAGAAAGTTGATATTAGAAGAAGGGCTTGGAGTTGTCCAGCATATGTTTAAGATCTAATTTTATACTGTTGATGTAAAAAAAGAACTTAGATTTCTCGAGCATGCATTGAAGGATGTGGGTTGAGTAAAAAGTCTTATCATTTCTAGATCAAAAACTTCAACACCAATTTGTGCCATGTTGGATAGCAATAGTGATAGATAGGTAGAGATCCCAAATCGAGATTAATAAACAAATTCAAGCTTAAATGCATACTCAACAAATTTAGATCCTCGTTTACATGTATAAAGGAGAAAAAAAAAAAAAAAGAAAAAAACAGAGGAAGTTTTATCTATCTTGTTAACCAAGAAGGATTAGCCAGCTTGGGAAAATGAAGTACGATAGTACAGTGCGGACTCTGATTGAGATTCTCCTCCAACCTATCCGATCTACCTACTGGGCATTGCATATGGCCACCGTTTGGGTCCCATTCAATACGTATGATTTTCATTTTTTATTATTATTTAAAAAAAAAAAAAGTTGCAGAAGGAAAAGATAAAACAGCAAAAGAGCCACACTCCCTTTATCGTATATTATAATGTTCTGAAAGTAGCCAAGTTCCATTTGATGTGTCGTTTTTGAAGTAAAGAAGAATATGCATATGCTTTCTTAAAAGAGTCGAGTGTATGGAGAAAATATCGAGACCCTATGTGCAGTACTAAAACGATCGATTCAATAATTGTGCTTCTAGTTGATAAAAAAGAATAGGAGTGCATACTTCAGGTGGATTCAAGACACTGAAAACCGCCTTCCATATCTCGATCTATGTGCTCCAACAATCAATAATGCACCTAACACTTGCCTACAAGATTTTAGCAAAAGTTTTTCCTAAAATCAATAAATAATTAGAGGTTCAGTTCAATCAAAACTGCTTATCAATTGCATCAAGTTCATTTGGTTGTATCCAAATCTAAGTTAAACTCTAACTATTCGAATAGTTTATCGAACCTAGTTCTAATCTTATAAAATTTAGCTCGATTAGTTTAAATGTTAGTTAAGTTTAATTTAAATTTGGATATGTTATATTATTTTAAAAATAAAATAATTTTAAAAATAAATTTAATTGATTCGAAGTAAACATTTCAGTCAAACTCGAGTTTTGAATTTTTATAATTAAGCTTGAACTTGGGTTTTTATTGTCTAGTTTAGATTCGATGCATTATAAACTCAACTACAATATTAATCATATTCTTTATTCGAGAAAGCTCTCTTTATGTATCGACTGCTTAATAAAGGGAAACCGAATGGACCTAAAAAAGAAGAATCAAACTAAATTTTTTTTAGGAAAAAACATAAATTTCTTTTTTCTTTTGGAAAAACTCAAAAAAAAAAAAAATCTTCTTTCTTTTGGGTAAATAAGAAATTTCTAATCTTGTGACAAATTTTATAAGAACTCTAAATTATACTTCTTGAGATGTATATGTGACTTTTAAAACCATACATTGTTAGAATATAAATCTACAAATCTACTCAAAGTATGTCATTTGCTAAACTTAGGAGTTAAATTAGCTATCAAGACACCTTTAAAGTTCCTTAATTGTGTAAATATTGATTTTATTGGCCTCTTATATATTGTTAGTTCATGTGATTATTAAAAACAATTAATACTTTGATATGAGATTACATGTTAAACTTTTTATATCACGTTGAAAATGAAAGAATGAGCCATCTCCACATGTTTAAATGCGCTTTTAAAAGCTAGAGTTACAATTTCTCATAATCTCTAATTTAAGTTTTATGGAAGAGTTTGATTTTAGCTTTAAAGAGAAAAAATTGCGATTCTATTTCATCTTATTTATGTCTAATTATATAAATACACCTGCATTAGATATAATTATCTCTTTAAAAAGTTTAATGTTGGATTTTTTTTTATTTTTTTAATTTTTTTTATAAAAGAACAATTATCTCTTTACTCTTTGGGTAATAGAATAAAAAAAGCACAATTGTCCTGTTGCAATGTGTCTTACATTTCCATAATGTTAATAGTTTGTTTTTAGCTTAGCAGTCAGAAGGCTCAAGCCCAATCATCGAATGTGTTCAGTGTCCTCAAGAAACTCTTTTATTGATAGAGATCATATAGTAATTATGCACTTTATGACTCAATGACTCGCCCATATGGTACATCTAACTGTCTGAAGAGAGTTAAAATCAGAAGAGTAATGTATCTCTCAATCCAACTTGTCGAGTTACTTTATTCTCAACTTCATTCAAGAAGCTACTAGGGTGACCAACCTCTTGCTAAGCCAACCCCTCACCGATACATTTATCTAAGGCCAAGTATCGAATCGGCATACTGTCTATTTAATACATTACTGAGATTGAGCTAACCCTGATTTTGAGCCAACTTACCTAGGTCGACCATACATTGGGACACCTATAGGACCAATCTTGTCTCAATCTCGAATGTTTGAGCTACTGAGGACTCGATGTTGACTTGACCTACTCAAAACCTACTTTGCTCAGCAAACAACATCATTAAAACCACATAATAGGCTGCTGATATACACCCTGCTTTTCTAATATCCGTACTATCGTTTTTCTATCACTGAATATTCTTTTTGTTGGTTTACAACTTTACCATTGTAAATTATTTCTTTTCTATTTGGTGCATGGGCCTTTCTACCTGTTGATGGGTCCTTTTACTTGGTACATAGGTCTTATAGGGTGGTTGATGTGCCATCTGTAATAAAAAACAAAATAAAAAAGTTATATAAGATAAAATTAATTCACACCGGTAATAAGTACATTATATTAGGGGAAAAAAGTTACGCAGAGCTTAAAACAAATTGTTTCAAAGAATTAAAAGTTAAAATGGTTAATTTCAAATATAGATAAGGAAGTGCACATGAAGCAAATGTAAGTAATATTTGAAATTTACCATTTTATTTTGTTTTTTAAACATGGTTACATAAGCACTTTATTAATTACTATGTAACCTAGCACATTTAGCATTATGAATGATGTAGTTAAGCGTAGCATTAAACGATAACCCCTGAGATTTTAGTCACGAGAACCATATGGAACGGCCTGTAATACCACTCCTTTGGTGGCTAATTGATTACAACTATAGATCTAGGCTTTTCTTTCTTTTTTTTTTTTAAGTTATTTCGAGAATTATTTTTTAATTAATTTGAATTTTTAGATATATATATATTTTTAACCTTTCACATGCTATCGCCAAGGCATGGCCTTGAAACACATTTAAAAAAAAACCGAGTTGGAAATAAATCTAATATTTTTCGGCAAGGAGGGAAAAAGAAAGAAAGCAAATTAGAAAATTTCCTTTGAGGCTAAAATATAATAATAAGAAGAAGGATGAAAATTTGATTGGGGAAGTGGGGCCCATTTACCCGCGCACACCAACCCCAAAGTGCACCAGATCTACTATAAATACCTGCTGACCTCCTCCGGCCCTTACATTGCGCCCCACTTTTTGCTACACAAAACACAACACTAGACACTAATATCTCAATCTCACCACCACCTTCCGCCGAGATGGCCACCAACCCAACCTCCTTCCTTACCACACCATCCCTCAAACCCTCCCAGCTCTCTCTCTCCTCCAAAGTCCCTGTCCCTTCTTCCTTCTCCGTCTCTTTCAGCTCCAACATTTCAGCTGATACTCAGAAATTCTCCTCCATCCGCGCATCTCTTGACGCCAAACCCACTGTCCTGGTGGCGGAGAAGCTCGGTGAGGCGGGTCTTTCTCTCCTCAAAGAATTCGCTAATGTCGACTGCTCTTATAACCTCTCCCCGGAAGAGCTCTGCACCAAGATCTCGCTTTGTGATGCTTTGATCGTACGAAGTGGGACTAAGGTTTCTAGGGAAGTCTTCGAGTCTTCCGGTGGGAGGTTGAAGGTTGTTGGAAGAGCTGGTGTTGGGATTGATAATGTGGATCTCAGTGCTGCTACGGAACATGGATGTTTGGTTGTTAATGCTCCGACCGCGAACACGGTTGCAGCCGCTGAACACGGGATCGCTCTTTTGGCTGCCATGGCTAGGAACGTGGCTCAGGCTGATGCGTCTGTTAAGGCTGGTTAGTCTTTGGGATTTTGGTACTTCTGTTTGTGGTTCTTTATTTATTTTTTCTAATTATTCTTTTAGGCATTTCGTGGAACAGGTTTTTCGATGCCATAATTTTGCATATGTTTTCGATCTGCGGTTCTTAATGTTAGATAAGTAATTTGGGCTAGTCAGTTTATCGTTTAGAGTGATGGGACGGTATTATTTTGTTGTGTTATGTTTTGAATAGTGCTCTGGGGCATTTCGTTGATCACGTTGTGGATATGACTTATGAGGTGATCGTACTGTTTACTTTCTCTGGATCTATGCTTTGTTCGCAGGAATGGTTGAAAGTGAATATAGGTTTTAAGCTTTGTGTTTGATGCTTTCCAGTGTCGCTGGTTTATTGTACTTTAGTTTGAAAGGTTACTAGGGAATTTCGTTTAATAGGGTGTATTCTTATGGGAGATGCGGAATATTAATTTTTTTTCACTCCTTGGTTCTGCAATTGGTTGGTGGAAATGGGAATATGATGAAATAATTGGAGTGTTTGTTGAATTTTCAATTGTAAGTAGAGAAGTTCTACCCTTTCTGGATGTCCTATTACTTAGATGGGGAAACAAAAAAAGCCTTTGAACATGTTAAGGTGGCTAATGGTTCTGAGAGAGAGGCTTTCTTCTTATATCTGTTTTTGTTGGTATTGGGTCTTTGAAGTCCCGAGTGCTTCTTGTGTATTTTGAGGTCAAATGTAGTAAGATACCAGATAAGCCAAAGACTAGGGTTGTTAACATCTCAGTTGTTGGATGCCCTTGTTGGTATGAAGTAACAAAATCTACTTGTGAGGGAGCGATGGAGAGCAGTTTTAGGAGTGGCTTCCTGTAACTTCTTTTGCCAAATCAACATGGCCCAAAAGGTGAAGTTAAGGATCTTTAAACATTTATATAGATTTGTTTTCAAATCCATATATAAGTATGAACTAGCTTTACGGCAAATGCTAACATGTCTGGCACTGAACATTCAAATTCTTGTGTCATCTACTAATCCAAAAAAAGATCTTGTGTCATCAACTAATGCATTCTATCCATCCTTTGTTTTTTTCGACTTATTTTTATTGGAATTTGTTCTATTATTGTTTTTATCATTTAAAAAATTAGCTAAAATTTCAGATGCTAGAGTATGTGCAATTCTTGAGATAAAGCATCTGACTTTATCTGAACTTGTATATGTAGGAAAGTGGCAGCGAAACAAATATGTAGGTGTATCCCTCGTGGGGAAAACACTAGCTGTGATGGGTTTTGGAAAGGTTGGATCAGAAGTTGCTCGTCGTGCCAAAGGTCTTGGTATGCATGTCATTGCTCATGACCCCTATGCTCCGGCAGATCGTGCACGTGCAATAGGTGTTGAGCTAGTCAGCTTTGATGAAGCCATAGCAACTGCAGACTTCATCTCTTTACACATGCCCTTAACCCCTGCTACCTCAAAGATGCTTAATGATGAAACGTTTGCAAAGATGAAGAAAGGAGTTAGAATTGTTAATGTTGCCCGTGGTGGCGTGATTGATGAAGATGCTCTTGTGAGGGCACTTGATGCTGGGATAGTGGCACAGGTATCCCATTTTAGGTGTATGTGATGTATTTTTATTCCCCCTACATTGAAGTACTTACATATTTTATTTTTTCTGGTTACAGGCAGCGCTTGATGTTTTCACTGTGGAGCCACCTCCAAAGGAGAGCAAGTTAATTCAACATGAGAGAGTTACTGTGACTCCACATCTTGGAGCCAGTACTATGGAAGCTCAGGTTTGTTTAGTGGTCAAGAAGTTAATGTATTGGTATTCACTTGATTTTTCTTTATCTAATCATGACTTAATTTTATGCAGGAAGGAGTGGCTATTGAAATTGCCGAAGCTGTTGTTGGAGCTCTAAAAGGAGAGCTTGCTGCTACTGCAGTAAATGCTCCAATGGTTCCAGCTGAGGTATCATAAACTTTAATTTTGAGATCCTCTTCAGTATGCTTAGAATCTATCATATTTTTCTCATGATGCATATTGTCTTTGCTTTGTGCTGTGATATTTTTCCAGTTCATTCAATCTCCAAACACCTCCTCTTAATGCTTGTTTTTGTAATTGCCAAACATCCTTAATGTGGTTTAGAATTTTATAGCTATGTATTAGTTTGTGTTGCAAGTATGATATTCTGCATTGTAATAAATGTACTGTGGAATGTTAGCTATGGTTTTTGAGTAGGTACCTGAAGGAGGTGTGATGTAATATTACCTGGTACTGAAGGCTAGGTTTTATGTTTTGTTACAACAACTCATTGGGCTTTGTATTTTCCTGAGAATCTTTATTATTTTTTTTTGGGGGGTGGGGTTGTGGGAGGTGGCATTTTTATGATGTTAAGGTTCATGCAGAAATAAATAATTTGAGTCTATACCAATGCCGAATGTTTAATTCAATTAAAATTTTATTTCTTTTATGGGGTTCTGTGTTTTTAAGTCGAACTTTCTCCACGTGTATCAATGATGCGGTGATCGTAACTAAATTTATCTTTTCATAATTTGTTGGTCTCCTACAAATCGAGAATCTCAACAAACAAGTTCTATCATATGATTTCTATTAGCTGCCATAGAAGAGGCCTCCAAAAGTTGGGTAAAATGTGGAGCCTTACTCTCCGTACTTAATACTGCAGGTCGTCACTGAACTTAAACCATTTGTTATACTTGCTGAGAGACTTGGGAGGCTGGCTGTTCAGTTAGTAGCAGGAGGAAGTGGAGTGAAATCCGTGAAAGTTACATATGCATCTGCTAGAGCTCCAGATGATCTTGACACTAGACTGCTCCGAGCAATGATCACCAAGGGTCTCATTGAACCCATCTCCAGTGTCTTCGTGAACTTGGTAAATGCAGATTTCACTGCTAAACAGAGGGGTGTTAGAATCACCGAGGAACGGGTTATTCTAGATGGTTCCCCTGAGAGTCCCCTCGAGTACATTCAGGTTCAGATTGCAAACGTTGAGTCAAGATTTGCAAGTGCGATTTCTGATTCTGGGGAGATCAAAGTCGAGGGAAGGGTAAAGGATGGAATTCCTCATCTGACGAGGGTAGGATCTTTTGAAGTGGATGTGAGCTTGGAAGGCAGCATCATCCTGTGCAGACAGGTTGATCAACCTGGTATGATTGGAAAGGTTGGAAGTGTTTTGGGAGGGGACAACGTGAACGTGAGTTTTATGAGTGTCGGAAGGATTGCTCCACGAAAGCATGCTGTGATGGCAATTGGAGTTGATGAGCCACCTGCAAAGGAGACCCTCAAGAAAATTGGTGAAATTCCAGCTATTGAAGAATTTGTTTTCTTGAAGTTGTAATGTTCCTACTTGAAAAGAAGTCATTTGCTGCTTCTGTCTTCTTGCTCTTTTGTCCCTTTTGATTAATATATTTCTCAGGAGATAGCTTGCTGCCCCAATTTTGATTTCATGTGATAGTATTACTGTATTAGGAAGGGGAGATGAATAATCCTGCTTTAAGATGAGGTTTGTACGTCTATAAAATGTCTGTTTGTTCTGAATAAAACACAGCATGGTTGAGTGAAGATCCTCGAAAGCTGGCTTCATGTTCTATAGATTTATGGTGAATTCCTGTGAATATTGTAATGTAATCTTATGCAATAGATGCAATTTATGGTGCGAAAAAGCTTTGCTTGTGTGGATTGAAATTGGATTCTCTACTTTTCATTCTAGATAAGAGAAAAGCTTACTCTGATCTGTTTCGTTCACGTTTTTCCTTCTCTTTTGGTTGTTTCCTCCTCCCGTGCTTTCTGATGGAAGGTGATGCCTGTCGTTAGCACTCTAGAGCTCACTGTTGGTGCCCACTTCCTTCCAGGTTTTCTCCAAAAACCAGTCTTAGGTTAGAGAAGCTGTTGTTTCCAAGTTCTAACATCCTACGTTAAAAACCAATGTTGCTTTCTTTCTCTCTCTCTCTCTCTCTCTCTCTCTCTCAAGACCTTTTTTACCTTAAAAGGGAAACTTGGAACCTAATCCCTTTAAAGTTGGCCTCATTTTTGGTCTTTTGGGGGATACAACCTAACCCTTTATTCCTTTACATTAAACAAATTTAGTAAAAATGCAAATAATTCCTTTAATTTTTTAATACTATAAATTACTCCCTTAAACTTTAATAAAATAGCAAATAATCCTTAGGTTAGTAAACTTTTTCGAACTTTAACTTTAGTGAAGACATACTCTTTGAATTTGTTGATGTGTACTTTAACACCTCTTTAAGCTTTTAGCATAGTATAACCTTTTTTTAATTAAAAAAGGAATATCTTTTATATTATTAATTTATTAAAATTTAGAAAAGTGATTTGCAATATTTAAAAATTTAAGGGATAAAATTACACTTGAGTCAAAGTTGAGTGAAGACTATTTACAATTTGTCTAATAAATTTTAACCTTACTTTGTCTTCCTAGGGTTGCAACCTAAACCTTTGTGGCAACAAATCTTGAGCAAGTGAAAAATGATTAATTGTTCTCTCTTTTCTCTTTTATCTTTTGGAAACAAACCTTTGAAGTTTAAATGATTGGTAAAGCAAAAAACCACTCTTCCATAAAACAAATTATACATACTAAAATCCGTTTGTCATACTTGCACCCTTGTATTTACCCCCTTAGCCTTACCTTTTAACTTTAGTTTACTCCACTTGCCTTGAAAGGGCTTACTATTAGAGTTGAGTCTCTTCCTTGAATAGCCGATATCTTGAGCATTTAGATAAGTTTTACTAAAATTTGAAAAATTATCAAAATTAATTCTACAGATATTTTGTTATCTATCTCTCTCTCTCTCTCTCTCTCTCTCTATATATATATATATATATATATATATATATCTTGAAACAACTTTTACCATTGCCAATCTTTTTAATAGAATACTTGGACACAAATATTACTGGTTTTAGAAAATCACGACGACTCTTTTTTCGACCGCTCTCTTTCCTAAAATATCAAACCTGCCTGGCTACTTGTTATTATTGTCACATAGACGCCGGACTTTCATTTTTTTTCATAGCGAGGAATGACTGCAACCTCGTTAGCTTAGCTTCCTCATCATCGCTTCTTCCAGAGCTGAATTTACCACTACTGCTGTTTATTGGGATTGGATGGAGACTGCGAAATGCTATGCTTAGCTTATTTACATTCTGTCCTTTTATTTTATTTTTTTAATTAAAAATAAAATAATAATAATAATAATAATAATAATAATAATAATAATAATAATAATAATAATAATAATAATAATAATAATAATAATAATAAAAGACAAGAAAGAGCAATAAATAGGATGTCTTGATGATTCAAGAATATCTCATGACCATCCTAAAACCCAAAACTGAATTAGACTGGATAGTATGTAACCCTAAATTCAATATTTGCACTACAAAATGATAACTTTTTGTGTGTAATTTCTGCAACATATTCCACCCAATGATGGTTCCCACTCTACCACGTCTAAATACACCGAGAAAAAGGGAAGCGAAACGATGAACGATTCTGAGCATTGTTTATTCTATAATCTTTGATTTGGAGGGCCTTCGACATCAACCGCTTTCAACTCGTGCTGATACGATATTCCTTGCTTTTCGGATCACCCATGCGCTCGCCGGCAACTTTTGCTTCTTCTAACTGATTTCAAATGAGTTTATGTCTTCCGTCTGAAATGCAGCAAATCTATGTTTTTATCTGCAAATTACCAGGTCACGATAGGATCCTTACGAACCAGAAAGGAAGGGAATCTGAGCCATAGTTGTTGGCAGGGAGATACTGAAGTTATGAACTGCTAGATAGGTCACGATTCCAGCAGCATAACCGGCAAAAGCAAAACCACTGACCTGTATACATGGGAGAAGAGTACATTACATATTGAATTAGAATTTCGATTAATGGGCCAGTGAAACAGCAGCATTACCTTCCGCAAGTACCAAAAGAAATCCACCTTTTCCATTCCCATAAATGCAACACCAGCTGCAGACCCAATAACGAGCATTGATCCACCAGTTCCAGCACAATATGCAACCAGCTGCCAAAACTCTGAATCTTGAGGGAATGAGGTGAGATCGTACATTCCCATGGTTGCTGCAACCAGTGGGACGTTGTCTATGATTGCAGACACAACCCCTATTGATCCGGCTACTAGTTCGATGCTGGGGATGTGGGCATCAAGGTAATTTGCCAGTTCCCGAAGAATTCCTGCTGCCTCTAGACTACAAAAGGGAAGCATAATAAATTACATGTTGCAAAAAGTGCCCCAAAATATCTTGACTTCTTTTATATTATATCTGAAGACAATTTCGCAATAGTATAAAATAGGATTTCTTCAAGTAGAAGCATGTAAGATGTAAAGGTGGTGGATAGGGATAGGTACGCCTTCTGTTCCAGCCAATTCATAGGATTTCAAATGGAAATGCGAGAGACTAAAACTGATGATAGATTATAGAAAGCAAGGAGGCATGTCTCTGAAGAAACAAGACAAAATGGATGATATGTCAACATACATGTGCATGAAACCCAAATTTTGATAGCAGACACTCCGTATGTTCATCATACTGTAGAATTGCAATGTTTGTGTTTACCTACTGACAGATAAAAGAATTCCAAGGAAGAAAAGCGCTCCCTGAGTGTCTATCCGAGACAAAGCCTGGGGCACTTTCAATCTTTGCCTTTCAGATTCCCCATAGTGGATAGCATCGGTTAGAATCCAAAGAACTCCTAGCCCAAGCAACATGCCCATAAAAGGGGGAAGACCAGTCAAGGCCTTGAATATTGGAACAAAAATCAAAGCCCCAATACCGACAGCAAAGACAAGCTGTCCACGAGGGGCCATCTGTTCTGATGCCAAAACATCAGCAGAATCCTGTCCTTTCCCATTGACTTCACTGCATTTGGTGTGAGAATTCACTATCAATCCAAGTGAGCTATCTTGAAAAATAACAGTGCAAGATAAATAAAAGCAAGAGAAATACCTAGTAAGGGACATTAGAGCCAATGGGACAGATAAAGAAACAGCTGAAGGTATTATCAGGTCCTGCCAGCAGAGAGGAATATTTCAAAGTAAAAAAAACAAGGGAAAAAAAAAATTTGAAAATTTACATGGAAAAACAATAACAAGTGAAATGATAAGAGTACTTATTAGCATGCATACAATGCATGTACTGCCATGGCATCATCTGTGACCAAATGAATAGCGATACAGTGTACTGCAATTGATGAATTTATTGTTTTGATTGATATAATGATTACAAAAGTACCTTCATTGTAGGCAACGTTGATATTTGCCCATGTATCCATAGCATAGTTGTGGTTACATCTCCTATTGGGGTCCAAGCACCACCAGCATTTGCTGCTATAACCACAACTGCTCCAAGAAGTCTACCCAAAGAGTGTAAGCCGCATAAGTGAAAACTCTCTAACATCAATTGTAAAAATAGAAAAGGGAGGGAGGGGGGTGGGGAAGGGAAATGAGGGAAGCAAAACGAACATATCCAAGTATAAAAAGAAATTGCTATTTAGCTTGCTTACATATGGATTATTAACGACAAATTTACTGCCAAAAGCGTTAGAAGTTTCTTAAACTTCATTCACACACTCCTAAATGTAAATATGGTAGATTTTATTCTGGTACAGTTTAGAGGTTGCTTGAAAAAAGAGGGTTCTTACATCGTTGACAAAATTTTGGCTATTTATTTACCTGAGTATAAGTTATCTTAACACATCTACTTATTCAGAAGGGTTACTAA
This sequence comes from Lumnitzera racemosa, assembly GCA_024138005.1. Classification (NCBI taxonomy): domain Eukaryota; kingdom Viridiplantae; phylum Streptophyta; class Magnoliopsida; order Myrtales; family Combretaceae; genus Lumnitzera; species Lumnitzera racemosa. The sequence continues at coordinate 533,243 of JAMXBC010000012.1, forward strand.
ATGAAATAACTGAAACAGAATATGGTAGTAGTTCTTTTTGTTTTCTTGTTAATGAAGAGACACAGAAATAACCTGTTGCCTCATAAACTTAAGACCACCAGTTACATCTAGCTTAAGCTGTGTGGGCAGCCCGTGTGAAATATTAAACTTAGGATCTCATGTAATTCTCCGTGAGAAATCCCTAGGCTTAACCATTCTCTTAATGTTCTGACAGCTTCTTTCCACCCCCAGTAAGCTGTAATTTACATAATCTAGGAATTCGTAGCAAATGCAGAGATGTTAGTTTACAGCAATAAGATGTTAGCACATACTTTCTATACTCAGAATCAGGAACTAGTTTCCGCAGCAATGACACCATAACAATTGTAGACGTCAGGTTGTCCAAGACCGCACTAAGGAAAAAGGTCACAAAACCAATCTGAAATTTCAATGTGTCAGAAAATTTCAGAAGATTTAAGGAAACAAAATTACAAGAATGCATATTGCTCAAATAATTATTAGAAATGCAAGCAAGAATTTTGCTGAAACACATAATATGAAAAACTACAAGAAGGATATTAGGTATTCCCTAGCCCAAAAGAACAAGAAAAGGTGGTCTGATCTTGAAAACATTACAGCAGAAAAAAAAAGGGTCTGATTTCCAAAAACACTTTTTAGGATTAGTTATGAAGCATTTCTAAATTCCTTTGACCAATAATGTCTGTTCTTTAATTAGCATGCCCAGTGCCTAATCTAATCTAATCAAGGTTTACTAAACATGAAATAGAACCATGGAATAGCAAAAGCTCTCTCCTTCTCTGATATGAACTAAAAAATCAACAACAGAAAGTAAGGATTTTTATCGATATTTTCTAGTGAAAATTGATTACAAGAATCCTAATATCTTACAAGTTGAGAGCCATAAGCTAAAAGCTCACACATGAGTACAAGACTCACTCATGAGCACAATTGCTCACACTAACTAACTCACAAGTTTCTAACCAAATATCGAGTTTCCTATTTTAATTCACATCCCCTATTTATAACATTCCACCTCCTTCTATCTACAAATATGCCACTTCCCTTATTCTATTCACCAACACTATAATACTAACAAGGATTGCATCACTCTCTCTCTGTCTCTCTCTGTCTCTGTCTCTGTCTCTGTCTATATATATAATCATCTTCATTGCCTCAGTTTTTCGTCAAGGAAATGAATAAACAGTGTCTCTCTAAAGAAGTGCCTTAGCTGTCCAGATGATTTTTATGAAGAACAGCAAAAATACTTTCTTAACATGGGACATTTATTGATTTTATTTTAATCATTTATGCAAGTAAAAAGACCAAATGCAACAAAATTTCTAAAAAATCAAGCCGACACATGAAAAGTGGAAAATGTGCACAAAGAACTTCACTCAAACGAAATTCCTGGGCTAATGTTCAATAGTTATATCATTGAGAAAGAATGAATATAAGACAATAAGTGGAATGACAGAATTCATCAATCAGCATGACTATTTGTAGATTTTGTTATTATTCTCCCTTTTGAGGTTATATTGTATGCTGTGTAGTTCAGTTTTGTTGGCTTAATTTTAGTTTATTAAACTAGTTTTTGAGTTGAATTTTACTTCCTCTATTGTTTCCGATAAAATCAGGCTATGGCATGGCTTGATGATCAGTAAATCATTATCTATGATTCAACACTTCTGGCCTTTTGTAAGCCCATTTGTTACTAGCAGCAAGGAATGTGCATTGGCAGGCATTTCACACAGCATACTGGCAACAAAGAACAACAAGAAGCATTTACATGGGTGCTTCAATCTTTTCTACTAAGTTGATGCATCACTAACTAACTGAAACAGACTCCAAATCATCTCTCTTCCGGGGAGAATAATGTTACTGGATTTCACCTTTTCCCAAATTCTTTCACAATAGCAGACAGTAACCAATGAAGGCATGCACCAATATGCTCATGTTCTTCACTGGCTATTAGATATGATTTTAGTTTCACCAATTTTCAACCACCATGAAACATGTAAGGCCAACAGATAACACATACCACCCAGAGAAGAGTTCGTGGCTTTCTGGTTGTTATATTGTCAGTGACAAGCTTAAATCCTTGATGAGCGTCCACTATCTCCACAATGGTCATTGCACCAAGTAAGAAGAAAACTATTTCACTTACTTCAGCCGATGCATGTGTGAGCTCTGCAACAGCAATATCGGTTGAAGGTGCCTTCTCAGAAGTATAAAACAGAAGTATCAGAAGCAAATAAACTAAAAAGGAAAGACAGAAATTGTGCATGGGGTGGTAATTACATTTGTCAGTTTCTCAAGCGTCTATAGGAAAAGGCAGAATATAAAGGGAAAGAATGAAATGTGTAAGAGTTATTCATCATCCTACTACTAGCATTCATCTCCTTTCAGCTAAAGATCTGCTACTCAAATTACACAAGGCATTGCTTTAATTTGAAATATCACCCTTTCCTCTATGTAGTGTAAAATGACCATTAAGTATTCCTCCATATTTCCCCAACACACATAAAGTGACTTCAATACCAAGAAGTTGCAGTATTTAGCCCTTCATTTCCCTAGAATATCATCACCGCATCAAGTAAAAGAGAAATAATGACTAGCCATTCTTTTCACATTTCTGAAATTAGTTTAGCATCAATAGTCCAAACAAATGTTGAAAATGGAGAAGTACATCTTTGAATTTAGGTTATAAATTAATGGATTTGTTGTCTTCCTGACAAAGTAATAAACTGATTTATTGGAACAAGAAACCCAGAAGCTCCACAACACTAACAGCAGATATAGACTGTGGTAATGACAGTTCAACCTGGATCTTACCCCAATACTACGAATTACCCATAGGCTCACAGCCATCAAAAGTCCCACTCCACTTTTATTGAATGCCAGAGATTCTTCAAAAATTATCCCAGCATATCCTAAAACAAATAATATTGCCATGGCAAGATCCTGCATGAAGATGTCAGTGTTAATATGATGGACCTAGGCAGAGAGGACTTCTTCAAAAAGCAAAACGACAATTTGAAGACCTGGTTAGCAGCAACCCATGAGTGGTTAATTGCCACTGTTCCTGTAGCTGCAGCTGCAAAGATTGCAAGAGCTTTCAGCAAATCAGTCTTGGGCTGGTAAGTTTCTTCATAATCTTGGGAGCTAACTTCATCAACCGAACAGAGAGGATCACATGATCCAGACATAGAAAGGTCCTGATGATATGCTAAAAGGTCAGAATAAATGGTATTATTAGCATACAAATTAAATATATGAAAGCATGTATACCTTGAAAAAGGTTGTGTATAAATGACAAAACCAGAAAATAGCCAAACATTCATAAGGTTATAAACAGTATCTCTGTCCACAGGGAATTCTATGATCAAATCCTTTTTGTCAAATAAACACTGTCCTCCCTTGGGAAGTCAAAGGCATGGTAAATAAAGATTACTCTCGTGTTTCTAGCATGTCCTACAAATATCCATTATACTACAGCTTCCAATTCCAAAGACTATCTTTCACTCTCCATTCCAATTGCCTTAGGATTTCAATTTTTACCAATCTTCTAATACTCCTCATCAACTAGAAGTCTTCAAAAAACTTAATGAACTCAGGTCATGGCAAACTTTAGTAAAGTCGAAAAGGACAACATGGATAATACACTTCTATAAGGGAAAAGGGTCCTTTCATTCTTTTCCACATTACAGCCATTATTCATTTAGAATAATCTATCTCAAAGTATCATAGCAGATATATGAGAAAACCATTTGTGGAGTCCATCTATTTGTTCTTTCTCACCCCCCACCTCCCCCACCCTGGGCAAATAATTCACCTATTTGAGTTTCCTGATTTTTTGGTTGCATCTTTTGATCTGGGTTTTCTTCTCATACCAAAGCATCTATTTTCCTTCTTGATGTATTAGTACCTTAACATGGTAATGTTAGCTAAGAAATCAGTAGCTTTAGATTAAGAGGTAATACATAAAATTCAAGCAGGGTGGATGAAGTGAAGAGGTGTATTTCTATTTTATGTGACAGAAAGGTGCCCCAAAAGTTTAAAGGCAAATTCCATTGGACAGTTATAAGATCAACGATGCTCTACGAGGCTCAATGCTGAATGGTAAACTATGTACATGGGCAGAGAAGATGAGAGCGGCAGAGCTGACAATATTAAGATGAATGTGCAGACATGCAGGGATACATTGGATGAAAAATCAATCTATTGAAGAAAAAGTTGAAGATCCATCAATAAGTAAGAGAAGGAAAGGACAATTGAGATGGATTAGTTATGTGCAAAGACATGATTTAGGGCACCTGTTAAGCATCGCAACATTTTAGAGAGTACTAAAATACCATGAGGGCATGGGAAACAAGAAATCAACAAAAAGAAAAAAGGAGGAAAAATAATTAAAAATTATATGATGGGTTTAGGCATCAAAAAGAATATGCCGACGGTGAAACAGGATCTATACAGTGATCCCCAAGGCTTGAGTAATTCTGCAGCTGCTGTTGTTATTAACCTGTCTTAGCTGGCTAATTAAGTTAGTTTACTTGTTGATTTATTACATGTGAACTGCTCTCTCACTTCAAAACCATTTGCAAGTACCAAGCATATAAGTGTCGAAAGAGAAGAAAAACTCAAATCCTCTCCTTCCATCATAACTATTAAGGTTAGCATCACAACATCTAGACGGCTGTGGTGTTAGCTTCCTCATGCATCAGAGCACCGGAACATGAGTACAAATCTGAGCACATATGTTTCGTCCCATTTAATTAGCACATTCACTTGACAGGCTTTGCTCAAAGTCCTAGCCCAAAAGTGAGTGGATCCTTATGTAATAGATGCAATAGCTCGCATTATTTCTACAAGCTCACCACAAGAATATCATCTTGTTCTCCCAAAGGTGACAATTTGTATCTGTGAGTTGTGTTGGGGCTTTTATTTCTTTGGTTAAAGACGGTTTATACACAAAAAACAACTAATCTATTATATAATCACATTGATTCGTGTGGCACTCCTATGATATCTGGATTAGTCGTGTGGTTTTGATTATTATTTTGATATCCATGATCTGTGTCTACAAGAAATCATTAACATTGAGAGCATTACAATCAAATGTCGATATATACATATATTAAGAGAGCACAGCTTAAGTAACAGACAAAAGAAAACGAACAATGAGAGGCTTTGGCCTTAATGCGTGAGTAAGTCTCCAATTCTCACAATCACATTATTTTAGCTTAAAAAAAAAAGGAAAATGAAAAATTGAAGTAAAAATAGAAAAGTAATTACAAGAGGAACCTTAGTGCGTTTCTCTGAATTGGGTTGTTGTTCAAGAGAAGAAGAAGCTTTGGCCTTGTCTTCAGCTCTTGCAAGAATAGTGCTTCCATGAAGTTTGGAACTTTGGGTGGAGAGTGAAGTACCAAAGGGAGTACAAGAATGAGAGAGAATTGAGGAGGAGGAGTGTTTAGTTCGAAGAAGAGGAGAGATAGAATTTCTTGTAAACTGGTGGCGGCTGTGGGAAGGAGAGAGATGGAGTCCTCCAATAGAGAGAGAAGCCATTACAGTTAAAATTAGTGATTTTTAGAATAAGTGAAGGAGGAGAAGAAGAAGAAGAAGAGGTGGAAATGAAATAGGATATCCTGGAAGGAGTTGGGGAGCGACTCTGACTGCTACACCAATGTCCTAACGGTGGTGGTTGGGTTAAAGCGAATCTCGGTGGGTGTTAGATTCGAGGTTGTCTTAATAAGGGGTTGCTTTATAAAATAATAGTACTATATAATGAGGCAGGAATATTCCCATCTTCGAATTGTTTTTTTTTTTTTTCTATTTTTTATATGTATCTTTGATTTGATTTGATTTTTAAATGAAACCTTAGAAAAATTATTATTGGTATTTTGATGGTTATTTTGGCGCTTACAATCAACTGACCTATGCTTTTAATTTTAATAAATACATGATTTATATTTTTTTCATTATATAATTGTCTAATGCTTCATTAAAATCTTATATGACGAGATTAAAATCTTGCAGGACAAGCTCGTGATATGAAGAAATCCCTAAATGTATAAGCAAATCAACAAAACCAGAAAAACCAATCCTCAAATCTTATTCTTTTTTATTTGATGGAGACTTTTTCCTTTAGATTTGGATAGATTTAATATCATAAATATTATCAAAACTTTGCCAAAATATATAGTTTAGTAGAAAAAAAAAATTTACTAACTAATTAAAGTTTTCATAATTGTTTTTATTGCTCAAACTATTAAGTTTGCTTATTAATATATATATAAAGACAAACTAACGTTCTACCCACTCTAAGACTATAGGTTAGCCGGCAGCCACCTGTAAAAAGTTATCCGAGCCCCTCTAAGTGGTCCTTAGCCATTCCTTAATCTTAGGTAGCTAAAACAGTAATCTAAGGCGAAGTGAGTTCAATCCATTTCAAAACGTGGATTGTCCAACCAACTATCAACCATGAGTCGATTCTTGTTTCGTTTTTATATTTATACCAATGAATAGACTTAACGGAATTAATTCAAATGGTAAAAAGATAATAAAAAAAAAACTTCAATTAGTTAGCAAATTGATCTATTTAAAGTACATATAGTAAATTATATATCGTAATAAAATTGAGATATCATTTACGACATTAACTCATTTTAATTGAATAGTTGATAATTATACAATATAAGAAAGGGTTAATTAAGGTAATCACCTTTATAGGTTCTTTAAATATAATGGATAACAACTTTTTCAAGATAGAACGTTAGAACTTCCCTAACCAAGGTTCTTTGCATAAGGATCAATGTCAAAAACCTCTTTTTTGAGATTCTTAACAGATAGAGACATGCCAATGGTCAATAATCTCAAAAAGGAAATTTTATTATTTATGTTCTTTATTTTTAGTGTTATCTTAGTTTAAATTTGTATTTTGTGAATCTTATAAATAATATAAATAAATGTTAAGGACAATACAAATGTAGTATAGTGGAGAAGGTTCTTCGACAAAAAGGTTCCTAAGTTGTTAATGTATCATTTAGAGATTTTAAACAGATTCTTATAGATGGAGATACTGTCATGCTCCGAAACGGTAGAATCGTAATAATCTCGCCGTGTAAACCATCCTAGGATAGAAGTTGACCTTACAATTGCTATCTTAGACCTGATCTACACAAGGCGTCCACGACTAACCTGTTTTGAAGTAAATAGTTTGCAATTTAAATAGTTTGCAATTTAAATAAATCATTTACCTAAACAAGTGAGAAAATTTATATATATACACTATAATTCAGTTATTACAATTAAAGTTTACAATAATTCTTCTGTAATATATTTCCTAGTTATTACATTATTTAGAAATGAAAGGTAATAATATACGTGTTGATTCTTCAATATTTTTCCTCACTCCCTAGGATCCACCAATTGCTAGCTTCAGAGTAGTTATTTGCCACTTCTTAGCCAGCACCTGGACAACATCTATAGGGATGTGAGTAACCACAGCTTAGTAAGTTAGGATGGGGGATTTAAAACTATACCACAAACACAACAAGGTTATCAACTAACTTATTAAGTGTAATGCATGTTCAAGCAAATACCATCGCACGACGTTGTCTGGCCCGTCGTGAGATTAGAGAAATTGCGCCCGCTCTAATCTGGGTTGAGGAGTTGTCATTAATGCAACAGCTTACGACTAAACCCAGGTTTGTGCAATGGAGACCTTATAAGCCCTAAAGCTAAGCCAAGTGATCATAGGATTGAACTTAGAATACAAGGTTTAGGGCGATCGGTTAATGGATCCAATCAAACCCAAATTATAAACTATTAAGAGAAATATTAGTAAAAATAACCACGTAAACTTGAATTTAAGAAAATAAGTAATAAAATAGGAGATTATAAAATTTTTAAATTTTAAGTATAATAAGTACTAATTACTGAAAAGGCGAAAAGTGTAATCTAATAACTAATAAATTAGTAGAGATAAATTATATGTATACTAAAAATTTTAGAATGACCAAAATAATAATTAGGAATATTCACATGTACCCCACATGTATTTACGTGTAGATAAAAATACCCGAAATTACTTAAATTGGCCAAAAACTAAGTAAATAATTAAAGAAAATTATAAATTAATTATGGAAAAAATCAAAAGAGGCTAGAATAATCCAAATCAGGTCGTGGAAGGTCAGGATCTACCAAATAAAAATTAACCAATTAAAATTAGACAACATAAAAGCCAAAAATTAAGGAAATTGGGCAAAGTCGTGTCTAATTAATGCATAGTAATTACAAAAAATCGTCTATAAATAGGGAAAAATTTTCTAGAACTCATTTGGACAATTTAGCATTAGAGAAAAATAGGAAACTTAAAAAATTCGAGAGAAAATCCAGAAAAAAAAAAGAAAAGGAAACTGTGTAGATTCGGTTAGTGAGAAAAACCCACACCTCACCACTACCTAAGACCGAGCCACCACTACCTAGGACCGAGCCACCACTACCTAGGACCGAGCCACCACCGCCACCACCGCCACCACCACACGACTCTAGCCCCACTGTCTAGGCTGGCCGACAACCTTAGACGGGGTTTAGACGGCCAGAAAGTTTCGAACCGGTTAATCCCTTAAATTTCCCGATTTTGAATAATTTTGTAAAATTAGTTATTTTGCCCAGAAAATTATAAAACTTGTTTTTCCGAGGTTTTATTGTATGTAGATTTAGGAAAAATAGTGATTTAGTTTAATTACGTCTGAAAATATAAAGTTCTCAACAAATTGTTCAAAACTGAACATGATTAGAATGGAAAATAAATAGGCTTAGGAGTGTAGTTTGGAGCTCAATTTTTTTCTGTAGGATGCTCATGTGATATAGAACAGTACTATGAAGCCATTTTTTTAAAATTAATTTTGAAATTTTTAATTTAATTTTTAGCCCTAAAATGATGGAAAAATTGGGTGATTTTAGGTTCATTAGGTAATTAAGATACTAATTATTGATTTAAATAGTAATTAGATGTTTAGGGATGTTAATCTTTGATATGGAACCCTAATCCTAGCCTTTGGAGTATTAAGTATAGTTAATTTAGGAAATTAGGTAGTTAATATGAGAAATTAGTAATATGTGAAATTGAAAATTTATAAATCTAAAAACTTAGAGTTATTTAGATAATATTATAATAGAAATAAAAAAAACAATAAATCTAAAATAATATTTAATTTAGGTAAATGTCTCAAAATATAAGATTTTCTCACATCGGGAATAAATCCGATACCTCAAATAGGGTTAGCGTATATCGAATCGTTTAGAATACTAAATTAAGGCCCAATAGGATATTTGGACACTCGAGTTAATGTGATTAATTTCACATTAGGATTCGAGTATATTTAAGACTTACGAATCAAAATTTAAAATCTAATTTAGGATTCGAACCCCGAAATAGAGTACAACGAATCATTAGAACGTAATAGGTATATACGAAAAAAATGAGTTAAAATATAACTTAGAATATGAATCCATAAAGTATAAGTACTAAAAAGACCTATTTGTATTATAGGACACCTAGAGACAAATCAGCTTGCGATTAAGAGATCGATCGATCGAGCGATTCCAAGTAAGTTGGGTTATTGCTTATTGTAACAGAGTACTAGTTTTATGGTACTTGGAGATTTAGGCTTGTATATGATTGTGATTGTAAGTAGTTTACGCATGTGTTTGATGTATCTGAATTCGTGCTGAATTTGTAATGTGAGTGATTTTGTAACCAATTGAATTGGTATGAAATTGTTTGAACATCCTAAATAAAATTTAATCTTATTTAATCCTAATAACCGAAAATGTCATGCATTGCAACCCGTTAGGGGATTATAGGATTCTCCAACCAAATACCGACCCCTTCGAAAGAGATAGCGCATGATTGCAAAATAGTCCCTTCTTCATCCTTAGTTGAACTAAGTGACAGGAGAGGAGGTCGCGCAAGGGTGAAGTCAATAGTTCGAAGGTAATTGCGGGAGGAGCAAGGTCTCCATTGCATAAGCTTGGGTTTGGTTATGAGCTGCTGCATAACATGGAAACTCCTCAACCCGGATTGGAGCGGGTGAAATTTCTCTGATTTCACAACGGACCGGATTACGTTGTGTGATGACACTTGATTTTTGCATTTCATGAAAATAATTGCTTGATAACCTCGTTTGTGCTTGTATGCATTCATGAGTCTCCAATTCAACTTACTGAGCTGTTGTTGCTTATACCCTTATAGATTCTTTTGCAGGTTCTGATTTGTGAATACTTCAAGTACTATGCCGCTCTACAATTACCCAGAGGTTAGTCCGTTTAAAGCCAGGGGTGTGAGGATTAAGTTACTTAGTATAATGTGTAACTAGAGTGACCTTGTAGTTTAGGATGAAAAACTGATTGTTATTATATAATCTAGTGAACTGTTGTGTTTATGTAAAACATTCTGAGAAGCTCTGTGGACTTATATATAATTATACATGGTTATTAGAAATTTGTACTATTTATCATAATTGTAGTTTAATTGTTAATCGGACTGTTTACTTCAAAACAAGGAGTTGTCAACGCCTTATGTAGATCATGTCTATGGTAGGCACTGTGAGGCCAGTTACTATCATATAATGGTTTACACGGCGAGACTGTTGCGACTCTGCAACTTCAGGGCGTAATAGACCTCGTTCCTCCCGTGACTACCTTCGAACCATTAACTTCACCCTCGCTGCGACCTCCTCTCCCGTCACTTAGTTCGACTAAAGATGAAGAAGGGACCATTTTGCAATCCTACGCTATCCCTTTCGAAGGGTTCGGTATTTGGCCAAAGAGTCCTAAGTTCCCCTAATGGGTTTCCATGTAGGTCTGATTATAATTATAGGTCGTATATTTAATTAGGTCCATTTTAGGATAATCAATCATTTCATACAAACTATACAATACAAGCAAGAACAACAGATAGAATCATAGCATCACTCATAATCAAGCACATGCACACATCCAACTATGTAACAAGTATAACCAAGCATAATCTTAAGCCTCCAAAATACAGCAATATATTAATCCCAACTTACCTCGACTCCTCACTCACTCACTTGAGGTCCGACTTGCTCAGGCCATCGCCGATCATCCCTATAACATAAACGTGGTTTCAGTTTTTCATATAACTATTATAGGTTCATTTTATCCTAGAACGCTTTTTGCCATGTGTTGTTTAGGGTTTAATATGTCTAATTATCTAGGTCTTAAGTCTTTTACAATTATTCTAGGTTTGGGGTTAGGTTCGGGTTCGGTTTCCGCATCAATTTTTAAATTAGGTTCTAGTTCGATTTCTAAGTATTGTTTTATACTCGAATCCTAGAAATTCGTTTCAACCCATAATGTGAAATTAATCATATTACTTCCGGATCTCCTAAATATTATCATTACCTCTAGTCAGTATTTTATTTCACCCGGTACACTTAAATCCGTATTAGTGTACCGAATTCACTTTTAATGTGAGAAATATTTTTTACATTTTTCATATAATTACATAAATTCAAGTTTCCTATAAGATTTATTGTATATTTTTATTTTTATCATAATATCAATTTTTATTCTAATATTTTCTATTTATTATATTCTAATACTTATGTATTATGTATTATTACCTATTATGTACATAATATACATCTAATATTTTTATTACTCTAATTACCATCTGTAAACATCAATTATCATTTCAAAATGTCTAAATTCATCCTAAATCAGGTTTTACATCTAATTATCTTAATTTACAAAATTAACTTACAATTTATTATTTTTCCCTATTACTCATTTACTACATAATTAACCTAATAATTACATCTAACACCTTAAATACTACAAGTATCATAATCCATTAGATTTCAACATCCTAAAACACATACTTATTCACTAAATCAGTAATTAACCATTTAATTACTTAATTAACCCTAAATTACCCATTTTATGCCTCATTTTAGGGCCTAAAAATTATCTAAAATTTTTGAAAATTAATTTTTGAAAACGGACTTCATAGCACTATTCTATATCATCTAAGTAATCTACACAAAAATTTTAGGTTCAAAACTACATTCCTAAGATCATTTATTTCTAAACCGAAACATGCTCGGTTTTGCACGATTTGTTAAAGACCCTATATCACGAGACATATTTTCATTAAAATAATGTTTTTCCTAAAAACTACATACAAAATATTCTAGAATAACAAAATTCATAATTTTCTAATAATATTTACTATTTTTACAAAATTACACAGAATCGGGTTAGAAATCGAACTCACCGATTTAAGTGGCTCCGGCTACCGCCTGTGGCCATGGGTGTGTCGGCTCACCTGGGCGCTGCCGCCACCGTATGGTGGTGGTGGCCGTCCACTCCCATATGCTCGTCTGGTTTGGGTTCTCCTTACAAGCCCCAACTGCACAGTTTTCCTTTTCTTTTTTTTTTCTCTAGTTTTTCCTTGAATTTTTTAGTCTCTCTATTTTTGTCAAATCCCTAACTGTCCAAAGGAGTTCTATAAATTTTTTTCCTATTTATAGACATTTAGAGAAATTATTGTGCATTAAATTGGACAAGATATTGTCCAAATATCTTAATTTTTGGATTTTGAGTTACCCTAATTTAAGGCTTTTGAGTTGCCTTAATTTAATTGACTGATTTTTTTTCTATTTTTTCCCAGCTGCCACGACCTAATCCTGAATCATTCCTTATTTTTCCTGATTTTTTCTTAATTAATTATGAATTTTCTTTAAGTATTTAGTATTATTTTAGCACATTACGCGTATTTTAAATAATTATGCGTATTTCTACATACATGTAAATTTATATATAGTACAAATAAATATTCCTATATATTATTTAGGTTATTTTATGATTTTTAGTATACATATAATTTATCTCTAGCAATTTGTTAATTATCGGAATGCATTTTACGCATTTTTGATAAATAACGAGTTATATACTTAAAATTTGGAATTTTTATATTCTTTATTTTATTACTTATTTTCTTAAATTTAAACTTACGGGATCATTTTACTAATATTTCTAGGTTTACTTTATAATTTAGGCTCGATCGGCTCTTTCAACCGATCGAAACCTCGAATGGCTAGTTGTGGAGCTTACAAATACTTTTATATCACCACTTTATCTTATTTGGACACTAATGTTGCATAAAAATTGATGTGTTATTGCCGGTAATTATATATATATATATCACAATTAGCTAAATTAGTAAAAAATTTAAAATAAGTTCAAAAATTTAAGAAAATATAAAATGTTATTTTTTTTTCAAATAGTACATAAACCTTCATATATAATATACACATATAATTATTCTCTTTATATTTATATGGTAATAGAGCGAGACATTTCAATGATTATATCTCTGGTCATAGTCTAGTTACCTTTGTTAAATTTTCCTTAGATTAGTCCTATCGAAATTCCTTTATATTTTAACTAATATTCAATTAAATTATAGGAATTTCTTATATTTTAGAAAAGATTCAATTAGATTTTTTATTGTTAAGTGGCCATTTGAATTTTTGAAAAAATTTTTTCTGATATAACATCTTATTAGAGTATCATCAGCTTTACTAAAGATCAACATAAAGAGATTATTAGTTTTTATATTTACAATTTAATTATTATTTCTTATGACAATATGTGAAATGAACATGAATAGAATATGTTTGGTTTCATATCCTTTAAATATCGATCTTATAAGATATGTTGGGTGGGTTCATAGAGGATTATTTGCCACCTTTTTTAAGATATATGATTATGATGGTGTTTATAATTATATTAGTCGATAATATATATGTGTTATATGTGTATAAAATAAATAAAATTATATTTTATAATCAAATATATTACAATATTAATAAATAAGGAAGATAGAAAGATGGAGGGTCATGGGGAAAGGAATAAGGTAATGAGAATGTTAGTAGAGAGAGAGTAGGAAAATGGGGGAGAAATGGATAAGGAGAGAGAAAGTGGAGTTAATAGACATATTTATTCATTATTTATAATTTTAATAGTTTATTTTGTTATTATTTTTTCAGTTAAATAGAGGGTGAATAATTAAATATAATATTGAGAGAGAGAAAGAGGAGGTAAGTAGATAAATTTATCTATTATTTATAATTTTAATAGTTTATTTTGTTGTTACTTTTTTTGTTAAATATTGTTAAATAGAGGGTAAAAAGGTAAATATAATGCTGACAATAAAATTTTAATAATTTACCTGTTTACCCTCTATTTAACATTATTTAATAAAAAAACTAACAACAAAATAAACTGTTAAAATTATAAATAATGAATAAATTTGTTTACTTGCCTTCTTTTTCTCTCTCTTTATCCATTTCTCTCTCATTTTCACACACTCTCTCTCACTTTTCATTTTCCACTTTCTGCTATTAACTGTACTTTACATTTCTCTCATACTCTCTCTCTCTCTCTCTCTCTCTATATATATATATATATATATATATATATATATATACTAAAATTCTCACTGCCCTATTTTTCTCTTCGCTAACTCCTATCTCTCTGTTTTTCTCATTTATTAATATCTTATATTAATATTATAATATATAGTATAATTTTATTTATTTTGTGCATATGCAATATGTGTACATTATCAGCCGGTATATATATATTTATATTATCAAAACCCTTTGGACCTTAAGTAACTACTATCTCTAAAATTACTATACAATCCTTAATCTAATAATTTATAACAATAAAACCAACTCTTATATCAATTATTGATTAATATAATAAGGGTATATTTATCGATAGATGATATACTTTGAATAATTTTTTCCTCGTCCTTAAGCCCATGTACCATATTTCTTTATGTCATACAATTTTGAGTAATTGCTTCCACTTTCTTCTCTCTCCTTTTTCTCTCTCTTCTACTTTCTTATTCCACTTTAAACATAATCATTTCATTTCCTTCTCTCTCTTCCATTTTGCTTACATAAAAATATATCAATTTCTCATACATTTTCTATTAATATCCATGCAACATTGGTGACCGAGTTATTCCAATTCCTACCTTTCAATTATGCCACCATCGCCAGTGAAGAAGTGCAAGAAAGAAGACACTAAATCCAAAAAACTAGCATTTGCTTTTACTTTAAGAGGAATTTTAAGCGCATGGGAAGTAAAACTCTATTTTTGAATTAATAAATCTACCACTTTCATTTTGCCCTTGCATTTATATGTAAGGGTGTGTGTAAGCTCTAAAGATAAGTCAAGTAACCATAGGATCGAATTTAGTACACAAAATTTAGGACGATCAGTTAAAGAATTTAATTAAACCTAAATTATAAACTAAAACTAAAAATATGAGTAAAAGTAACCCTGTAAGTTTGAATTTAAGAAAATAAATAATAAAAAATATATATAATTTTTAAATTCTAAGTATATTAATTGTTATTTATCAAAGGTACATAAAATGTATTTCGATAACTAATAAATCGCTAAAAATAAATTATATGTATACTAAAAATAATACAATGACCTAAATAATATTTAGAAGTGTTTACTTGTACCCCACATGTATTTACGTGTAAGTAGAAATACGTAAAATTACCTAAATTACCTGAAATTAGCTAAAAATTTTCTAAATAATTAAATAAAATTATAAAAAAATTAAAGAAAAAATATAAAGGAAAGGGGGAATGAACCAAATTAAGTTGTGGCAACAAGGGGAGTAAGAAACTAAAATTAACCAATAAAAAACAAGCAACAAAAAAGGTAAAATGGAAAAAGATGTAGGTATTGTCTTTTCTTAATTAAATGCACAATAATTCCTAAAAGGCCCTATAAATAGCAAGAAAATTTATAGAGCTCATTTGGTCAGTTGGGAATTGGAAAAAATCGAGAGAACTGAAATTGAGAGGAAAAGTTAGGGTTTTAGAAATTTTCTCCCAAATCTATGTAGATAAGGAAAGAAGGCCAAACCCACATACCACCATCACCTGGAATCGAACCACCAGCCCACTCCAAACCTACCGCCTGGACCGGCTGACACACTTGAACTAATGTTGGAGGCTGAAAAGCTTCTGAACTAGCACAATTGTTTATTATGAAATTTAGTATTTTGATGTTTTATTGTATGTAGATTTAGGAAAAAAAATAATAATTAAGTTTAATCACGTTTATAAATGTAGAGTTCTTCAAAAATTAGACAAAACAGAGTATGATTAGAATTAGAAATAAATAAGCTTAGGAGTGTAGTTTGAAGCTCAATTTTTTTCTATAAAATACTTAAATGATATAGAACAGTGTTATGAAGCTATTTTTTAAAAATTAATTTTCAAAATTTTTAAGTAAATTTTTAGCCCTAAAATGATGAACAAAATGGGTAATTTTAGCTTAATTAAGTTTTTAAATGATTAATTACTTATTTAGAAGGTAATTAGATGTTTAAGGATGTTAATCTCTAATGTGAAAGACTAATTCTAGTTTTTGGAGTGTTAATTGTAATTAATATTGGAATTATGTAGTAATTGTAGGAAATTTAGGAATATCTGAAATTGGGATTTTAATAAATATAAAAAATAGGTTAAATTGGATAATATAATAATAATATTAGTACAAAATAAATCTAAAACAAAAATTAATTTTAGGTAATTGAATAAAAAATGTAAAATTTTCTTACGTCGAGAGTAAATCTGGTACCCCAATTAGGATTAGAGTGTATCAAATATGTTGGAATACTAAATTAAGATCCAGTATGATATTAGAATATTTGAGCTTAATATGATTAAGTTCACATTAGGATTCAAGCATATTTAGGATTCCTCATAGTTAAAAACAACTTAGAACCAAAACTAGAATCTAAAAAGACGTATTTGTATTATAGGATACCCGGAGACAAACCAATCTACAATTAAGTAATTGATTAACTGAGAATTCCAAATAAGTTGGGTTTATTACTTCATCGTATCTGGAGTACTATTTTAAGGTATTTTGAGACTTAGGATTGTGTATGATTGTAATTGTACAATTAAGTAATTGAGTGATTGAGAATTCCAAGTAAGTTAGGTTTATTATTTCACCATATTTGGAGTACTATTTTAGGATACTCGAAAACTTAGAATTGTGTATGATTGTGATTGTAAGTAGTTTTATGTGTGTATTTGCGTATTTGACTTGGCGTTAGAATTTGTGTTGTGATTGATGATTGTAATGACTGGATTGGTGTGAAATTGTCTGAACATCTTAAATTGAACTTAATCATAATCGATCCTAAAACCCTAAATTATTATGCATTACAACCCTTTAGGGGATTATTAGGATTCTCTAACTAAATACCGACACTTTTGAAAAAGATAGCGCTAGATAGCAAATTAGTCTTTTCCTCATCTTTAGTCGAACTAAGTGATAGGAGAGGAGGTTGCGATGAGGATGTGGGCATTGGTTTGAAGAATAGTCTTAGGAGGAGTAGTATCTTCATTGCATAAACCTAGATTTGGTTTTAAGCTGTTGCATAACATGAAAACTCCTTAAACCGGATTAGAACGGATGAAATTACTCTGATTTTGCAACGGACCGGATTACGTTGTATGATGATACTTGCTTGTTGCATTGCATGAAAATAATTGCTTGATAATCTTGTTTATATTTGTATACATTCATGAGTTTCTAATTCAATTTACTGAGTTCTAGTTGCTCATCCTCGTATAGATCCATTTGTAGGTCTTGATCTCTAATTACTCTAATTAATATGTCGCCCTACAATTATCCGGAGGTTAGTTTTTTTTAAAGCCTGGGGATGTGAGGATCAAATTGCCTAATAGTTAATGTATATATAGTGTTTCACTAGTACCTTTAAGACTGAAATACTGATATTTGATATGTAAATCGGTTGACTATTATGATACGATAAAGAATCACCTGGGAATTCTACAGTAATGTACATGTAATCATATATATATGTTGACTTGAAGCTTTAATATTTACTATAACTTTAGTTAATTTCTTAATAGAACTGTTTACTTTAATTGTGTAGATCATGTTTATAATAGGCACTGTGAGGTCAGTTACTATCATAGAATAGTTTACATGATGAGACTGCTGCGACTATACGACTTTGGAGCGTAACAGGGTGCATGGAGGTTATGAAAAAGGAGAGGTAAAGGAAGGAATTTTATAGGATTTTTTCTTTATAAGATTAAATATTGAAGTACTACTATTAACTTCCTTTTACCTTTTCAGTTATATCTGTGAATGTAATGCCTTCTTATGATTCTTAAAGAGATGAAAGTGATGGAGTATAGAATAGAGAGAGGAAGTGAACAGAAGTGCATCAGAGAGAGAGGGTATGGTGGGTTCAATAATGAAAAGGGCATGGCAGTCTTGGAGAAAAGAAGGTAAAGATTCAAAATTAGAGTTTTTATTAAATAAACATTAAAATACCATTAATAGAGAAAAGAGAGAAGATTGTGTGATCCTTTTTAAATGTAAGATTTTGTCTATTCTATAAGGACATATTTTTTTTTCATCTTCTTTCATCAACTCTTGTGCTTTTTTCTTTTTGTTTGTTTTGTGTAGATCGTCAAACTGTAATTTGTCTTTAGATAATCACCACTATCATTGAAAGGGTAACCTATATAATTTTCTTCATATATGTAAATTTCTAATTTTTTTCTATCTAAGGACTGCCACTTCTATTGAAGCAAATGATTTATCCAATTTTAATATTTTTTTTCTTTGCTTTTGTTAGTGCCCTAATTTTTATTACATATGTTGCAATATATTTCGAGCATTATGTTTATGTAAATTCTAAGATGATAGAGGCTTTTCAAGAAGTTCTGAGCTATAAAGAATTCAATTATGGCTTTCTAGTAAGTAAAATATAGAAAAATGATATTAATTTTTAAATCTTATTCTATGCCCTGTGTAACACAATCCCCTTTATATACTTACGGAATGTGAGACATTATAGAATTTTGTTGATGTTAAATTTATGAAGCTGTGAATATCATAATCTTTTATAAAATTATTTTTTATGACTATAATGAAATAATTGGTTTCTTCTTCTTGTTCTTCACTTCGCTCAACCTTCTATACTTATATTATTGTCTTTTTCTTATAGTGTTCAGTTAGACACAATTTTTATTTTTATTTTTTATTTAGCCAGGTGTTGCTACGCTTCAAAAAGATGATAGTACTATGTGTTTATTACTTTTTTTTTGTTGAATTGTGTGTCAAACTTTTGCTTTCTAATCATATAATATGAAATTAATAGATTTAAGTAGATAAAAAACTTATATTATAATTTTTTATTAATTTTTTAGGTATTTCCATTGTGAAAGGTTTTAGTTTGATTCATTTTGTATATGTCAACACAATTCATCAATATAATGAACTTTAGTTGATTAAAATGTTATAATCCAATTCGGCATGACAACAAAAGTAAAATTAGTTTCATACTACCTTCAATATGAACTGTGCTTTATATTTATACCTTAAAATGGTGTATTTCAATAGGCATAAATTTTCTAAAATTTCCCATCTACAATGTTAAATGGCATGGTGAAAGTATGAAATAACAAAAGTATGGATATCGTTGATGCTGCTCCTTTTGAGTTAATATGTTACCTTTTTATTTTGTATGTTGTGGTTCTAATATTTTTAGTGAGAGAAAATTACTACTTTTTATTTCTTCCACCCATCTTATTGAACTTCGTAGTACTTTAAAGAAAAAAAAAACCTTTTATCTAATTTTTTTAAAACAAATCTAAGTAAAAAATATATCAATTGCAATGGGATTAACATTTTTATCAAGGAATGCAAGTATTTTTTTTAATAGTTTGGGGTGTTTTGATAATATCTAGAATCGACAAGATATTTCTTTATAATATATCCAAAAGAGGAAAAAATCAGAAAAAAAAAAAAACTTTTATCTAAAGTTTACAATGGGTGCTTTGTAGTTTATCACAAATTAAAAAAAAAAAAACAAAAAGTTCCATATAACATTTTGTAAATGAGTTTTAAGTGATTAGTAATGAATTACTCTACTAAAATCATATCAAATACCTCATTTTCTTTATTTTTTGTTTACTATAAGTATTATAAATAATGAATTTTTTAATTATATACGCTACTCGTGTATATATATATATATATCGATCATTGCATGTGCTGATATTGTGACGTTGCCCGTACTAATAGAGAAGCTCTGTGTGCAGTTATTGCGATGCTTTTTTGGGTAATGCTGTTATTGCGATGTTGCTCGTCCTAGTAGAGAGGCTGTATGTCGTAATATTTTAAGATATAGTTTCTCTCCATTTCTCATTTGACACAAGGGAGTACGTATATGATATTAGAAAATTGTACAAATTATGTCTTATTTATATTTTTTTAATGGATATCAAGTATCTAAAAATTTATAATTAAATTCAAGAAGCCTTTTAACGGATTGCTCCATGTATTTCTTAACAAAAGTTATGAATGGTTTGTGAACTTCATAATTAAATTTACGCAAATTGAGAGGAAAAGTGAAATTTTATAAATAAAGGACATACTTTTAAGTAATTCTTAAAATATTGGTCTATCTCGAGAAAGATGTGTGGATGTACACGTAGTTAAGTAGGTAAAAATGTAAAATAGTTTGTGGAGTCGTCAGAGACATTATTATAAAAGTTTCGGTAAAATTCCATTTTATAGTGATTTTCAGATCTTCATAATGAAGACGAAGTTATACTACTGATTCGTCATACCTGAAGGGATATATGTATTGATAGTTCGTGACATGCTATGCTATCCTTAAGCACACAAGGCAATTTTAGACTATGAAACGAAATCCTTCATTATAGGTTTTCAAATGTTTCGGTATGGTGCCGTTTGTCTGTCTCCTGGACAAAGCGGTTTTCTGCAAAACTTATTAAAACCTGCCAAATAATCCCGCATATATATATATATATATATAGATTAACGAGCGATGTATCTAAATTGTATATAAAAAAATATAAAAAAATATTGATAATATATGTTAAAAAAATTTAATATTATAATATATTTTCTAAAGAAAAATTCTTACTGCAGTTATAAATGTTGATCAAATAAAAAGTATATTAAATTTCCCAAAACAAGGTTGGGCAATTAAAATAATAGATAACCATAGAATTAAGTACGATAAAAAATGATAATTATATAGTTAGAAATATTCAATCAAATAAAAGTTGTTTTTCCTCAATCAGTAAATTAGCAATAATGAATCAAATAGTTGATATAATTAATTAACTAATATGCAATTATTACAATAAAAACATTTTCGATAAATTTCATTTTACGGAGTTTTCATTTTTTCGCATCTATATTTGCGTTTTTTAACACTTTGTCTAGTTATGTTCCAATATGTCCTGTCACCGTCGGTCACCATAAATGTAATAATAATTACTCTGGTAATATAATATTGTTAAAGATATTTAATTGAAAAATATAATAAAAATAATAATAATACATAAAACAGAAAATTGTTAAAAAAAAATTACGATCCCCAATTAGACTAATGCATCAATTCAATCCAATCTAGAACCGATCATAAATCGCTAATTCAAGAGTTGATAAGAGAGTAAATTGATAATTTAAGGGCTAGTTTAGCGGTCTTTAAATAGTGATTTTTATTTTTTTTAATTTTTTTTAATTATTATAAATAATTTGTGGACAATTAGTCATTTTTTTAATTAAATTTAAAATTTTATGTCATTACCTGAATTAAAAATTTTATTTTTTGTTCTATAGTTTTTCAATCCTAAAATAATTTATTTGAATTATGTAAGCGTGAATACTAATGTTATATTATATATATTATAAATAGTATAATATATAGTATATATGTATTTTATAGTATATGTATATAGTATATTGATTATCATATATTATATATATTGTATACTTATTTACTTTATATATATGGTATATGATATATTATATATTAATTATATATATTTTTTAATATTTGAAGTTGTCATAACATTGAATAGTTGATTTAAAGGTCGGTTTGGCCCATCGATTTGATTACTTGCCAACTCGACGAGTTGTGATGATTAAGCTACTTGGATCGTTATGTGATTGGGTAAAGTTGAAGTAAAATTATGAAGTTTAATACCATGAGGTTACTCGAGCTACTTAATAATCGAGAATTAATCCTTATAAAGGCGTATCCTCAATTACAACCCATTGATCCTAGCTTTAGGATTATTAATTAATTGAAATCTTAGACATATATATATATATATATATATATATAGTCCTAAATAGGAGTGGAGCAAATAAAATAGGGATATACATGGTATAAATAAAATAAAAGTATAAATTTAATTATTAATGTTTAATTTTTTTTAATTCAATCCTAGACCTCTATTTTTTTTAATTAAGTCCTCAACGCTTAGAAAAATTTGCAAATGAGTCATTTTGTTAATATTGTTAATTTATCAATTTAAAAATCGATACGTGACTCCCTTTGATTGGCTGAGATATATAATTTAATTAAATAATATAAGAATACAAGTAAATTATTAAAATATATAAAACAATTTGGAAAAATTAAAATGTTGGAAAGTAAATAAAACAAACTATATAGAACCTAAAATGATGTGTGGTAACATCCTGTTGTCCAAGTAATTATATAAATATAATAAAATTAATAAAAAGTAAATAAAAATATAAAAAAATACAAAAAAAAAGAAAAAAACAAGTGGTATATTGAAAGACCATCCTTGCCTCCCCTTTTCCCGATGGTGGGAGGCTGGAAAGGTTTTTTTTTTGGGCTATTTTTCCTTTTTTTTTTTTGAATTTATGAAGTTTTTTATTTTTTAAAATTACTTAATATCTATGCATATGTAATTATATGATTTAATTAAATTAATTGTTCTGACCATGAGTCGTTTCCAGCGGAAAAGCCAACGATGTTAATGAAAGAGCTTATTTTTCATTAAAAATGAGTGAGCCGTAGTTGAAACACGTGTAAGCATACGGTTCTCAAATTGGTTTCATTGCAGCCTCATGCCCCGTTAAATTCGTTTCACAGGAGTTTTGAGGAATTTTTTTTTTTTTTTTTTTAAAAAGGAAAAACCCAATAGGGAAGGTAGGAAATAGATACAGATAGAAGTTGAGAGGTGAAGTGGACGAAACATACAACATTAAAATACATCTCTCTCTATTCTATCTTATCTATCTTATAAGAATTAGATGGCGTTGGCTCAAGTCTCTGCGTGTCTCCCGGTGTCCGTCCGAAGTAAAGCTGCTATACAATGTAATTGAATGTGCTTGCGTTTAGTTTTTTCATTTCTTAATTGAGTTTTACTGTTTGTTTCAGATGTTCCTTCTCCAACCACCGCCCATCCAATTTCTCTACTGCCAACTCCCAAGTTCGCCCGACTTCGCTCTGTTTTCGCTTCTGGCTCTCCTCTATGTAAGAAATTTTATGCTCCTTGTTGTAGTGTCGTGGAGAAGCCGATTTTCCTAATTTGTGTACAACTAAACTACTGTAGCTCTTAACTTCGTTGTGAAACCCATTTCTATACTGAGCTATTCTTATGTATGTATTCAATTCACACGAAATCTAATTTACTGACCACTTTTATTAACCTTAATTGAGTAAAGTCAGAAAATGTATTCTCCGAAGCAAAACACACCATAAAACAAGCGTTATGAGCACTTGTCAAAACCTATTTGATAAGGACATGCGTACATTTCATGAGAAAGAGTGTTACATCGAGATGTTAATGCTTTCTTTTTTGGTCTTTTAGTAAATGTCCAAGGTACTCATGTATAAAGATAATATTTCATTAGAATTAATGAACGTCATTTCCTTTCCCTTTTTTTCTTTTTCTTTTTGGGTGGGGTGGGGTGGGGGGAACTAAATCTGTGTAAGAGATGCTTTCTCATGCCATTCGGGCCATGAAGATCTTGGCGAAAAATGAAAGGAAAAAAAAAAAAGGAAATGGCTATCTGAGATATTGTCACTTATGAGTAGGGCATTAGCCACTATTTTCAAAGGTAGCTTCTGCAGCTGTTGCCTATTATTGCCTCCAGCTGACAATAAGCTTTCTTAATTTAATTCCCAGCTTTACATCGACACATCATGATTACCGGATGAATCCAACGTAAAAAATGAAACAGAAAATGTTTGCTGTCAGAGAAAGGCAGCCTTGGAGTGCAATTTTTCCCAGAAATTAGAAAAAAAAAAGGTTGAGTGTCAATAGTGCTGCATTATTTGAGCGCAAATGCACATTTTTGAGATCGATTGTTATGACACTGTTGCTTTAAATGCATGTGAAAATAGCTTGATTGGGATTATCTTTGAGGTTTAAAAACCAGAATTCTTTTCTTTTATCCTTCTATTCAGCTCCTGTATTGTTTTCCATACGTTTCCCTCTTTAAGTCTGAGTCGTGACAGAATTACGTGTGTACTCGGTTAAAATGCTGAACCATTTCTTCTCATTTCAGTGATACACAAATCCTCGTGCCCTAGGAAGTCTGCTTGCAGAGCTACATCAATTTCCATCAGATGTGAGCGAGGTGCTCAGGAAAGCAACAGTGTAGATGTATGGCTTGGGCGCTTTGCAATGGTTGGATTTGCTGTGGCAATCAGCGTTGAGATTGCAACTGGAAAGGGACTTCTGGAGGTAAGACATATATATATATATATATATGCATACTTCATTGTTATGAATGTTGTTTTGATTACTATCATCTTTTGTTTCCTTTGTACAGAATTTCGGGCTTACAGCACCTCTGCCTACAGTAGCCTTAGCTGTTACTGCATTGGTGGGAGTTCTAACAGCAGTTTTTATATTCCAATCTGCCTCCCAAAAGTAATTACCCAATTGTAATTGGTTTGGCATAGTGACTGCTAAAGTTTTCCATAAGTTGTTTTTGTGGAAGGATTATAAAGAAAAAGAAAAAAGGAAATTTATTTGCCTCTTGGTAGATGATTGTATACAATTTTTTCCCTTGTAATCATTATGTTGTTAATATGAAGAGCAGCAATGGCAGGTGAGTTATGTAGAAGAAGTTTCATTCTTATTTATGATGTTTTTGTTTACTTGTAATCTTCAGATTTACTGTCAACTTCAGTTTTGCCTCCAACACCAAACCCCGCCACACCCCAACCCCCCCACCACCGGTGTTGGTGGTCTCATTCACAACATCTGCACTACACACTGAATTTTCCCTCTTTAGCTTGGCCTGGAAGGACTCATCTGGTCCCATTTTGAACTTTTCAACCTTAACCGCCTCATCATTGTGGGAAGATAGAGCGGCAAATTTGAGTGGTCTACCAAACTCTCGCTTCTACTCCTAAATACTTCTCCCCCTCTTACTTCAGCCCCTCTCTCTTTTTATCCATAGCGCAGGCAGGAAAATGTTGGTCCAGTCCATAAATACGTCCTTAAAGGCTTCTGAAGTCACTGGTTCCTCCATCAACTGCCCGCCAAGCATGGGCTGTGTCCTCCAAAAGTGCCTGTACCGAGGGATAATCAACTTTCTTATCATTTAATACATTTATGATCCACTTAGTAGCTGTAAAATCCAAGTTAAAAATAAAAATAATAAATAAATTAATTTAACGGAATTAAAGAAATAAATTATTTTTATATCTAGGTATTGGTATGATATATAAATTGATATTAAGTGTTAGAGGTAAAAGTGTCGTAATAAAAGATTTAGACATTAGTATAGTACTTAATTAAATATTAAGTGTTACGGGTAAAAGTATCATGAGAAAATATTAAGAGATTATTATATCATGTAATTAAGTATTAAGTGCAAGCGCAAAACTATCATGTAAAAAGATCCGAATATTGGTATAACATGTGATTACATATTAATGTTAGAGGCATTTTGGTTTAAAAAGAAAAAATAAAGAAGTTACACTTCCTACTAATCAACTAAACATACCTTATAGTGTCATAACTCCCTTTTAAAAAAAAAAACTTACGATAAGTTTTAAGAAACCTACAGTACTCATTTTAACCTTAAATCTCGAATCAAGATTCGTGCCATTGAAAGAGGAATTTGTTAAGAATCAATCTTTTCCCTTTAATCAAGTAAGTTATCATTCTATCTTTATTTTACTTTTTTTCAATTTATGATTTTAGGTTTTTTTTTTTTTTAAGTTTTGAGAATTAGGGTATTGATATTATTAGTGTAGTAGTGGTGATGCAGTTGTGATGTAAAGTATATCTTGTTAGTGTTGCAAAGTGGTGTTGAGACATATAGTATATATGTACTATATCTTGCGTGTGAGTATATGTGTAAGGGGGGCATCGTAAAGTGTATGATTAGTTGAGTAAAAGTTGTGGTCGTATGGCGGCGTACGATGTATGTGTACGAGTGAAATTGAAGTGGTAAGTGCACTTTGTGTATGCGCATGAGATGACATGTTGGGAGTTATGTAAGTATCGGTGTTGTGTGTATATATATTAGGAATAATATTGAAAGGATATATAGATTATGGTTTGAAAGCTTAGAACATAAAGTTAAGGGTGGAGTTAAGGAGAAAGAAATATCGAATTGTGAAATTATTAAATTCTATACTAACTTTTATATCTTGAATAGGTGCTAGAAGACGCGTAGTGTTGGATCAATTTGAGATAAGAACTCTAGGTACATGATGTATGTTTGTTGAATACGTATGTTAGGTTAACGAATATAAACCAGACTAAATTGATTTTTGGACTTAATTGTGTTATTGGTTGTGTTTAGCTTTCACCACTCACTAGTTAGGTCTAATGGTGTTGATGAGGTACCTAGTAATTTTTGTGCAACACTATTTCCTATGGAGTCCTATACTGAAATGATATAGGTAGATTAATGTTGATTTATGCACTCGGATGTTGGAGACTACCCAACACCAATATTTATGTAATAATTATATATATAGCGTATTAGGCATTATAAGTGTAAGGTCCACAACTAGTTACTCAGGGTTTCGATTGGTTGAAAGATCCAATCAAGTTTAAATTATAAGTAAAACCAGAAATATTAGTAAAAATGATCCTGTAAGTTTGAATTTAAGAATATAAGAAATAAAATAAAAAAATATAAAAATTTCAAATTTTAAGTATTTAACTCGTTATTTATCGAAAATGCGTAAAATTCATTCTGATAATTAACGAATCGCTAGAGATAAATTATATGTATATTAAAAATCATAAAATGACCTAAATAATATTTAAGGATATTTATTTGTACTATATATGAATTTACATGTATGTAGAAATATGCATAATTACTTAAAATATGCGAAATGTGCTAAAATAATAATAAATAATTAAAGAAAATTCATAATTAATTAAAGAAAAATGAGGAAAAGTCTAGAAGTGGGGTGTGACAATCTGATATTGAAGAAAAAAAAATTAACCACTTAAAATGCAACAAATAGAAAATGGAAAAAATAATAAATAAGGCAATTGTCTTGTCTTATTAATGCACAATAATTTCCTCAAAGCTCTATAAATACTCCAAATTTTTTCAGAAGCTCATTTGATCAGTTTGGAGAGTGGGAAAAATGGAGAGAGGGGGAAAAATGGAGAGAGGTGAAATTAAGAGAAAAATTAAGGTTAGGAAAAAAAAAAAAACTGTGTAGTTGGGGCTTGTAAGGATAACCTAGACTCGACGAGCAGTTAGGAGTGAACAGCCACCATCACCATATGGTAGTGGCAGCACCCAGGTGAGCCGACACAGGTGGCCGGAGTCACTCAAATCGGTGGGTTCGATTTTCAACCTGATTTTGTGTAATTTTGTAAAAATAGTAAATATTCTTAGAAAATTATGAATTTTGTTATTCTGAAATATTTTTGTATATAGTTTTTAGGAAAAATATTATTTTGATGAAAATATGTCCCGTGATATATGGTCCTTAAGAAATCATACAAAACCGATCATGTTTCGGTTTAGAAAGAAATGACCTTAGAAGTGTAGTTTTGAGCCCAAAATTTTTGTGTAGACTACTTAGATGATATAAACCAGTACTATGAAGCCTGTTTTCAAAAATTAATTTTCAAAATTTTTAGATAATTTTTAGGTCTTAAAATGGCTCATAAAATGGGTAATTTAGGGTTAATTAAATAATTAAATGGTTAATTATTGATTTAGTGAAAAATTATATGTTTTAGGATGTTAAAATATGATGAAGTATGATACTTGTAGCATTTAAGGTGTTAGATGTAATTATTAAGTTAATTATGTAGTAAATAAGTAATAGGGAAAAATAGTAAATATTAAGTTAATTTTGTAAATTAGGGTAATTAGGTGTAAAATTTGATTTAGGATGAATTTAGAAATTTAGAAATGATAATTGATATTAGGAGATGGTAATTAAAGTGATAAAAATATTAGATATATATTATGTACATGATAAGTGATAGCACATAATATGTAATTATTGGAAATATAATAAATAGAAAATATTAGGATAAAAATTGATATTATATAAATAATAGGGATATATAATAAATCTGATAGAAAACTCAAATTTATATAATTATATGAAAATTGTAAACATTTCTTATATTAAGAGTAAATTTGGTATTCAAATAAGGATTTAAGTGTATCGGGTGGAATAAAATACTGATTAGGGGTAATGATGTTATTTAGGATATCTGGAAGTAATGTGATTAATTTCATATTATGAGTTAATTTTTAGGGTTCGAGCATAAAACGGTACTTAGAAATTAAATTAAAACCTAATTTAGAAATTGTCGTGGAAACTAAACCCGAACCTAGCCCTAAACTTAGAATAATTGTAAAAGATTTGATAACTTAGATAATTTAGATAACTGGATATATTAAATCCTAAACAAAGCATAACAATAAGTGCTATAGGATAAAACCAACCTATAATAGTTATATGAAAAACTAAAATTACGTTTGTGTTATAGGAATGATCGGTAATGACCTGAACAAGTTGAACCTCGAGTGAATGAGCGAGGAATTCAAGTAAGTTAGGATTAATACGTTGTTGTATTTTGGAGGCTTGAGATTATACTTGGTTGTACTTGTTAGATAGTTGGTTGTGTGTATGTGCTTGTTTATGAGTGATACTATGATTCTGTTTATTGTTCTGGCTTGTATTATATGATTTGTATGAAATGATTAATTATCCTAAACTGAACCTAATCAAATATACGACCCGTAATTATAATTGGACCTATATGGCAACCCATTACGAGAAACCTAGGATTCTCCAGCCAAATACCGACCTTTTCGAAAAGAATAGCACAGGATTACATAATGATCCCTTCTTTATCTTTAGTCGAACTAAGTGACAGAAGAGGAGGTCGCGACGAGAGTGAAGTTAATGGTTCGAAGATAGTTGCGGGAGGAGCGGTGTCTCTATTGTATAAACCTGGGTTTGGTTGTGAGCTATTGCATTAATGGCAACTCCTCAATCCGGATTAAAGCGAGCGCAATTTCTCTAATCTCACAATGGGTCGGACAATGTCGTGCGATGACATTTGCTTGAACATGCACTGCACATAATAAGTTGATTGATAACCTTGCTATATTTATGGTATAGTTATAAGTCCTCCATCCTAACTTACTGAGCTGTAGTTGCTCACATCTCTATAGACGTTGTACAGGTGCTGGCTAAGAAGCGGCATACAACTACTCTGAAGTTAGCAACTGTTGGATCTTGAAGAGTGAGGAAAAACATTTGAAGAATAAATATATAATTTTAAGGTCTAATTTTTTATTTTAGAATTTTTCATTTCTGAATAATGTAACAACTAGAAAATATATTACGGTGAAATCTTGTAAACGTTAATTGTAATAACTGAATTTCAGTGTATATATATATTTTCTCACTTTCTTAGGTAAATGATTTATTGAAATTATAAACTGTTTACTTCAAAGCGGGTTAGTCGTAGACGCCTTGTGTAGATCAAGTCTAGGATAGCGGCTGTAAAGTCAACTTCTATCTTAGAATGGTTTACACGGCGGGACGTTACTACTCTGCTGCTTCAGGGCGTGATAATAAGTAACCTCAAGTCTTAAGATGTTGAGATTGTAATGGTTGTGGGCCTAAATGAAACATTTAAAATTATTGCTTGTTACATTTAATAGTGATATTTGTGTGTATGTTTGACTGATACTTGTATTTGATATTGGACTTTAGCTTACTCTACGAGAGTTGTTATTTTTAGTTGTAGGGACAAGTTACGAGGTAAATGATAAGGTTTATACTAAGGATTACGAATTTGATTACCTTTACTATGAGACGAAGCATAATAGTTTAGTTGTAGGGGTGAACTAAAGGAATTTGTATTTATTTACTTTATAATTGCTTATTTAGGAGATTTGTGTGGTTTTAAAGTAGCCTATAACTCCTATTGCTAGATTTAGTAGTATAACTGCTATCGGAGCTATGAGACTCTAAATTATGATTTAAAGTTCTCTCGTGTTTTAAGTTATGGAGTGATGATATTTTTAATTGTATTATTGCTTTTGGCTGTAGAGTTAAGTGGTTGACTTCTCACTTTAGTAGCATTTTGAGGTTGTTAATTACGAATTGGTAGATTTTATGTAATTACTTGTGGATTTTAGATAAATTGTAGGTTTCTAAACGCTTGAAGTGTTAGTAGAAGTTAAGGATACGTGGTGAAATTGTAGTATCATGGGTTTTGGGGCATTACAGTGACAATAATAGGATCGGGACTAAGCCCATCAAAAGGCTTATCGATCCTCTGCATATTGGCTAATTTATCACCATTAGATCCAACGTCTACTACGTTATGAAATATTTGCATGGCTGCTGCCATCTGCTCTAATTGGATCAGATGAGGAGCAGCTGCTTGCCATTCAACTCTAGTCTCCTCGGGTGCAGGTTTAGGTTTTACACATGGTTTTACACGTACATGTCCTCTCCTTACTTCGTCTTGTCAGATTACTGTAACGAAACAATCAAGATTAGTTCTCACTTGTACGTAATAAACTATAGGTTCTATTTTCACATGTTAAACAAATATATCTTATTCCCGATATCGTAAAACCTTGATGAAACTTTTAGGCTTTTTAAGACTACTTATACTGCTAGCCTCCCAGGGCTTATTTAACTAGCATTTAGTGCTCAGGAAACAGTGCAGTTATGGCATCCTCTGCTAGACTGCATCTGAGCACAAACTAAAACCAAATATTAAGCCTGAAATCCATATAATTAGTACATGCCACATACTTATTTATAATGCAAAAAGCCATCCATAAGTCTTTTAGAAAACATCGTAAGACATAAATCATTGAATTTTTGCCTCGCTCTCAAGTCGCCGGAACCCGAGCCTCGAGCTCCTACATTGGCTCCAGCATCTAGAAAACATTAACCCCCACCTCCTACTCATGCTAAGTTAGTAAAAGTAATAATGATGAATAAATAGTAGCAGACGTATATCCGACACAATAAACCAATAACAATATCTCATATATCAATAACCTGTGCAATGATATTATATTAATGCACGTGACACACACACTAGCTAGAATCTTAATCATGCAACGAGGGCCCCTTAGTCTACCTCATGAGTAGCACATGGTAATTCAAACCGCGTGGGCAATATAAAGTAGCCCTAAAATCAAGCGAATCAAAGATCCAAAACTGACTGAATTCAAAGGTTCATAATTGACCAAGCAACCCTCAGGTGGCTTAAAACCAAGTGACTAAAGTACGGTCAAATGCATTTTATATACAATAAATTTAAGTGGTAGCATAAAGAAAGCATGCCTAAAAACTATGCTCATGAAACACGAAGCTTAGGTCTAGTACAACAATCAAACCAAGCATGTTTTTCCTTAAAATGAGAGCACAACAATCGAATCCAACGCCTATTCGCACAAGTGATTCATACTGAGCATATCTGTATAACATGATACTACCGTGTACAATATCAAGAATCACCTTATCAAATCAGTATATCAAGCATTAGCATGTCAATTCAACACATAATCAATTCGTCGAGTCATGAGATTTGCTAAAGTGGAATCATAAGGACTCCTATATAGTGAGTGATCATAAATCTTGCAGTCACTATAAGATAACATATTCATAAGGAAACACACACAATCAAAATTCAATAAATTGTTATATCAACCATACATCATCCAACATTCCATTATCGTATTAACCAACATAGAAGACGTAAGTAGTCCTATTGTGGATACTTGGGAATTGGCAAGTGGCCTTATATTTTCATGTACCACCATGCATATACACAAAGTCAAGGAGACTCACCTGATATTTATGTAATCTCCTAAACGCTTTCGCTTAGTTCACTTAGGCATACCTAACTCAATATCATTATGTGTTCATAACAATAAATTAACTTAAATTTTGGGTTTCTATATAACTAACTTCTAATAGACTATAATTTTTCCTTTTCTTATCCATATTTTATGATTTAATAATATTACTATCATCATCCTGCTTATGTATATTATGAATATCAATTTGAAAAGGTGTGCATTTAAATTAGATGGACCAATTCGGCTAAGCTTACTTTAGCTCACGGATAAAACTGACCTAGTTGATTTGGCTTACTATTTAAACGGGCAAAAAAATCTCATTAAACCCATTTAAAAGGCGAATTAAATGAGTTAGCCTAACCAACTCATTTTAGGCTGCAAGTTAAACAAATCGAGCTTATTTGACTCATTTTTTAAATGGATAAAATATTTTGGCTTAAACCCATTTAAAAAGTAGGTTAAACGAGTTGACTCGTGAGCCAAAACCCATTTGTACACCTCTACCAATGTAACTAGATTTACAAGATTACAAAAACGTTCTTTTCATTACTTTTGATTCACTCCTAATTTACCAAAATCTTATTTTTAGCCTGAATTCCATCTAATTGTCATGTAAACATCCTTTTAACATACTAAATGAATACCGATAGGTAGATATTTGTATTGAATCATCAATTATAAGCCATGTAAAATAAGCATTTTACCCTTTTAATTATTTCCATTTTGTATTATATTATTATAAACTCTATAATTAAGCTACTTTAACTAAAATGGGATAGGTGTAAATCCCACAAATTCTCTAGAACAGGGGTTATAAGTTAATAAGTTCTTTCGAAAGATCCTTTTAGTATTTGCAAGATAACTAATCTTAAACTTAAGAGACTACGCTAAAAAACCCTAATGCAAAACCTTAAAACTCTAAATGACAGTCTTAACGCTAGTTTAACCTCTACACTCAAAAGCTTTAAAATCTTATTAAAAAATGCGTAAAACTAATGTTAACTCTCAAGGTTAACCTAATCTAACGAAACAGACCCTAAACTCCAATGGGAAAGAGATTGACAATTGAAGTCCAGGAGAGCTCATCAAAAATGATAAAGGGTAAGCTAAACTAAAAAATGAATATTGACATAAATGACCTTAACAATGAATTTAAAATCTTAAAATGAATATTTTATCCCTTAAATGAACCTTTGAACATTAAAATTCTAATTGAAACCTTAATACGTACGAGCTTTTAAATTGTAAAACCCTATTCTACGATCGAAAACCTTAATCCAACTAGTGTACTCTAACTAAATAATAAAACTATTCATTAATCGAAAACCAATGGCTTAATTGCCCTAAAACCTCAATTTACCTTCTAAAACGTACTTGAACAACAATAAATTTTCTCAATTTCCTAAAATAATTAGACAAGATTACATAATAGGTCTAACCAACTTAATTTGACATATTAAGCCCTAAAATGCACTTAATTTGTAATAAATGTACTTGTAATTAAGATTAAGAAACTTAATTATATCTTAATCTACTAATTATGTTTTATATCATAATTGACTACAAGTAAACAATGATCAATCATATGAAACCTTAGTAATAATATGAAAATATCTTCTTAGGAATTGTAAGCCCTAAAGCTAAGTCAAATGACCGTAGGATTAAACTTAGAACATAAGGTTTAGGGCAATTGGTTAATGAATCTGATCAAACCCAAATTCTAAACTATTGAGAGAAATATTAATGAAAATGACCTCGTAAACTTGAACTTAAGAAAATAAGTAATAAAATAGGAGACTATAAAATTTTCAAATTTTAAGCATAATAAGCACTAATTATCAAAAAGGCGAAAAATGTAATTTAATAACTAATAAATTACTAAAGATAGATTATATGTATACTAAAAATTTTAGAATGACCAAAACAATAATTAGGAATTTTCACATGTACCCCACATGTATTTACATGTAGATGAAAATACGCGAAATTACCTAAATTGGCCAAAAACTAAGCAAATAATTAAAGAAAATTATAAATTAATTATGAAAAAAATCAGAAAAAAATCAAAAGAGGCTAGAATAATCCAAATTAGGTCGTGGCAGGTCAAGATCTGTAAAAAAAAAAATCAACCAATTAAAATTAGACAACATAAAAGCCAAAATCAAGGAAATTAGGCAAAGTCTTGTCTAATTAATGCATAATAATTACAAAAATCGTCTATAAATAGGGAAAAATTTCCAAAACTCATTTGTACAGTTTAGCATTAGGGAAAAATAAGAAAACTGAAAAAATCGAGAGAAAATCCAGAAAAAAAAAGAAAAAAAAGGAAACTATGCAAATTCGAGTAGTGAGAGAAACCCATACATTACCACCACCTGGAACCGAGCCACTACCACTACACCACTCTAGCCCCACCGTCTTGGCCGGCTGACAGCTTTGGACCGGGTTTGGACGACCAGAAAGCTTCGGATCGATTAGTCTCTTAAATTTCCCGATTTTGAATAATTTTGTAAAATTAGTTATTTTGCCTAGAAAATTATGAAACTTGTTATTCTGAGGTTTTATTGTATGGAGATTTAGGGAAAAATAGTGATTTAGTTTAATTATGTCTGAAAATATAGGTTCCTTAACAAATTGTTCAAAACCGAGCATGATTAGAACGGAAAATAAATAGGCTTAAGAGTGTAGTTTGGAGCTCAATTTTTTCTGTAGGATGCTCATATGATATAGAACAGTGCTATGAAGCCATTTTTTTAAAATTAATTTTTAAAATTTTTAAATTAATTTTTAGCCCTAAAATGATGGAAAAATCGGGTGATTTGGGGTTAATTAGGTGATTAAAATGTTAATTACTGATTTAGATATTAATTACATGTTTAGGGATGTTAATCTTTTATGTGGAACCCTAATCCTACCCTTTGGAGTATTAAGTATGGTTAATTTAGGAAATTAGGTAATTAATAAAAGAAATTAGTAATATGTGAAATTATAAATTAATAAATCTAAAAAATTAGGGTTATTTAGATAATATTATAATAGAAATCAGAAAAATAATAAATCTGAAATAACATTTAATTTTAAGTAAATGTCTCAAAATGTAAGATTTTCACATATCGGGAATATATCCGATACCTGAATTAAGGCTAGCGTATACCGAATAGTTTAGAATACTACATTAAGACCCAAGAGGATATTTGGACACTTGAGCTTAATGTGATTAATTTCACATTAGGATTCGAGCATATTTAAGGTTTAGGAATCAAAATTTAAAATCTAATTTAGGATTCGAACCCCGAATTAGAGTACAACGAATCATTAGGACATCATAGGTATATAAAAAAAAAATGAGTTAAAATATAACTTAGAATATGAATCCATAAAGTATAAGTACTAAAAAGACCTATTTATATTATAGGATACCCAGAGATAAATCAGCTTGCGACTAAGGGATCGAGCGATCGAGCAATTCTAAGTAAGTTGGGTTATTGCTTATTGTAATAGAGTACTAGTTTTGTAGTACTCGGAGACTTAGGCTTATATATGATTGTGATTGTAAGTAGTTTACACATGTGTTTGATGTAACTGAATTCGTGCTGAATTTGTAATGTGAGTGATTTTGTGACTGATTGAATTGGTATGAAATTATTTGAATACCCTAAATGGAATTTAATCTTATTCGACCCTAATAACCGAAAATGTCATGCATTGCAATCAGTTAGGGGATCATAGGATTCTCCAACCAAATACCGACCCCTTCGAAAGGGATAACACAGGATTGCAAAATGGTCCCTTCTTCATCCTTAGTCGAACTAAGTGACAGGAGAGGAGGTCGCGGCGAGGGTGAAGTCAATGGTTCGAAGGTAGTCGCGGGAGGAGCGAGGTCTCCATTGCACAAGCCTGGGTTTGGTTGTGAGCTGCTGCATAACATGGAAACTCCTCAACCCGAATTGGAGTAGGTGAAATTTCTCTAATTTCATAACGGACCGAATTACGTTGTGCGATGACACTTGATTGTTGCATTGCATGAAAATAATTGTTTGATAACCTTGTTTGTGCTTGTATGCATTCATGAGTCTCTAATTCAACTTACTGAGCTGTAATTGCTCATACACTTATAGATCCTTTTGCAGGTTCTGATTTCTGAACACTTCAAGCACTATGCCGCCCTACAATTACCCAGAGGTTAGTCTGTTTGAAGCCAGGGGTGTGAGGATCGAGTTACTTAGTATAATGTGCAACTAGAGTGACTATGTAATTAGGGATGAAAGACCGATAGTTATTTTGTAATCTAGTGAACTGTTATGTTTATGTAAAACTTTCTGGAAAGCTCTGTAGATTGATATATATAATTATACATGTTATTAGATATTTGTACTATTTATCATAATTGTAGTTTAATTGTTAATCGGACTGTTTACTTCAAAGCGATGAGTCGTAGACGCCTCGTGTAGATCATGTCTATGGTAAACACTGTAAAGCCAGTTACCATCATAGAATTGTTTACACGACGGGACTGTTGCAACTCTACGACTTCGGGGCGTAACAGGAATGCTAACGTTATACTTAAAGAGACAATATGAATCTCGTCAACTTTTGAATATGAACTTGAAGTTAGATGTAGGAGTAAATAAATAATCTCTAGAACTACTAAAGATATAATAACAAAATCCATAGATAAAACAATTGAAACCTAAATCATAAGTCACAAACCCTAAATAATAAGTTGAAAAACCCTAAAGAGAGTAAAACCCTAAAACCTTAATTGTACATATAAAATCCTAAAACTTTAATACTCGGGAAACTTGTTCTGGTTATGTGTGCCTGTTCTGGTTGTGTGTGCCTATTCTGGTTGACTTATGCCTGCAAAATATCATTAGAACATAAGGTATTAGAGTGTTTGGAATATACTTGCTTGACTACCCTATGAATCCAAAATTAATAAATATTCGGCTTCTAATTAAATTGGACATGCATTACTTCTTATAACATGAGTCAAAAGGGCATCAGCACCATGCAGTAAAGCAAGAGATTATGCTTAGATAGATCTATATTGATACTATATATTGTGATTGTTTATCATACGACATATTCGTGTGACATGTTCTTACCTTGACCTTTGGAAACTGCTAGACTCTAGGGAGTGCTGCCTTCTGCTTGAGGTTGAGCTATATCTATTGCTCAGGGTAGTTGTATTGTTAAAAGATTTTGTATTGGACGTAGATACCTGGGTCTAAATATTTCTCAACTTGAGCAATTATAAGTATTAAAACAGTGTTGTATATAGTTATTAGCTAACCGTATATACTATTTGCATTGTATATGCTTATACATACATTCATATGCTTGATAAATAACTTCCTTGTTGTTGTTTGATGGTAAGATAGGAAGGTTACTCATTAAGCTAGATGTAGCTTATACACTAATAGTTTCTTTTGCAAGTCTTACAAATTTGAGATTAGGCTAGGACTTGAGTGTAGAACACTCCATTAGGTTAAGAAAGTAGAATATATGTTTAGAAAAATAAGTAGTATAATCGAATTAAACTCTTAAGGTATTTAGTATGTGATGACTCGATAGAGCTAATCGTGGCAATCGCTATATACCATATAAAGGGTTGTAGATTGATACCCCTTTCAATCGGTAACTTTTAATGTGATATGTAAGACTACTACTACAATTAACAACCTAAAGTTACGCAAGTGTAAGTAATATCGTTTAATTATAATAATAACAACCATTTAAATATAAATAACACACATATATAGATGTTTACAGATGAGAAGATGATAATAACTCATATTACAAACTGTTAACATATTATATTACATATTAAGGTTTCAAATCTATATACAATAACATAAGCTCACTCTTATCACATTTTACTCTCACATCAACCTACTAAGGTATTACTAATAACGGGCATCCAACGGTCTGACTCTACGAATAGATCAACCTGTAAAAGTAAACTACAGGGATATAAGTTAATTAGCTTAATGAGATATTTCCCTCAACTATATAACAAACAAGTTATACAACAATTTAATTCAATTAAATGAATGCATAAATAATCAGTATGCCATACAGATACATGTAGGTGACCAGATACTTTATGTAACTCAGATTTAGCGTCCTTCGAAGTCAGGGTTGGAAATACATCAGCACTAGTTAGATCCAGATATTATACTAGAATTTACATAATAATGAAACTCTGCGTTTCATATGCAAAATATAATGTTGTATTTATTTTTAGTTTTATTCAAAATCCAGTTTTACTTATGATTATGAGTAGGTTCATACAGCCCTCACTTACTCCTAAATAAAGACCTCTAAACTTTACCCTTAGTTAGGCGGTTGACGCCTCTAATGTCTAGTGTTTTCACGGGCTAGAGTAAGGGCATATCGTACGTATGTACCGTACAGAATATTATAACAATAAATAATCAATCTACATATGGTCTCTCGCTACCTTCATGTAATATAACGGTCGGAAATAGTTATGCAGCGCATGATTATGTGTGTTTCAATTTAATTTATTCAAGTCGGATAAAATTAAATCCTTTTACTCAATGATCGACAAAGTCATAGAAAGATTAATTCCTATCAAATTTACTATGCGATAAACAGTGCATTATTATACTTTAAAGTAAATTCACTATTAACAAACAGTATCATACATAAGCATAACCCAGCCTTACATAGCAATTAATTATTAATTGCAATTTATATTCATGATCTACATACATAAGTAAGTATAGAATTATTATGAATACTCACACAGCCATACTAAAAGTGAAGGATCGTAATAGTTGGATAGTAAATCGGGTCAAATCATGATCACTTAACAATAGGGAATATGAAAAGTAGTAAGTTTGGGAATTAAATAACTAAATTAATATTGTATTTTGTATTGTTTACTTAATTTAACTATTTGTTTGTGTGAAATTATTAATTCGAGTTTTTTACTCAATCACGTATAACTTTTTCAATTTAGCTTAAATCTTTATCAACTTATAATCCATTTCGATTGTTTTCAAGTGTACTTTCTTGTAGTGAAGTCTATTTTAGACGTTATAACTCACAGTTTTGACTGTGATATAATAATATCATAAAATTCATTATTTTGACTTAAATAGTTATAAAATATCAATTTAGGTTTTTCTTAGTATAATTATGATTTAGTAATTATTTGTATCGTATAATTTGTAATTTTTTTTATTTTAAACCTATTTTACTATAATTACTCTTTTGAACTTATTTTTCAGGTTTAAGATTTATTAATTCAAATTTTTATACTTTATTATTTTTATAATTAATTAATTATTTTATTATTATTATTACTTACGAAAATTATTTAATTTATTCTTAAGTGATGACATGGCAGCATATGGGAGTGCCATGTGTCACACTTGTACATTTTCTATAATTTTGTATTATTTTCTTATTTCTTGTATTTTACAGTATAATTATATATTAATACTCATTACAATATTTTATTTATAAATTAATTATTTATTATATTTTCTAGTAGTTTACGATGCACTTAAATATTTACATATAATTACTAAATTACTTTATTTATTAAATTAATATTATAGTATATTATATATATACTATTTAAATATAATTGTATTTCTATAAATACAATACTATTCATATACTATAATATACTTTATGTATTAAATTATCTTAACCTTAATTATATATTATATACTATATGTATAAGTATAATATATACTTATTTGTACTTTATATACATATGTACATATATAGTTATATTATATGTATATACAAAAATACTAAATACAAATAATAATATACATATATATATCTAAACATCACGTCTAGCAATTTACATGTCCATATAAATAATTAAATAAAATACTTAGTATATATATACATACATATACCTACTAAACACATATACGTATATATATATATATATATTAAAATCAAAATACTAAGTGTATATATATTTATACATATACATGTTCATGCATACACTTAAACATAAATAAATAAATTTCCAAATACACATATATGTACATAAATACATGAGTGAGAAAATACATGTTATATATATTATTATTTATGCATACATATATATACTGTATAATATAAAGTATTAAGTATACTACACATATACATACATATATATATATATACTTAGTCACGTATACATATACATACATAAGGAAATACATAGTATATATATATATATATATATTATATACACATACATGTACATACTATAAAATAAATATACTATGTATAACACATACATATATTCCCACACATAGATATATGTAAATAAAAAAAATACCCAATATACATATACATGTATATTTACAAGTTATTTTAACATTTTCGTTAGGATTTATACGTGATTACGTGATTTAGTTAATAATTGCAATCGACTATGGCTATATTATTATTAAGTTATATTTATTCATTTTATAAACTTAAAATTATGGTTTTAGGGTTTTAGTCAAGTTCGGGTTCGATTTAAGGTATTGTGCGTATATTGAATTTGGGGTTTTTTTACGCAATTTAGGCTTCAATCGAGTTTTTTAGGGTTTTTACTCTCAATACTATATTCGATTTCTCAATTTAATAAAAAGTTTATTTTACCTAACCTTATCGACTTATGATATCGTATAAAACACTTGGACTTAGATTAGGGTTTATACTACTGATTACAAAGGGTTTACATTGTAGCTTTATGATTGATAGGTTATAAATACCCTTTCTTATTGTTTGGTAGGTGATTTCGACTTTTTGTGATTCTAGTAACTGTGAATTGTTGGAACACTTGTAAATATATATATATAATTAAGCAAGCATTATAACCTTTGACTTGTAAAGTGGTCTTTATACCATAAGTATACAGTGATATGAAGATTTTATGTAAAACTATCAAGCTCCATTTTGGGGTGTTACAATAGGTGTGTGATAACGTAAAATTAGTATACATATTCTATAATTATTTTATGTGATTTTGAGTACTAATTTAGTTAATTTGTAATTTAGAGCCTAATCCATTAATTTTCATCTTTAGGGACTTTGAGATGCATTTGATGAACTTTTGAAAACTTTGATTAAGTTTTGAAGCATATTCGAATAAAAGTGTTGATTGACGATTTAAAGTAGAAGCATTTTAAGCAAGAAATGAACTTCAGAAAAGAATATGGTTGAAGATTATGGGCATAATCTAAGGATAGGCCAAAAAAAAAATTGCGAACCATAAATCAAATCAAAAAACCTTTTTTTTTTGTTACGAATTATTTGGTCGTGATTCGATTCAGTTATATATAAGCGATTTATGGTTTAGTTCAGGGAAGCGAACCAAACCGAACCGTTGGTTAAATAAAAATAAGTTCATACGATTGTTTTGTTTTTTTTTTTTTATCAATCTTTATAGATTTCATCAAATTTCATATCTTCTTCCTCTTTTTCTTATTTTTGGATAAATTATTAAAATTAAGTTGAGTGAGTTTTATATGAAATTTCATATTTAGAAATTTTCCTATTTCAAATTATTATTTTCTTATATGTTTTCAAATTAAGAATCTCACCATAGTGTTTATTATGTATCTCTTATTTCTTTTTCGATCTTTAATATGTCTCTTTTATTTTCTTTGTATTGTTTTTTGATGAGCAGTTTACTTTTCTCTCTTTGTTGTTTATTCGTTAGAATAGAGTTGTTTATCCTCGTTTAATCAAGTTAAGTTTATTAAAATTTTGTACAACTTTTTTATTAAGTATCATTACATATGATAAATATATGAGAAATTAATTGAAATATATGAAAGTTCAATAGAAAGGACAGCGTGTTATTAGAGATAAAAATATTTAGCAAAAATTTAATCTAAACAGTTCAAACTAGATTGAACCAATTTTAATTAGGCCCGAAAAATTTATGAACTAAACTATATGATTATGTTCGATTTTTTTTTTTTAAAAAAATCAAATTGTTATATTAAGATTGGTTTGATAAGAGGGGGTAAACCGTACCGAACAAAACCATGCCTACCATTAGCATAATCCATGCCTGTATACTCCTCATCAATCAATTTTCATTGAATTTTGAAGATTTTGAATCAAGTGCAAAAACATGCCCCAACTCTACGGCCTTGTACCTTGCTTGTAAATATGGAATGAGTAATGAATTTTTTGTTTTTGTTAGGTTTTCTTGGTAAGTCTAGGTTTTAATTCTACAAATAGATGTTTAGACTTAAGTTTATAAAGAGAGTCTCTTAGAAAGAGTCTTAACGGTAGAATTATATTGAGGATTTCTCATTTTTCTTTTTTTCTTTTAATAATGCCGTTATTTTAAATTATTCTCAATGCATCGTTATTGAACCTTAGTTTTTATTATAACATTTAT
Organism: Lumnitzera racemosa; assembly: GCA_024138005.1. Lineage (NCBI taxonomy): Eukaryota > Viridiplantae > Streptophyta > Magnoliopsida > Myrtales > Combretaceae > Lumnitzera > Lumnitzera racemosa. The sequence continues at coordinate 575,904 of JAMXBC010000012.1, forward strand.
TTTATTCACTCCATGATATTACCTTTGAAGATCTAATTGCATTGTGTTTATTGTAATCTAATTAATATTTACCTGGGTTACTGGTTCGATGTTGAGACGCAATCCTTTTGTGAACATATCGGTATAATTAGAAGGAAAATTATTAGGTTAAGAGTTTAGGTATTAATTTCTTTGGATTAAGGTAACCTATAATGACCATTCTAATAGCAGGATTTAAGGTCTTAATGCGATTTTGCGATATTCAATTAAAAAGCGATTCGAGTAGAAAAGTTTTTAAGATTAGGAATTAACTAGAAGTACAAGTTTGATAGTTCGATTGATTCAAATTACACATCTTTATAATCTAAAGAGTAATTAAGATTGAAAGTTATATAAAACTAGATAGTAAATAATAACGGTTTGTTAAGAATTATCTATTCTTTAATTTTTATGAAATCATACTTATTTATTTTATTTAGTCTTGTTTATTTTATGGTTCTTATCTTATCTATTTTTCTTTATTTATCTTTGCTCACTAATCAAAATTATTCTAAATTGTTAAGTTAAATAATTTACTAATAATTTTAGGTTCTCACATTCATAGTTCCTCGAAAGATCAACACTCAGGTTCACATTCGTTTTAACTGTATTATAATTTGACCAAATATACTTGCCCGACACCAACCAGTGTGTAGTTCATACCCAACCATCTATTTAAGGTCAAGAAAAATTACATAAATACCTTTATGTTATACCCTTTCACTCCAATATTATAGGAAATACTTGATCTAGCCTAAATCATGTCAAATGCTTAGATAATCCTCAAATGTATCCTTATTTTTTATACAGGTTCGTAGGCTTTTCTTTAAAAAATCTTGTCTAGATCAACTATGCAGCTAAAAACTCATAATTATTCGAATGATTGCGTATTATGGTTATAATATACCTAAATATAAGCGATTTATGCAAAAAATAGCAATCATACTTAAATAATTTTTTAATTTTAGAAATACACTAATTCTTCCATCAGCTATGCATTCTGAAATTACTCACTTAACCCCTAAATTAGCTTAAATTACATAAATAATATAAATTACATGAAATATAGGAATCAATTATTTCTTAGACTTAAAAAAGGCTTCGATAGTGAGATCGCTTGTTTCCACGCATTACAATTACAAGTGTCCATCGTTTACCATTTTCTAATGTCATACTTCACTCATCTGTCAAGATCTACTTTAATCGTGTCTTTTCATGGAATCAGGTTCCACTCTTGCCTGCCACATCCTACCATATCAATCTTTTTACGCATTTTCATATCTTTCGATGCTTATTTATTAATTATTTAATTCATTTAGGTAAATTATGTACATATTTAGGATTTTCTCTATTTGATAAATATTAGTGGGATACATGTTTCATATCATTTATTTAATTTATCTCTAAAGCTTTGCTAAATTTTAAAACTTAAATTTTGTGATTCCGATATATAATGAATAGTGAAAATATTTTTTTACTATTTAACTATGTTAATATTTTACAAATTCGTTTTCCAAAATTTAAATTCCTAAGATCACTTTGATTTATTTTTTATGCCCCCTCCTGAATTTAAAGTCAAAGCAAATGCTCTAATTGCTTAGGGTTAATGTCGCATTTTGAAATGGGGCATTGTGTGAAAAATGATACAATACTTGGGAGCTTGTTGTGTTTGGTGGTAAAAAGTATATAGCACGTTTCACTGTATCCACGTGTACACGAGGAATAAATCATCGTTGATTCACTATTTAATTTCCTCAGCAACATGTACTGTCAGGAGAAAATGCGAAAGAATCAGTAATATATATATATATATATATATATATATATATATAGACACACATTTATATAATGTCAAAAAGGGCAACTTGCATCTAAATTTGGCAGGGCAAAAGCATATCTACTTAACAGCTTCACCATTTGCACGAATACATAAGAGTCTATAAGCAATAAAAATCCTACCGTTAAAAACTTCCATGTAAAAGGTGCTAACATTTCTCATTCTCATCCACAAAGCCTTTGTCCTGGCTGCAAAACTTCTCAAAGACAGCTCAACTGCTCTACTAAAATTTACTCAAAAAATAAATAAATAAATCACATTTCACACCTAAACTTTATCGATTTTAATAATTAACTACTTGAAGTTTAAAAATATTAATTTATTAATGAACAAACTTTTCAGATCATGTATGGTACTTGGATTAGGTAGTTATTGATAAAAAAAAAAAAAAAGAAAAAAAAAAGAACAAAATTCAGAACACAGTTGTGTCAAATTGATAGTTTTAAAATTTTAGATAGGTAATTACAAAAAACGAACCACGTTCCAGATATTACATGTGACATTTAAGAAAGGGAAAAAAAAAACAAAAGAAAAAAAGAAAAGGTAAACTCCGACTTTCATTAGGTAAGATGGTTAAGTTAGAATTCAAGTCGCAGATTAGACTTCACCAGCTTCTCCGGGAATAGACAACAACAGACGACTGTAGATCACGGTCTACCTTGAAATGAGCATGAAAAAATCTTTGAACCTGGAATCGTCATGTTCTCATTAAGAAACACGGAGAGAAGAAAAAGAAAGGCACTAGGACAAGGGGCCATGTGATAGGTAGTTGAAATTAGTATATACCTCTTTGAAAGAATGCGATAATAAAAATTCCTTCAATGCTCTCTCCTCAGAGGCAAACAACACAATGTGACTTGGTGCAGACCAGTTTTCTGCAAGTTTTGCAGCAAAGCCCCTAGGATCCATCATAAAACGGTCAGACTCATCCGGGACACTCCTATCTTCACTGTTGAGCAAAAGATGAACCCATCAGTATAAACCGTGTAAAGCTGACCAATAAAGTAAACACACGTAAAACCTCCTGAGCTACCTTGGTGTACAATCTAAGAAACGCATTGGCAAGTTATGATGAAGCGACGAATAGTAAGGTGTAGCATGACAAGGCACGAGGAAAAGGAGACTCTTCACTCTATCATTTGCAGCTTCTCGGGATAGGTACTTCATTACATCCTCGGTTCCTCTCTGCCAAGTAGGTTCGACTTAATTGTTAATCAAGCAAAAGAAGGGAGGAACACAAGTGAAAACCACACACACGTATCATTCCATAAGAAGCTGCACGAGAGGAACAGCCTCAAAAGAGATTTTATCATCCTACATCATTCGACAAGAGCCATTGGTGTGATGCTTTCATAGCCGAGGCCTTTTATATAATGGTTTGAAATACCTACCTGATGCACCAAGCTCATGTACAAAGCCATTGGGATGTTGGTGGCAAGCAGGAAAAAGGATGCCCATTTAACTCGTGAGGACAGTTTAGTGTTCTTCTGAAAAGATCCTGCTGTCTTCTCAGAAGTTTTTTGCTTGGATATTGCAGCGAGAGAGTACCCAGAAAACATCAAGGCCAAGGGAAGGACAGGAAGAACAAATCTGTACCCAGGGTCTAATTAAAATGAGAATAAGTTGAAGCAACCAGCGAAGAGATATTTTCAACTAGCAAATGTACACATCAAAATATAAAATCATGTACCTGAATTCTTTGTGTCCAAGCACGCTGTAAAGTCCTAGAACCCAAGCCACAAGGCCAGCAAGTTTCCAATGTCCAGCCATGAAAGTGCCAACAACGGAGAATGGCAAGAAAGAAAAGAGCATGACCGTGAATCCCTGAGTAAAGTACCAGTGCCACTTGTGGGTTCCATAATAATCGCCCCCAGAAGAAAGAAAATTGAACTTCAGAAAGTTCAAAGGAACTAAAACCCATGAGCCATACATCAATCGATCTACTAATAACTCAAGTCCAAGTATCAGCACCCTGACACCATAGATCATGTAAACAGGGATCCAGTGTAAGCATAAATAAATGAGAGAAAGTTCCATTTCCATTTCATATTCTCAGTGCAACTAGATACAAGTCCATTAACAGTTACCAACCAACAAAAAGCTTAATGTTTAAAATAAAGACACATATCCCACTGATTGGCAGTTGAACATAGTATTCTTCAGTTGTTTATGATAGGCATATAATAGAAAAAACCAGCTGGAAAACTTTAAGGATGCAATTGACAACTGTAATGCCCTCTGAGATATTTCATCACAAGCTAATCAAGTCCGAATTGACATGCAAATCACTTCAATAGTCACCCTTTACTGACATCATGAGAGCAATGGATCACTCTTCATTTCAAAGATATCACCCATCATATGACCAGTAGAGTTCCACGATATTATAGGGCTAATAGACAAGGGCCCTAAGAAAAGTTAAAACTCCCTGAAAATGTGATAAGCACGAGTTCAAAAATTCTTTTCTAGAAGATTTTAGAAATGTACCTAAGCTTAAAGCATCAGAGAAAAAATCCTCCCACACCAACCCCCACCGCAGCCCACCCCCCCCCCCCCCCCCCCCCCCCCCAAAACAACAAACCCAACTTTCTGACCTCCCTTCCTATTTATACTAATATTCATCTCCTAACTCCTAACAACAAGTGTAACTGAAAATATGTACACGTATAAACAAAACAACAAACCTCACAACAAATATTACTTAGGCCCCATAACAGCACCAAACAAATACTGTAGGTCCCACCACACAACATACTTATTATATACAAAACACCAGTGATTTATAACACTACTACTCAAACTCCCTTATTCCTCCTCCCATAGAAATAACAAATAGGGCGAGATACCCTTGGAATCTTATCAATGCCACCCTCCATAAGACTGTCCTTGTCCTCAAGGATAAATTTAGGAAATTGAAGCTCAAAGGCTGCCTTATCAACCTAAGTAGCTTCAGTTGAGGGTTGACTCTCTCAGCACAAATACTTGCAGAGTTTCCTTGCTATTCTTAACTATAAAAAGACATCCCAAAATACTATATGTTGCTGTTGTTGTTGTTCTTTATAGTCATCTTCAACCATACAAAAATCAGTAGGCAAATCAACAGAAGTAGAAAATGTACTAGAGGACTTCAGTAGGGAAACACGAAAAACTGGATGTGCTTTACATCTAGGAGGAAGCTGAAGCTTGTAAGCTACATCCCCCACCTGTTCAAGTATTTGATAATGCCTAAAATATCTTGGAGATAGTTTAGTAGATGCTCTTGTGTTCATGCGTTTCTATAAAGCTAGTCGGATTCTCAAAAATACCCAATCACCCACATTAAACTCCACATGCATCCTATGTTTGTTAGCTTGCACACAATTGCTAAGCTGAGCCTTTGCAAGATTAGCTTGAAGCTGCTGAAGCACTATATTTCTGTCCCCTAGAGTTGTCAAAACAGTAAGCTCACAATTTCACCACTGACAAAAGAAGGAATGGATGGAGGAGGCCAGCCATAGACTGATTCGAAAGGAGTAAACTTAGCCGATGAGTAATAAGAAGTGTTGTAGGAGAACTCAGCCCAAGGAAGCTAAGAAGACCAGCTTTTAGATTGTTCACTACAAAAGCACCTCAAATAGCATTCCAAGCTCCTATTGAGAACCTCAATTTGACTATCCATTTTCGACTGGTATGATGTAGTAAAGTGCAGTCTTGTACCTTGAGCTTGAAGTAAATGGCACCAAAAGATACTAATGAAAATGGGATCCCAATCACTAACTATAGAGCCGGGAGTGCCATGTAAACGCACGACTTTTTCACAAAAATATCAACCACAACCTTTGTAGAATAAGGATGCTTCAACATCATGAAATGACCATATTTTGAAAGTCGATCAACAACAAGAAGAATAGTGTCAAATCCTTTAGATTTTGAGAGACCCACCACAAAATCCATAGAAATGTCTTCCTAAATTAATTTAGGTATAGGCAGCAGATTTAAAAGGCCAATAGGAGAAAGTGTTTGAGATTTATTACATTGACATACACAATTAGCCACAAACTATTCCACATCTTGTTTAAGTCCTATCCAATACAAATTTGTAGCAAGTCTCCTGCATGTCTTCAAAAACCCCGCATGGCCTCCTATGGGAGAGCTATGAAATTCATGTAAAAATAGTCACCCAAGTCACCAACCTATCATGATAGAAAAGAATATCATTCACCAACCTAAAACCATCGCCAACCAATTGTCCTCGGCGAAGCAAATCAACTTTAGCTGACAAAATGGGATCAGACATAACAACCCTCTAGATTTCATGCAAATCAGTCCAAATTAGACTAGAAATCCCTCCTAACTCACCATCACCCTCAAGGTCAAGGGCAGTAGATGGTAATTCTGCAAAAGAAAATACAACAAGCTTATTATCAGCCACAAGAACTTCATCAAATTGTTGAGATAGTGCATCAACTGCTCTATCATTAAGCCCACTACAATATTCAATCTCAAAATCAAATCCCAACAATTTATACAACCAATTCTATTGTGTAAGAGTAGTAATCCTCTGTCTCAACAAATATTTCAAAGACTTATGGTCAATCTTAACTATGAATCTCCGACCTAGAAGATAAGGACGCCAATGATTGATTGACAACACTAAACTCATAAGCTCTTTCTCATAGGTTGATATACTCAAGGTCTTATTTGAAAGAGCTTTGCTATAATAAGCAATCAGATGACCATCATGCTGTAGCACCGCCCCTAAGGTACAACTTGAAGCATTACATTCCACAATATATGGGCAATAGAAATTTGGCATAGCAAGAATAGGGGCTTGTATAAGAGCTCCATTAAGCTATCGAAAAGCTTCCTCAACTTCAATAGACCACACAAAACAATTTTTCTTCAATAATTGAGTAAGTGGGCGAGCTACTTTTCCCTGATTTTTTACAAATTTACGATAATAACTTCATAGACCCAAAAAACTACGCAAGCTCTTTACTGAAATAGGAGTTGGCCATTCTAAAATAGGCTTTACCTTATTAGGATTCACTCCTACCTCATTTGCTGAAATGACATGACCCAAATACTCAATAGTATGCTGGCCAAATAAGCATTTCTTTCTGTTGGCCAAAAACTTAGCGCTCCTCAATAATTCAAGAACAATTCTCAAGTGTGAAACATGAGTAGTTATATCAACACTATAGATCAATATATCATAAAAAAATATAACTATAAATGCACGAAGACAAGGTCGAAACAAGTCGTTCATTACCGCTTAAAAAGTGGAGAGAGCATTCATAAGGCCAAAAAGCATAACAATGAACTCGTAATGTCCTTGATGTGTCCTAAAAGCAGTTTTATGTACATCTTCAGGTGTTACTCTAATTTGAAGGTATCCCGCTTTTAGGTTGATCTTTGTAAATACCGTAGCTTTATAAAGTTCATCTAATAACTCTTCTATAATAGGAATAAGATACTTGTTCAGTATAGCTACCCTATTTAAGGCTCTATAATTTACACAAAATCTCCAAGAGCCACTTTTTTTTAATAAGCATCACTAGACTAGAGAATGGGCTGATACTAGGTTTACTAATCCTAGTGTTAAGCATTTCAACAACAAGCTTCTCAATCTCTGTCTTTTGCACTTGAGCATAGCGATATAGATGAACATTGATGGGTTCTTGCCCCTCTTTAAGAGGTATGCAATGATCCATTGGTCATGAAGGAGGCAACCTAATCCTATCTACAAAAACATCAGAGAATTCATCAAGTAACTGCTCAATTGATGGATCCAACAATGAGGTACTACCTTACTGCTTCTTTGTCAACTCAAACTGCTACAAATTGCCATTACAAACACAATGCTCCAGTTACTCAAAATAAGCTATAGAAATAGTTACGAACTCCCCATAATAACATTCAGAACTGCTGTCAATGCATACTTCTGATACAACTTCCAACCATTCACTCGGCCATAGCAAGCTTTGATACACTACATCATGCAACTTATATAAAAACTTTATTGAAATAAGAGGTTTAAACAAAGTAGGATCCCTCTGCAAAACAAATTCACCACCCTCAATAGAAATTTTCATAGTCATGCCTCCTCAATCCACTTTAACTTCTCCCAAGATATGCAAACATCGAATCCCCAAAATCACATCAATACCACCAAGTTCTAACACATAGCAAGAAATTACAAATGAGACCATATCAACACGCAATTGTAAATCACAACATTTACCTATCCCCCAAAGCTACCCGAAAAGGTGTTGTAATAGCAAGAGAAAATTGCATGCATTCAACAAAGTCACCAAAGATAAAATTGTGGCTAGCACCACTGTCAATAAGCACAATAATAGGAAAAGAATTTAGTTCTGCCCTGAATTTCATAGTGTGTAGCCCATTAAGTCCATAAAATGACAGCATATTCAGTTCAAAGGAAGAATCAACAATATTAGCATCAGAATGATCAGATTCAAGCTTTTTCCATAGTTGCTAGAGAAACAGCCACATCCACCCAATCCTTCTCTGGTTCATCATAATCCTCTTCCATCACTAAAAATCGTAACGATTTATTAGGACATTTATACTGAGGGCTAAATAGTTGGTCACATTTGAAACAAAGGCCTTTATTTTTCTTGTCCAAAAATTTAGCGTACAACATTTGTCGTTGGCCTTTACCTCGCAAAACATATGACTACTGTTAGAATTCACCGTTTTAGCCTTATTACACGAGTTGGAAGAAGGTCCAGCAGGACATGAGCAAAAAACCTCGATAAGGAAGGTCAAGAGGGCATACCTGAAGTGCAAAAATCACAAGAGGACAGAAAGGTAGAAAAAGAAACGGGCTGAGACAGAGAAAATGAATGAGCAGGTTGATGCACAAATGAATCTCCATGATCAGAAATAGAAAAACCAGGTGGATGCACTGCACTAACCACTACACCACCAGAAAGTTTAGTATGATTTGAATCATTTGCAAACTAATTCGAAGAACCAAAACATGTAGTATTGTTCAAAGGACAAGCAGAAATTGCATTGTGAATCATCGTCTGCATAGTGGACAAAGCTTTCTCAAGAGATGATGATTAAGTTGCATAATTGGTGTAAAGTTGTTCTTGCAAGTCCGTGAACGATGATTGAAACTCATCCATAAGGTCACTTAGGGATTTTTCCAAAGAATCAACACAAGCTTTGAATTGAGTCATGGTGAAAGCCACAGACGGCGCCAAAATTGATAAGCATGGGTTCATAAATTCTTTTCTAGAAGATTCTAGAAATGCACCTGAGCTTAAAGCATCAGAGAAAAATCCCAACGAGCCACTGCTCAATACAAGAATGGATATAGTTCACCCACACCACCACCTCCCCCCCACCCCCCCCCCCCCCCCCCCAAAACTTTCTGACCTCCCTTCCTATATATACTATTGTTCACCTCCTAACTTCCAACAACAAGTATAACTGAAAATATGTACATGTGCAAACAAAACAACAAACCCCACAACAAATATTATGTAGGCCCCATAATAGCACAATACAAATACTGTAGGTCCCACCACACGATACACTTATTATATACAAAAACACCAATGATTTATAACACTACTACTCAAACTTTCTCATTCCTCGGCCTATAGACATAACGAATAGGGTGAGATACCCTTGGAATCTTATCAAAACGGGTATCATTGAAACCAAAAAAATCTCTAGTAGAAAAGGGTTGGAAGGGAAAAAATGGTAGGAATGATCTTTACAAATTGAAATGATGAGATACTGAAACTACCAGATAAAAAGTCGGGCCTCAAATGGAGAATCAGTTATTGTATGTCCCTGGTTACCTATATCTACTAGTTAAATGTTCAAAGACCTCGTTAACTATTACATATTACAGTTTCTTTCCATAGCTTGACGATCAGTATTTATCTGAAATCTACTAGGTTGTGGAACAAGCCAAAGACTGGTAAATAAGAGCTAGATCCTCAATGCAAATTTCTGGGACTACCGCCAAAAAGAATATCTTAGAGTATGGCCTAACATCCTGACCATCCTTGGGGTTGCTGAAAACTACTCTGCATCGCAATTACAAATTGACATTGTGTATCGTTAAATATATCTCTCTCCAACTTCAATACCAACCACTAGCTGCATTTCAAATGTTTTGATGTCTAGCATAATCCAGTCTCAGCAAGAATAGATTGGATAACTAGAGAGCCAAAACACAAGAAATGTGTCTAAATAAAATGCAATAGGGGGAAAAAAGAGTTACTTTGCAGAAGAGGTAGGAAATATGAGTAGAAAAATTCAAAAACATGAATACAGAAACAATAAGAAATTAATTTTAATTTCATTGGTAGAAAAATCGAACAAAAGGAATTGGGCAAGTAAATTACCTACCCAACAGGAACAACCTCCAGAAGTATAAATCCAAGTCGATCCCGCATCATAAAGAGCTCAAGGAGGCCGACATAGATCCATATGATAGTGCTTGTAGGTCTGATGGCACAAGCAAATGCTGCTGCAACCAAGCCCCATTTCCTTGAAACGTTGGAATCTTTGCTGGAAAATAGTCTCAGACAAGGCCAATAATATAATCCAACAAGTGTAAGCACCGTCTCCAAACTATTCGACAATGTGCGTGGGAAACAGAAAAACACAAACCAGTTTGTCAATTGAGAAAACAGCTGGAGCGGGGTTAAGGTCACTATTCACTACCACAGACAGTTCTCTTTCGTGTCAATAGAAAACGTTAATATTTCGGCAGATAAGAACAGAAAAGCTGCAAACAAAAAATGGAAAAGGATACTGCCCACCTAGCAACAGAACCACCAAACAGAATAAGGGAAAATTTGTACAAGTATAGATCGCCAACTGCAGAAAATACAGACTGAAGCAACCTCGGAGTCTTTGTCTGTGAAGCAAATAACCAGATTCCAATGCAGAATTAGTTAAAGAAAAAGATTTAATTTGCTAATTAAAATCAACCAAAACAGTGAAGGCAATTATAACAGCCGCAACAACAAAAAGATTAAGCATCATCATACTTGGCAGGCTCAACTACATGAACCCTTTTATCCTTATGTACTTGATCCAAGAATAACTACCATATATAAAGCTTATCGTCTAAATTCTCAAAAAAAAATTCTTGACTTCGATTTTAGTAAATTTTTTTTTAAAACTGATTCATTGGATCATATTCATATCGTCAAAGTAAATGTCACATGTCCAAACTATTTAAAAACAAGTCTATATTGAATTTAAAATATGTGCACATATCTATCAGATCATTGGCATTTTAATCACTCATATTAGGTTTGATCACACAACATATTGCCTTTAAAGCATCATAGTTGTTTGACAGATTTTACCCTTGTACTCAACCAATATGTTACTATTTTATAGAACCTCAACGATACTCAATTTGATCCTGCATGCATGCAACCTGTGGCTCGCATCTTCTTTCAGCCCCTTATGAAATGAAATCAAAATACCGAAATACTACACAATAGGGTGGATGAAGTATAAATCAGAACGAGAGCAACACCCTTGCATTTTAGTCACATCCAAATATGTGCATCTGCATGCACATCTGGGGGAGAGAAGGAGAGATAGAGAGACAGAGAGAGAATCCCATCTAATCCATGTTACAGGCAAGGGGGAATAAGAAGAAAAGAATATGAGTTGAGTGATCCTATAGCACCCCAGGCAAATAGGAGTTGTAGGCTGTTGAATTAGTGAAGCACGTCTCATATATTTGGCTTCCAATGACACACAAGTATTCCCAAGTGCCCCATGCACCTATAGTCTGTTAAAATCCTAATTGTGAGGTTGCATACTGAAAACATGGGATTCTGGTACAAGGTTCAGATGGACTTAAGCTTGCTACTTTAGTAGCTAGCTTTTGAATAGTGGCTCTCTCTAAATTATCCTGTTCAATTGGTGTAGAAGCCTTGCACTACAACCCACTGCGATCACGGGGCGACGCTGGTCCTGCAGTGGGACCAGTTAAAAATTAGTCTGGTGGCACGGACATAGCTCCGGAATGAGAAGGAGAGAGTTTAATAATATATATAGTAGTAGGTATTGAAATAAAAAAAGTCAGCCATATATATGAGCATCGAGACTGCATGATGTGGTAGAGACTTAGGATGCTAGTGGGATGAAGCAACTTCAATAATTTATGTAGTGGTAGGGAAAAAAGAAAGTCAAGTGAACATGAGAATCGAGACTGCAACTGTGGTGGAAACTATGACGCTAATTGCAAGATCACCGATAGAAAGTATGGAATTTCCTTCTGGGACGGGCATCTCCCAACTTCATAGCTAGTATTAGAGGCGTGGTTATAACAGAATCTCTAACATCTTCATTAACCATAGAAATACCCAACAATTAATGGGGGAAATATCAATCCACAAAATAATACAATTTTGTGCATAACCACTATTCTACTTGTTCAGGATTACCATAAAAGTACACAGATAATATTCATCTCCTCCGATTAGTAATTTCCACTAGCTATAGAGACTGAAGCTACAAAATGCAATCAACATTCCTAAAGAAGAACTACAAATTCCAAAGTCTTTGCAATAAATTACCATGAACCAAGGTGTATCAAGACCAAGAATCTCCAAAACTTTGTAAAGTGGAACAAAAATCATCGGATGAACATAACTTCGAATACCTTTTTCCCATTCCCATGTCAAATGTCCATATCTGCAGCCAAATGAAAAGACGGATTCAAAACTAAAATTGAAAAAAGAAACACGAATACCCATTGATATTCATCGTAACCCAAGATCAAAGATCGGATCTTTTACCCGAAAACAAGACGATGAGCAACTTCAAGAGATTGCCAATGCTCATCCGGGTTGAAATAGGTTTGAATAAGTAAGGAGTTGACAATTCGAAAAGCCAAACAGAGGAGAAAGACTCTTCTCTGTTCATGGTTTTTGGGGATTGGCTCGATTGGAGGATGGTTAAGTTGGGTGGTGCTATTGGAAAGACTGTTATCGGGTAGAGTGGTGGTCACAGCAGGTCTCTGTCTCATTTTCAAATCACATGCGCACGCAGAGAGAGAGAGAGAGAGTGAGAGAGCGGCTTTCAACTTTGAGATGGATGAAATTATAGAGCGCCTATGCAAACGGAATGAGATCCATAAAAATTCGATGTTTGAATATTAAAAGTAAAGATAGAAATGGAAAGAAACAAGTAAAATGTTTTAATTTTTAAAATTATTTATTTTTTCTTTATTTTTAGAGATAAAAGAGTGAAAATGGATGGAATTTAATTGAGATTATAAAAATATCCCTAAAATAATTAAAAAATAAAATTAAGGATATTTTCGTTAATTATTATCCTTATTTTCTTTTATTTTATCTTTATAAATTCAAACAAAAAATCAATTATATATTTCTTTTCATTTTTTCAATTTTCGTTTCAATGTGTTTCTACTAATTTCCACTATTTCCTAAAATTAGCAAACAGAGGTAAGTTCAGGAAGAAACTGGTTTCGATTCGTATGGCTTTCCAATGTGTACTCCAATCTTTAAGTGGTTAACTTCTCGAGTTTTATATAAATACGGATTTTTTTTTTTAAATATTACAGAAAATGGCTCATTTAAAAAAAAATTACAAATATAATATACTAAAAATGTATCAAGTGAATATACCTTTAATATTTTATGATTTTTATACTGAAGATGCATCCAACTCAATTGCATAATTGTACTGTTGCCAATAAACATCGCTGTGATGTGCAGTATAAGAGAGGTGATTGTGTCTTCCTCCATCTTCGTCTAGCTTTAACTTCCAAGTTAGGCATTAAGTCCTCTACTAAACTTACTCCTCAATAAGTGCCGTAGGATTCTTGATTTTCGCCCGATAAGTAAATGGGAACAAAAGGAAGAGGACGCTCGTAAACAACCTCAAATGGTATCAAGCCAGTGTAGGAACCATTTCACCTAAGCATTGGGATGCTCTTAAGCAAAGCAACATAAATAGCATTCCAAAGTCCTATTTAAAACCTCAATTTGACCATCCATTTCCGAATGATAAATAGTACTAAAATTTAAGCGCATCGCTTATAAAACAAATAGCTTCTTCCAAAAAGAGCTAACAAACAAAGGGTCTCTATCGAAAACAATTGTCCGTAGAAAGCCATGAAAATAGACAATTTCTTGAGTGAACAAATCAACTACAAAATGTGCAATAAAGGGATGTTTCATGGGTAAAAAATGCACATACTTAGAAAACCGATCCACCACGACAAGTATAGTATCAAAGCCTTTTGATTTAGGGAAACCCGTAATAAAATCTAATGAAATATCTTCTCAAACAGCTTAAGGAATGGCCAATAGATTAAGGAAGCTAGCAGGCAACAAATTTTGGGATTTGTTACATTGGCAAACTGCACATGAAGCCACCAAAGCAGCAACATCCCTTTTCATTCCCACATAATATAGATGACCAGCAAGTCTTTGATAAGTTTAGATATATCCCGCATGTCTCCCAATCACAAAAGCATGAAACTAATGCAAGAATAATTGAGTCCAAGAAGACTTAGATGGGATAACCAAGCGACTCGTATAGTGTAGCATATCATTGATTAATTCAAACCCAAGACTTACATCTTTTCCTTCCTTAAGTAGTTGAATCTTAACAGCCAATAAGGGGTTTATAGGACATCATGCTTTATAGTAGCAATGTCTATCCAAATGGGTCCTGAAATTCCCATCAAATCAACTTCCTCCTCTAGCTAAGAGAGAGAATCAGCAATAGCATTAGCAATACTTATTTTATATTGAATATCAAAGTCATAGCCCAACAACTTTGCTAACTAATGTTTTTTATTTGGAGTGGTTATTCGCTGAGACAATAGATGATGCAAACTCTTTTGGTCTGTTTGCACCACAAACTTGTAACCAAGTAGACAAGGTTGCTAATGATTAATAGCAAGGACCAATGCTAGTACGAACCACACCAAGGACAGACAAGGCTAGCAGTCGAAATGGGTCTGATCTTGTCAAAAGAACGAAAATAAAGTGGGTTTAGTAACGGTTTTAGCGAATCAGTGAGCCACCTAACCAGATATGACGTACTAACTAGACTCTACACAGCCTAAGATTCGTCGGATGTAACGCACCAATCTAAGTGATAAGGTTGCTCGCCATAATCTTTGCTAAAGGGATTGATAAAAGCTAATAGGAGAGAGCTTTCTGAGAGAAAAGACTCAAATGAGGTTTTTCATTAATTTTCTATATTCGTATTATTACAAATGTTGCTATTTATAGTACGTCCTAAATCTTAGTGGCAAAATTATAAACAATATATAAGGCCTTAAAACTTAAAGAATTGGACCCATAAATAAAATAAAGATAAACATACACAAAAATATAGAACTATATGTTTTTTGTAGGGGGAAGTTAGCATGCGGTCAGTTGGCATGCCTTGGAACTAGTCTTGCATTACTTGGTTAAGACACCGAAGAAGTTAGCCTATAATTACTGAGTTTTAAAGTTAGTTTGTACTAGTCTCTCCGGGCCTTACTAAGTGGATCTAACTCTCGGCAATGGGATCTCTTCACATATCGGCAAGCGTAAAGCCAAGTAACTGGTCAAGTATGGGTAAGGATTGGTTGTTGTCTCGGCCTTCTGCTTTTCGGCCCTCTATTTGCGAGAAACAGGGTCATTCAATTCAACATACAAAGTGAGTCAGCAAGTAGATGAGCTTGGCCTTAGCAGTTAGGTTGGGTTGGTACCCCAAATCCTATCAAATACCATAAGCTCTTTCTCATATACTAATTTAGATAAAGTCTTGAAAGAAAAGGCCTTGCTAAAATAGGCGATAGGTTGTCCATCTTGCATTAAAACCACACCAAGCCCAAAACCGGATGCATCACACTTTATAATAAATCGCTTTTGAAAATTAGGCATAGCGAGTGTTACGCCCCGAAGCAGCAGAGTCGTAACAGCCCTGTCGTGTAAATCATTCTAAGATAGAAGTTGGCCTTATAACCGCTATTTTAGACCCGATCTATACAAGGCGTCCACGACTAACCCGCTTGGAAGTAAACAGTTTGTAATTTAAATAAATCATTTACCTAAGAAAGTGAGAAAATGTATATATATATATATATATACTATAATTCAAATATTACATTATTCAAAAATGAAAAATTCTAAACTAAAAACTTAGACCTTAAGAATATATGTTTGTTCTTCAAATATTTTTCCTCACTCTCCAGAATCCAGCAGTTGCTAGCTTCAGAGTAACTGTATACCGCTTCTTAGCCAGCACCTGCACGACGTCTATAGGGATGTGAGCAACTACAGCTCAGTAAGTTAGGATGGAGGACTTAAAACTATACCACAAACATAACAAGGTTATCAATCAACTTATTAGGGAGAATGCATGTTCAAGCAAATGCCATAGCACGACATTATCCAGCCCGTCGTGAGATTAGAGAAATTGCGCCTGCTTTAATCCGGGTTGAGGAGTTGCTGTTAATGCAATAGCTCATGACCAAACCCAAGCTTGTGCAATGAAGACATAGCTCCTCCTACGATTACCTTCGAACTATTGACTCCACCCTCACCGCGACCTCTTCTCTTGTTACTTAGTTCGACTAAGGATGAAGAAAAGACCATTTTGCAATCCTGCACTATTCCTTTCAAAGGGGTCGGTATTTGGCCGAAGAATCCTAGGTTCCCCTAATAAGTTACCATGTAGGTCCAATTATGATTATAGGTCGTATATTTGATTAGGTCCAATTTAGGGTGATAAATTATTTCATACAAATCATACAATACAAGCCAAAATAACAGACATAATCATAACATCACTCATAATTAAGCATATGCACACAATCAACTATCTAACAAGCACAACCAAGCATAATCTCAAACCTAAAAAATACAGCAACGTATTAATCTCAACTTACCTAAACTTCTCGCTCACTCATTTGAGGTCCAACTCGTTCAGGTCATCGCCGATCATCCCTATAACACAAACGTAGTTTCAGTTTTTCATATAACTATTATATGTTCATTTTATCCTATAACGCTTATTGTTATGTTTTGTTTAGGGTTTAATATACATAATTATCTAGGTCTTAAGTCTTTTACAATTATTCTAGGTTTGGGGTTAGGTTCAGGTTCAGTTTCCGCATCGATTTCTAAATTAGATTCTAGTTCGATTTCTAAGTACTGTTTTATACCCAAACTCTAGAAATTCGTTTCAACTCATAATGTGAAATTAATCACATTACTTCCCGATATCCTAAATACCATTATTAACCCTAATCGGTATTTTATTCCACTCGGTACACTTAAATCTGTATTAGTGTACCGAATTTACTCCTAATATGAGAAATTTTTACATTTTTCATATAATTACATAAATTTAAGTTTTCTATCATATTTATTATATATTTTTATTATTATCATAATATCAATTTTTATTCTAATATCTTCTATTTATTGTATTTCTAATAATTGTGTATTATGTACTATTACTCATTATGTACATAATACACATATAATATTTCTAACATTCTATTTACCATCTCCCAACATCAATTATCATTTCAAAATGTCTAAATTCATCCTAAATCATATTTTACTCCTAATTACCCTAATTTACAAAATTAGCTTAAAATTTACTATTTTTCCCTATTACTCATTTACTACATAATTAACCTAATAATTACATCTAACACCCTAAATGCTACAAGTATCATACTTCATCAGATTTCAATATCCTAAAACATATAATTATTCACTAAATCAGTAATTAACCATTTAATTACTTAATTAACTCTAAATTAACCATTTTATGCCTCATTTTAAGGCCTAAAAGTTATCTAAAATTTTTGAAAAATAATTTTTGAAAACGGCCTTCATAGCACTGTTCTATATCATCTAAATAGTCTACACAAAAATTTTGGGTTCAAAACTACACTCCTAAGGTCATTTATTTCTAAACCGAAACATGCTCGGTTTTGCATTATTTCTTAAGGACCATATATCACAAGGCATATTTTCATTAAAATAATATTTTTCCTAAAAACTAAATACAAAAATATTTCAGAATAACAAGTTTCATAATTTTCTAAGAATATTTACTATTTTTATAAAATTATACAAAATCGGACTAGAAATCGAACTCACCGATTTGAGTGGCTCTGGCCACCGCATGGGTGTGTCGGCCCACCTGGGCGTTGCTACCACCATGTGATAGTGGTGGCCGTCTACTCCCAGCTGCTCATTGGGTCTGGGTTCTCCTTACAGCCCCAACTGCATAGTTTTTTCTTATTTTTTTCCTAACCCTAATTTTTCTTTCAATTTTGCCTCTCCCTATTTTTCTCACTCTCCAAATTGCTTAAATGAGCTTCTGAAAAAATTGGGATATTTATAGAGTTTTGTGATAATTAATGTATATTAAATTGTCCAAGACATTGTCCAAATCCTTTAATTTTTTGCTTTTGCGTTGTCTTAATTTAATTAGTTGATTTTTTTCTTATTTTTCTCAGCTGCCACGACCCAATTCTGGATCATTCTTTATTTTTTCTGATTTTTATTTATTTTTCCTTAATTAATTATGAATTTTATTTAATTATTTAGTATTATTTTAACACATTTCGCGTATTTTAAGTAATTACGCGTATTTCTACATACATTTAAATTCATATATAATACAAATAAATATTCCTAAATATTATTTAGGTCATTTTATGATTTTTCGTATACATATAATTTATCTATAGCGATTCGTTAATTATCGGAATGCATTTTACATATTTTCGATAAATAACGAATTATATACTTAAAATTTGGAATTTTTATATTGTCACGCTCCGAAGCGGCAAAGTCGTAACATCCCCGTCGTGTAACCCGATCTACACAAGGCGTCCACGACTAACTTGTTTTAAAGTAAACAATTTGTAATTTAGATAAAGCATTTATCTAAGAAAGTGAGAAAATTTATATATATATATATATACTATAATTCAGTTATTACATCCTTCAAAAATTAAAAAAAAATTCTAAAATAAAACTTAGACCTTAAGAATATATGTTTGTTCTTTAAATATTTTTCCTCACTCCTTAGGATTCAACATTTACTAGTTTCAGAGTAATTGTTTGTCGCTTCTTAGCCAGCACCTACACGACGTTTATAGGAATATGAGCAACCACAGCTCAGTAAGTTAGAATGGAGAACTTAAAACTATACTATATGTAAACTCCCAAAATTGAGTTTATGACAACCGAGCTCAGATTTAGGGCTTTTAGGGTAACTTATCTAATTGAGCCCAAACTTTGCGACTAAAATGAAAAAGTTAGTCGAGATATTACAGTGAAGTTAAATTTTAGTAATAATGACCCGAAACCCCAATTTTGTCCTTAAAAATTGGAATATTTAATAAAGCACTACAATGTTCAGAATTCCTAAAATTGAACTTAGATTACAACGAGAACTTAGAGATAAGTTAATTGAGCTATAAATGAGATAATGTAGGATAATTTATTATATAAAAATACACGCAATTTTTCGAGTATACCCGATATAAATAATAATTATACTCGTAAATTAACCCAAAATTGTGTAATAATATATTTATTGTGTTGAATTCATGAAATTGACTTTAGAACATATCATAAAAATAAAAGATATATAAGAAACTTAATTATATGAGTAAAGTTATATATTTCACATGTTATTTACATAGGGTATAAACTTGTATATTAATTAAATAACTAATTCTAACATATAATATCTATATTTAAGTAATTATTTAATAAAAGAAAAAGAAAAATTGATCAAATACATCTGAAGATTGTTGGATTCTACGTGGCTGTTGCATAGGAGAAGAATTTGCTAATTCAAAAAGCAAATCCTCAGCAAATGACACCACATGCTTAGTTAAAGAAGGAAAAAACAAAAGAAAAAAAAAAAGAAAAATCCATAGGGGGTGAAAGAATCCTATAAAAATTATCCTAGCAGCAGAATGACAATGTTTAGCAATTTGGAACCGAAAAACAATAGAGAGAAAAATCAGAAAAAAATTGTAGAAAATAAAAAAAGAAGAAGAAGAAGAAAAAAACAGAACAATTACCGAACAAGGTTAGTTCTTAGGGTTTCATTTGATCTGTTATTACACCACTCCACCACCAAGGAGTACCCCCAGCGTCTCGGCTTTTCGACACACCCCCACCACCCCACGGCCACCGGAGCACCCAAGAACAGCAAGATCAAATTCTTGCTTTGTTTTTCAAGAATTTTTAAAAATTAGTAAATCTGCTCAGAAAATTATGAAAAAAATTTGTACTTAGGTTATTTTAAACATGCTTTCATGTGACATTTTTATTTTTGAAAAATTTGTAATATTTAATATACTTTATTAAGAAATCTACTGTTCATCCGAATATATAATTGTAAAATAAATGTACTAAATAATGTTGTTTCTAGCTGAAAATTTTTGTGTAGGATATGTATGAGATGTAGGTAATTGCTATGTAGCCCGAATTTTGATTTGAATAATTTTAATATTTATTGAATTTTTAGGCCTGAAATTAGCACGAAAATAGGCTGAAATTATGAATTTAATAGGAAATTATGAAATTAATTGATGAAATGGATATGTACTGATCTATGATGAATAGTAATAGTAATGAGTTAGATTGAAATTAATTGGATGCTAAAAGAATTATAATTGAATAATTTATCAAATTTAGGGGTAAAATCGTCAATATGAAAATATAGGTAATAGGTCGAAAACTTGAAACCAAGTGATAATTGAATTCCCTATATTTTTAGAAATCCATAGAAATTTTCAGGGAATTAATTGGTAACCCGAACTATTTATTACAAATTTATCAAGTAAGATAGCTTAAATTACAAGTCGAGGTGTATTTGTAATATTAATAGGCTAAAACGAATTAACCAAAAGCTATATAAAGGATTGCTGATCAGATGAGATTAATGGAAATTTTTATTATAATTATTAATATTTTCTAATCGGGATACACTTTAGGTGTATTAGAATTGAATAATACTTGTATTGTTACAATATAAGGACAAATTGGATAAAATATAAGTTAAATCTGTAAATTACGCTTAATACGACCGTTTTTATATAATTATGTATAATTGCATTAAAAATTCAAACTACCCATTAAAATCCATCTCTAGAAACAGGACTCGTAAAACGTGTTGTTAGGTCTATACGAGCTCAATGACACTAGTTTTGTTGAAATCGGATAACCTTAAGTAATCTAGCCTATAACTATATCATATTCAAGAATATACATATTTCGGTAACCTTACCGGAATCAAAACGTGAATTAATAAATAAAAAGTACGTTTCGATACGATCAAAACGATATATAATATGTAATAGTATATATGATGTACAGTATCAATAATTAATAATTTAATTTAATATATAATAATAACAAGACTGTATATTATGAAAATAATATATATATATATATATAACCATTTTAGATTAAACCATAATGTTTTTGTAATTATCACGAAAACTAAATTTGGACCTTTTGTGTAATTAGGACCTTCCAAAGACAGTTGACAATTCAAGCCAGCAATAGCGAACATCTAAACAAGTAAGTTGGGATTACGCTTAATACGACCGTTTTTATATAATTATGTATAATTGCATTAAAAATTCAAACTACCCGTTAAAATCCATCTGTAGAAACAGGACTCGTAAAACGTGTCGTTAGGTTTATACGAGCTCAATGATACTAGTTTTATTGAAATCGGATAACCTTAAGTAATCTAGCCTATAGCTATATCATATTCAAGAATATACACATTTCGGTAACCTTACCAGAATCAAAACGTGAATTAATAAATAAAAAGTACGTTTCGATCCGATCAAAACGATATATAATACGTAATAGTATATATGATGTACAGTATCAATAATTAATAATTTAATTTAATATATAATAATAACAAGACTGTATATTATGAAAATAATATATATATATATATAACCATTTTAGATTAAACCATAATGTTTTCGTAATTATTACGAAAATTAAATTTGGACCTTTTGTGTAATTAGGACCTTCCAAAGACAGTTGACAATTCAAGCCAGCAATAGCGAACATCTAAACAAGTAAGTTGGGATTGTAGCTTCACCGCTGTTTGAGTACTATTTAAAGTATCCGGGGACCCAAGAGTACATCTGGTTGTATTTGTAATTATATGATTACGCGCATGTTGTGTGTATGAATGATACTCAGTTATGATAGGAGTTTAATTCCTTGGTGTGTTGTTCTACATATTTACATGGATTCTGTATTGTGTGAACTTGTTGGTCACTTCTGATTAACATCAACAGTTATTCGACTAAATTGTAATTGGACATGCATAATCACCCGTTAAGGGAAACGATTAAGAGTGTTAGGCCAAACACCGACTTCTTTCGATAAGGATAGCTGAAATGGTCCTTTCCCCATCCTTAGTCGAACTAAGTGACAGGCGAGGAGGTCGCGGCAAGGTTGGGGCCGTGGTTCGAAGGCGGTCATGGGAGGGGGGTGTTCTCTATTGCACAAGCCCGGGTTTGGTCTGACTTGAGTCGTGATGAAACTCCTCAATCCGGGTTGGAGCGGATAAAATTTCTTTAACCTCAAAGTGGACCGGTTAACACTGTGCGATGTTTTCATTTGAGTGATTGCAATGCATTTCATCATGATTATTAACCTTATTCGTGATTGCACAGTACTCTTCTGACTCCGTCCCACTTACTGAGCTAGTTGTGCTCACATCCCTATAGAATCTTTTGCAGGTGTTGAGTGAAGGCAAGATATTCAGGTACCACCGTTCCCAGGTTAGTGTGCTGCTGTGTGGGAAAGTGAGGATCGAGGAATTTAACTGAACTCGAGCTTTTGGTTTTGTCTTTAAGTTTTATGGAAACTAAATGGGAATTCCCTGGGAGCCCACTAGTTTTCTAACTTATTGTATATAGAACGCAAAACCTGTGGTTTTTAATAAACTCTGATTATAAACTTTACCCTTGGACGTGAAATGTTTGTTTAAATACTGTTGTGATACTAAACAACAGGTTGTATAGAACAAGTATTTTGTAAAAGCTCTACCACAGATTTGGATATTAACAGGTATCAGAATAGACGTTTCAAGCTGGTTGAGTTGTGCGCCTTGTGTAAACTGCGTCTATGATAGCAGCTGTGAGGTCAGCTTCTATCTTAAATTAGTTTATACGGCGGGACTGTTATGACTCTTCTTGTTCGGGGCGTGACACTATACACACAACAAGGTTTTCAATCACTTATTAGGTGCAATGCATGTGCAAGCAAATGTTATCGCACGACATTGTCCGACCTGTCGTGCAATTAGAGAAATTGCGCCTACTCTAATCCGGGTTGATGAGTTGCCGTTAATGCAATAGCTCACAACCAAACCTAGACTTGTGTAATGGAGACCTTGCTTCTCTCGCGACTACCTTCGAACCACTGTCTTCACCCTTACAGCGACCTCCTCTCCTGTCACTTATTTCGACTAAGGATGAAGAAGGGACCATTTTGCAATCCTGCGCTATCCCTTTCGAAGGGGTCGGTATTTGGCCGGAGAGTCTTAAGTTCCCCGAACGAGTTGCCATGCATGTCCGATTATGATTACTGGTCGTATATTAGATTAAATCTAGTTTAGGGTGATCAATCATTTCGTACAAGTCATACAATACATGACAGAGCAACAAACAGAATCATAGTATAACCTATAATCAAGCATATGCACACAGCCAACTATCTAATAAGCACAATCAAGCATAATCTCAAGCCTCCAAAATACAGCAATGTATTAATTCCCAACTTACCTCGACTCCTCGCTCGCTCACTCACTCGAGGTCCGATTTGCTCAGGCCATCGCCGATCATCCCTATAACACAAACGTGGTTTCAGTTTTTCATATAACTATTATAGAGTCATTTTATCCTATAACGCTTATTGTTAGGTTTTGTTTAAGGTTTAATATGCCTAATTATTTAGGTCTTAAGTCTTTTATAATTATTCTAGGTTTAGGGTGAGGTTCGGGTTCGGTTTCCACATCGATTTCTAAATTAAGTTATAGTTCGATTTTTAAGTAATGTTTTATATTCCAACCCTAGAAATTCGTTTCAACTCATAATGTGAAATTAATCACATTACTTCCCGATTTCCTAAATATCATTATTACCCCTAGTCAATATTTTATTTCATCTGGTACACTTATATCCTTATT